>OY804610.1:21647805-22199399 GCA_963680895.1 Fragum sueziense
TATAGCGCAGTCTATGCGCATTTCCGAGTGCTTTTCAGTGATGTATGTCTCGTCTCTAGGCTTCATGTACTTTCTGAGATACCCTCGAGGTTTTGAGCCGAATCGGAACGATTTTCGAGGGAAATTTGATATGGTACGTTACACGTTCCCCGGTTTTTTTTCCATCAAAAATAGCACTTTCTCTCAAAAATTCATACTTGTTTCGATTCAATACTAAGGTCCTTCATGTGCAACAATCATACGTACTCTGCTTCAGCCTGTTCTTTCTTAAATTCACGAAAAACGGGGAAATTGTAGAAACGGTACGGAACACGTACATGATACGCAACACGTGATGGTCATTTGCAATTATGGTACGTACCACGTAAATATTTCAAATCCAACAGCTACAAAGTTTTATGAATTTTCCACACCAATCGTGACGAAGAACAAGGTATCATCCATACTTGTTTAAATTACAAGAATATACTAGTAGAACATAATACTATCCATTAACCAGAACGGTTTAATTCATAAATAAAAAGAGTGTGCAGTATGTTTCATAATGCACGATGATTTTTCAACTGAATGTGCCTTTGGACCAATAAGTGTTTCCAATGCTTTAATACGAAATCCTGTTACTGTCATCCGCCTTTCTACCTACAAGAAAAGTCGAAATTGGTGTGACACTCTTCTAGCAAATTTGAGACGTAGAAAAATTGAACTTTGTCACACTAATTCTGACAATGGTCGGGCGCAAAACTTCAACTTTTCTACCTAAAGAACTTTCTAGAAAAGTCAAAATCTGCGTGACTCACGTCAATTGTTATATTATTCTATGTATCAAGTTTAGAAAAGTCGAAATCAATGTGATTACCTTCCACTACTCTAGCAAAATGGTAAGGTAGAAAAGTAGAAAAGTTGAAGTTTTGTTCCTGACAATTGACTGTAGTTACTGTGACAAGCTTCGTCATTTCTACTTTCTATCAGAAAGGTCCCAATTTTGCTAGAAAAGTTTATATAACTGTAACTAAATTTTCTAGAAAAAGAAAAAATAGGTAGAAGAGTAGAAAAATCAAATTTTGTCATACTTACTTCTGGCAATTCTTTCAAGAAAAAATAATCTTTTCTGGTTTTCTTGGTACCTTTTTCCCAAGAAAAGTAGATAAGTCGACATTTCATGTTTTATTAGTTGAAAAGTGGATTGCTGAAACAGAATTCCATAACCTATTTTTTGTTTTTTTTTACATATAAGATTGTAACATTCGTCATTCGCTTATCATTACAGAACCATGTGGAAAACAAAGTCGAGGCTCTCTCTTGGCAAGAAACCATGGACAGTGAAGAGAGTTAAGGCCGACCATGTGCTGCAATGCCAACCAGACAAAAATTCCAACAACAGAGTCTACAAGATGGGCACTATCTATACCAAATTATGTTGATTAGATAAATTACCTTTTATTTTGTTAGACAGATCAATGATAAGTTGAACCAGAAAAGGCTCTCACCAATTAATGATTCAGAAAGAAAAACATCTTCAAATACCCAAGGTATAGAGAATATATCCAATCTGTAATGCAACAATTGAAATTGAAATCTACTTCGTATTGAATTGTAGAAATTATATTAATTACAGGCCCGTAGGAACAGGGAGTGCTCAAACTTTCCTTCTTTTACACTGAAAATTTATGGAAAATTCAATTTAGCCCCCCCCCCCCAATATTCAGACAAAAGGGATTGAGCCCACCCAATATGAAATTGTTTCCTACGAGCCTGTAATTAAGGAAGTACGGACCCACTTTTAATAAGAGAAATTATTTACGTTATTTTTACCTACTTGAAAAAATGTACTTTTGTGCAATATAGCGTAGGAAATGTTCTAGGCAAAAGCACAAATGTGATTATCTGCATTTTCTTTTGGATCAATGCTTTCCAATGCCTTTTTAGCTCACCTGAGCAACATGCTCAAGGTGAGCTTTTGTGATCACCCTGTGTCCGGCGTGCGTCGTGCGTCGGAAGGCGTCAACAATTTCTTTAGACATCTTCTCCTCCTTAACCACTGGGCCAATCCTAACCAAACTTGGCAGGCATGTTCCCTGGGTGCCCTTTTCAAAACGTGTTTTCAAATTTTTGATTCGTCAAAAATTGTGGGCGTGGCAGGGCGGGGCTTATCAGACTTAGAGAAATTGTTAAATATTTCTTCAAAAATCTTCTTCTCCTTAACCATTAAGTCAATTTTTACCAAAGTTTACAGAAATGTTCCTTGGGTGACCTTTATTCAAAACTTGTTTTCAAATTTTTGATTCGTCAAAAAATGTGGGTGTGGCAGGGCGGGGCTTATCAGACTTAGAGAAATTGTTAAATATTTCTTCAAAATCTTCTTCTCCTGAACCATTTTGTTAATTTTTACCAAAGTTTACAGAAATGTTCCTTGGGTGACCCTTTTCAAAACTTGTTTTCAAATTTTTGATTTGTCAAAAAATGTGGGCGTGGCAGGGCGGGGCTTATCAGACTTAGAGAAATTGTTAAATAATTATTCAAAAATGTATTTCTCCTTAACCATTGTGTCAATTTTAACCAAAGTTGGCAGAAATGTTCTTTGGGTGACCTTTTTTCAAAACTTGTTTTCCAAATTTTGATTCATCAAAAAATGTGGGCGTGGCAGGGCGGGGCTTATCAGACTTAGAGAAATTGTTAAATAATTATTCAAAAATGTATTTCTCCTTAAAGCTACTATTTCCCAGATTTGGACCCAAAAATTGTCAAATACAAACGAAATGTACACTTTTTAAGCTTTATATGACCTGATTAAATGATTACGACAAACTATTGAAGCAACGACTCATTTTTTCGCAATTTGATACCAAATTCATGAAGCGGTGTCGAAAGTAGGTCAAAACAGTAGGACATGCGACTTTCTTAAATGACGTCACAACATACATGATGACGTCATATTGAAATTCAAGTATGAATCTCGTTTGAATCATGGTCCGCGCTGTATGCGCATGCGCAACAATTTAAAAATAATTCTAACCCCATCTGAGACGGGGTTGAATTTAGGTTTGGATTCTCCCTAAATTCAGCTATCTGTCTTGTAATTTCGGCTCATTCTCTGTCTGAATCGCATATTATTAACCATCCCGAGGTGGTCAACACAAAAGTTTTGCATATTTTTTCAAAAAAATTCATTTTTTGCAATTAGACCATCTGTTACCGTCGCCCTTTAACCATTGTGTCAATTTTAACCAAAGTTGGCAGAAATGTTCTTTGGGTGACCTTTTTTCAAAACTTGTTTTCCAATTTTTGATTCATCAAAAATGTGGGCGTGGTAGGGCGGGGCTTATCAGACTTAGAGAAATTGTCAAATAATTCTTTAAAAATCAAATGTTGATCCAATTTGTACCAATATTGGCTGGAATGTTTCTTGGGTGACTCTCTTCACTGCATGTTGATGATTGTTTGATTTGTCATAAAATGAGGGCATGGCAGGGCGGGGCTTATCAGACTTGTAAAAATTGTTAAATAATTCTTCAAAAATCTTCTTCTCTTTAATCAATGAATCAATTTTTACCAAAATTGGCAGAGATGTTCCTTATGTGACCCTTTTCAAAATTTGTTTTCAAATTTTTGATTCGTCAAAAAATGTGGGCGTGGCAGGGCGGAGCTTATCAGACTTAGAGAAATCATGAAAAAAATCTTTAAAAATCAACCATTGGTCAAAGTTGAACCAAACTTGGCAGATCTGTTTCTTGAGTGAATGTTTTCAATGAGTGTTCATGAATTTTTGATTTGACAAAAAATGTAGGCTTGGCAGGGTGGGGCTTATCAGACCTGGAGAAATTATTAAACAATTCTTTGAAAATCTGTATCTCCAAATTATACCAAATTATCCAGAAATGTTCCTTGGGTACCCCTTTTTAATTTTTTTTTTTACAAATTTCTGATTCGTCAAAGATGTAGGCATGGCAGGATGGGACTTATTCGACTAGGAGAAATGATAGGAAAATTCTTTAAAAATCAACTGTTGGGCCAATTTGAACCAGGGATGTTGCATGAGAGCACAATCAAATACACAAAGAACTCAGGTGAGCGATATCAGTGCCTTTCAGGCACTCTTGTTACAGGTTCTGTTTGGGAAAGGGATACATTTGTCATATATTGATTTTGTCTTAATTGTATTGTTGAATATGTTTTTGTATTTGTATTGACCTTGTTGTGATCCGATGGGTCCAAACAAGAATGCCATTTTATTATAAGTGTAGTCCTTTAAGAGACATATACATCTATAATAGATTCGCTATTAAACGAGAACAATTTCAGTTGTTTTGATAAAGCAGTTCAACTGTAATTATTCTCGTTTAATTGTGAATCTATTATAGGCAATACTGTTGACAATAACAAAGAAACAAATACAATGTATTATGTGTAATGAGCCCCGCAACTATACCGCCCTCGGAGAGCCGAGGTTATTGTTGATCAGTTTGATTGAGAGTAACGTTGGCTGTTTGTTGACGTGTATGAGGTTGGTATCGAAGTTTGGGTTATTTGGGGTTATTTTCAACAGTGTTGGTATAGTGGTACCATCAACATTAAGACTCAAATGTACTTTTAACTATTGACTGTCCTGCGTGAGAGGGGTGTTGTGATTATATCTAACGGTAAACGCCTTCTTAAAACCACGACGTTTACATACCTGGTTTACCTGTTCAGTTTGACTCATCTGTCCTGAGGTCATGGTTTATTTATAGTGTATAGATCTAATACGATTTAGATTATTGATATTCTAGATATGCATTTATATTATTCAACCAGCCTAAAATGCAAGTTTACTTATTTCAATCTATTTCAAACAATTAACTCACGTGCACAATATAAACGGTACAAATTAAAACAGGTGATTGGTTATGAAGTAGTAAACAAAGGTTTACGCCACTCCCAACTAAGGCTGGGTAAATATAAAATAAAGCATGACCTCTGGACAGACGAGTCAAACTGAACAGGTAAACCAGGTATGTAAACGTCGTGGTTTTAAGAAGGCGTTTACCGTTAGATGTAATCACAACACCCCTCTCACGTAGGACAGTCAATGGTTAAAAGTACACTTGAGTCTCAATGTTGATGATATCACTATAGTTATTGCATTGTTGTGTTTGAATGGACAAACTACGTTTCGTAACCGAGTTACAGCCAATGAAATATCTGTAGATCTAGAAGTAGTTTTATTTTTTAGTAAATTGTTTTACCCACGGGGTATGAGCTAACATTGGTTTTTATATCGCATGTGGAACTTCCGGTAAAAACAAAAAAAAAAAAAAAAAAGATCAGTATCTCTGCAAATATTAAAATATGAAATGAAGTTTTACATAAAATGTCTTAATGCAATCCTATGAAGCCTAAATTCTTGAAAACGTAGGTATGAGTGTTTTGCTTGCGCTTGCAGAAATGTGTGAAAAAATGTATACATATAGCCTACCTTCGGAACAATTCGGTCCCATTTCAATATTAAGTAGGCCTAGCTCTTTCTTTTTGAATATATTTATCAAATTTGTCCCAATGGGCTCAGTCTGAAAACGTTATCAACAGAAGTATTAGGTCCAACCCCTGAATTCATACTTACTGTCTGCGCACTTGAAGAACAAGATCGACCATTGCCATTGAATACACGATTTTAAGCTCACAAATGACTAGCAAAAGCAAATTTATGAGTATCTTTTTAAACACGACAATACAGAAATTCTGCAAATTTCCCAAAGGCAGATTGAATTTACCTACCCTCGTGATGAAGTTTATTTGTATGTCCGGTTAGTCTGCGCATGTCACTGTGCGTGGTTTATTTACACAGTGACGTCATTTGGTGAAGTGATGACGTTTGGAATGTAAAATGTGACTGAGTTTGGTCTTGTTTACTTTGGGTGTGGAATTTCTGCATTTCATCGTTAGGTTAGACCTTTTTTTTAGATTAGGCCTATTTAGCCTATATGAGGAGAATTTTTGTGCCGTATTTTATTACATAGATCTAGGCCTACTTACTTAGTTTTCAAGTCTTTGCAGAAGAGAAAAATGTGGAGACCGGGGTTCCCATTAAAAATAGTCACATGAATACCGATGAGTAAACTGTAAAATTGTGTTCCGAGAGTACGTTTTGTAGTTATGTTGGATTTGAAATATTTACGTGGTGCGTACCATAATTGCAAATGATCATCACGTGTTGCGTATCATGTACGTGTTCCGTACCGTTTCTACAATTTCCCCGTTTTTCGTGAATTCAAAAAAGAACAGGCTGAAGCAAAGTACGTATGATTGTTGCACATGAAGGACCTTATTTTTGAATCGAAACAAGTACGATTTTTGAGAGAAAACGCTATTTTCTATGAAAAACCGGGGAACGTGTAACGTACCATATTCAATTTCCCTCGAAAATCGTTCCGATTCGGCTCAAAACCTCGAGGGTATCTCAGAAAGTACATGAAGCCTAGAGACGAGACATACATCACTGAAAAGCACTCGGAAATGCGCATAGACTGCGCTATATGGTAAGTCAAACGAATGGAGCAGTACTTACCAATTTAGGAAAATCTACCGAAAATCGCTAATTTTCCGCCATCTTGCGTACGTGTATGTACCCATTTTGATCACGTGATGATCCACCCAGATTTCTGCATTTAGTATAAATGCACTTTGTCGTCGGCAAAAATGTACACGCTTTAGACGCCCCTAGAAACTAGAAGACCTGAAGGTCTTGATTCGCTCCACAGGCCTGAATTTCATGTAATATTTAATCCAAGTTTTGATTAGATTGTTCAATGCTTGTGTTTCATAGAGCTAAAAGAAAGTAACAAAACTAGATTGTTCAAAATGTGTGGTTCTTGAAGCAAAGAAAGTAAAATTACATGTTTGCCATTTGAGAAAGGGTAAAAGGAAATGGGAGAATATTCTAGCTTAGGATGTCACAAGCAATTAAAATTTTCCTTCTTCCCAACAGATCTAAATTAACAGAACATTGATTACTCCAAAATATTTCATATTTCTAAAAATAGATTTTGAGCTAAAAATAGATTCTCGGAAAAACCCTTTTCCAAAAATAATGCAAATGGCTGTCAAACCTGAATTTCTTGTAATATCAAGTACAAGTTTTCACTAGATTTTTCAATATGTGTTGCTCTTAAAGCAATTACAAAGTAACTAGAAACCTGAAAATACATTCATATAAGATCTATTAGTTACCAAGCTTTGCAACAGTCTTTATTAGAGTGACTTTGGCTGTTAGAGTGAGAAAAAAAGTCACAATTAGCAATTTTGTCAAATTGAAAGGCATATAACTGATAATTTTATATTCCTATCTAGCTAAGAATCACACTAAAGCAAGCTCCTAACTTCACCTACATCTTGTTTAAGTTTTGACCTGATTATTCAATATTTGTGGGTGTAAAGAGTGTAAAATCAAAGTCGAAAATAACAATTTTGTCAAATTCAAGAGCAGATAAATCATGATTTAAGTTTCATATGAAGCTGAAAATTACACCAACACAAGATATTATGGCCAGTAAGATAATGTGAAAGTTTTATGTTGATTGGTGGATATTTATGGTTGTTTGAGTAAAAATAAGGTCAAAAATGGTAGTTTTGCCAATTTCAAGGGCACATAACTCAATACATAATATTCAGATCAAGCTGAAAATTACACTCAGGCAAGATCTTATCAGCACCAACATTCTGACCAAGTTTTGTTTTGATTGATCAATATTTGTAGTGGCTAGAGTTAAAACAAAAGAAAACAGAAGTTTTTTAATTCAAGGGCAGATAACTCCAGACTTTATGGTTCAATCAGAAATAATTGAAGGAATCTGATAGAGGACCACCTAAGGATCATTCCTGTGAAGTTTGATTGAAATCCATCAAGTAGTTTCTGAGGAGAAGATTTTTAAAGAAAAAGTTGACGACCGGACGCACGGACGGACGCACGCACGACGGACACAACACCATGACAATAGCCCGCTGGCCTGAAGGCCAGTGGAGCTAAAAATTAGTAGAGAGAAAACATTGGAAGCTAAGATTAAATTGCTAGTTATACGCAATTCCTCATTTTCCCTAAATACTTTCTAAGATATAACATGTTATTATTTTACAGTCTGTCTGCATTTCCTTTCAATTTGGAGCAGCTTAAAATTGTGCGGTTTAAGGTAGAATACCCGTAATGTGACCATTTTAAGATTCATAAAACATCGGATTTTTTTTTCGAGCGTCGTATTTATATAATTACGTATCCGAACCTATTCGGGCGCGGTCGTAACCATTCGACGGTGGAACTTTCCACCGTCGAATGTTTTCGATGTCGCTCGAATAAATTGAAAGCTGCTACAAAGGATGTTTATGGGTCCTCTTTTCTCAATGGGCGCCCAAAGCCGGTCTCGTTTGGGAAAGAGCTGAAATCTGTCTTTTCTAATATTATGCAGATAAGTAAAGCCTTTAAAACCTTTTCTAAACGACAAAATTTTTTGGTGGTCCAATATGAAAGTTGCTCCAGACGACAAAACGGATGTTAGTGTTATTTTTGTGCATGATATATATATTTCAGAAAACATTGAGACAAAAGGAAAAATGCTGAATATCATTATTTTCTTCTTTTGGTCAAATATTTTCCCAAACAAATTCCTTTAAGGTAGAACCGGATACTTTTAAAACTTTAAGATACGGTAATAAATTCGGTATCTTTGGAAACTAGAAGCTATTTCCGATTCAAACCTGATGTTCATGCCCTCGTTCATGTCGTCATGACGTTACCACGACGACGTCAACATAGGCACCTCGCACGTTTTTTACGTCGAATTTTTATAGCCCGAAAAACTACAAAATGGCGTTGTAGTCGGATATTTTCAACGTTACAACAATGAAACTTACGACGATGGAAAGACCTTTTCACACGCAATACGATGATATGGGAATATGTTATTTCGGACCGACGCCGCAGAAATAAACGACGCACTTTCATCTTTTTCTGTCGGCAAATTTTGCGGAAAAATAAACTTTAGGGCGGAATTTCGTAAAATTGGCGAGAACGATTTTTGTCATTTTTTATTATTATATTGTCCAATCATATTGTAATGTTTAAGCAAGAAATCGGGAAATATTACCGTACCAATTTTTAATAAAACAAATTTGAATATTCAAGGTATGCGTCAAAATTATGCAGTCGGGCGTCGGCATATTTCGAAGATAAATACGCTTTACTGCGGAAATTCGTAAAATGGACTAAAGCGCATTACATTATTTCATTTTACATCCGTATTGTATGGGTTATGCAAAAAATCAGAAAAGTTTACTGTATCGTTTGTTTATAAAACGTGTTTGAATGTTTTAGGTATAAATCAAAATTGAACAGTCGGACGTCGACGTCGACTTCGTAGCTACGAAGTCGACGTCGACGTCCGACTGTTTAACATTTGTGTATACCTAAATTATTCAAACACGTTTTATTAACAAACGACGCGGTAAACTTTCCTGATTTTTCGCAAAACACCTACAATGTGGACGTTAAATGAAATGAAATAAAGTCTTTTGAGCCAATCCTACGAATTTCTGTCGTAAAGTGTTTTTTCTTTGAAATTTGCTGACGTCCGACAACATAAATTTGACGCATACATAAAATATTTGATTTCGTTTTATGAAAAAACGGTACGGTAAATATTTTTCATTTCTTGTAAAATACTTACAATATGGTTATACAATATAATAATAAAAAATGGCAAAAATCGTTCTGGCCAATTTTACGAAATTCCACTCTAAAGTTGTTTTTTCCGCAAAATTTGCCGACAAAAATAGATAAAAGTTCGTCGTTTATTTCTGCGGCGTCAGTCTGAAATAATATATTTCCGTATCATCGTTTTGCGTGTGAAAAGGTCTTTCCATCGTCGTAAGTTTCATTGTTGTGACGTTGAAATTGTCCGACTAAAACGCCATTTTGTACATTTTCGGACTATAGAAATTCGACGTAAAAAAACGTGCGAGGTGCCTATGTTGACGTCGTCGTGGTAACGTCATGACGACATGAACGAGGGCATGAACATCAGGTTTGAACCGGAAATAGCTTCTAGTTTGCAAAGATACCGAATTTATTACCTTAGCTTAAAGTTTTAAAAGTATCCGGTTCTACCTTAACAACGTCAAAAATAGGTCTTGTGAATGTTAGGGAAAGTGTTAAGGGTTATTGACAGAATACAAAACTTCCATTTCGTTTCTTAACAATGTATTTTTTCTAATTTATACACATAATATTTCTACAATTCATATTCTCTTATTTACAAACGATTCAAAATACTTCATAGCACTAACAATAATCATTATCTCGGATTCTCCAAAACTCTTCATGCATCTTCGGGTTTAAGCCTTTCCCAAATGACAAATTTTTAAGGTGGTCCAATTCAATAGTTGCTGCAGACGACAAAACAAATGCTAAGGAAGATGGAATTTATGTGTAATATAGCAAGGAAAATATTGAGACAAAAGGAGAAACTGCTGGTTATCAGCAGTTTCTTCTTTTGTCTCAATGTTTTCTCAAGCCTATTCTATCAGGGGCGTCAAAAACCAGGTCTTTCTTGTTTGGGAAAGGGTTAATCTATAGCTAAGTGTCCTTCGTGACAACAGAAATTGATGAGGGTATCCCTCACTGGTGGTGATCTCGGCCAAAGCGAGGGACGTTTTTCGCTACAACAAGGTCCAGATATTTTGCTTTTAAATGTGAGTTTAAAGATCTGATTGGATAGTTTTTTTTTTCTAATAACAATGAATTTGTTCTAAAAATAGACCGGGTTTACCGATAAGTATTGACAAACCGTCGGTGTTGTTATAAAATCTCGTAACTACGGCTTTGCCGAAGCCGTAGTTACGATATTTTATAACAACACCGACGGAATACAATGATCGTGAAAAAACGTCCCACGCTTTGGCCGAGTTCACCACCAGTGTCCCTCGTCAATGTGCGTTGTGACAGATGACGCACGAACATTGACAAAGGTATCCTATAATCCATTTCGGTTTCCACGGATGACGCCCGAAGATGCGCAGTGTTTGGTATCGAATGATGGGTTATAATCCTCAATACATTTCCTAACTCTTTCCCAAACGACAAAATTTTAGGGTGATCCACTTCAAAAACTGTAAAAATGACAAAATGGATGTTAATAATGAACGAATTTGTGTATAATAATGCACAAAAAATATTGAGACAAAAGGAGAAACTGCTGGTTATCAACAGTTTCTTCTTTTGTCTCAATGTTTTCTCATGCCTTTTCTATTAGAGATGTATAAACCAGGTCTTGTTTGGAAAAGGGTTAATACCGGTACATTTCTTTATACAAACAAGATTTGTTTGTGAAACACCAATGCCCCCAAAATGGCCATTTTTTTCTAAAATGTTAAATTTTCGTGAAAAGGGCTGATAAGGGTTCACAGATGACATTGAGGAAGGTCAAATTGTATGAAAAAGATAGATACCATTGTAAGGAAATTACATACCAAATTTGAGCTTTGTATGTCAAATGCTTTTGGAGAAAAGGCAAATGTTAGGTTTTCGGACAGACAGACAGACGGACACGAGTAAAACAATATGCCCCGATCTTTCGATACGGGGGCATAAAAATGCCCTTTAAAATTTCTATTTCCAATGCCAATCAACACATCATTATTTAGTATAAGAGCATGGAGAGGAGAAAATAAAGAAGTCATCATAACAACCTTTGTCTACATTTCTACATTTTCCTCCGAACCAGTCAAAGATTTTTTTCAGAGATTCACATTAACCCTTTCCCAAACAAGATCTGGTTTTGACATCCATAATAGAAAAGGCTAGGACAAACATTGAGACAAAAGAAGAAACTGCTGATAACCAGCAGTTTCTCCTTTTGTCTCAATATTTTTTATGCCATATTTTACACAAATTCTATCTTTTATAACTTCCATTTTGTCATTTTTGGCAGTTTTTGAAGTGGATCACCCTAAAATTTTGCCGTTTGGGAAAGGGTTAAGTTTGTCGTCCGCAGCATCTTTCAATTCAGACAACCCTAAAATATTTAGGTTTGGAAAGGGTTAAAACGCAATGTTTCAATCCATGGCACACAGCAAATCTTTGTTGTTATTGCAAAACCGCGAAACTCCAGCTTGATTAAAGATGGAGTTACGAGGTTTTGCAATAACATCGACGATATACATTATCCACCATTACGGATGTTGTGCGTACTGAACAAAACTTTCTCATTGAGACGATTCAAATGAGTAGACTACCTCCAACACATGTTCGGATTTAAATTAAGGCATTTAGAATGATTTCATCCCCTCTTTTTTGTTTTTCTGTACATTTAAAAACAATTTACAAATGTGTTTGAAACAAAAATGCACTGATCAATGGTGTTTAGTCTTTCACTGTCTAAACTCTTTCCCAAACTGCAAAATTTTAGGGTGGTCCAAATTGAAATAAGTTTCAGACAACAATTTGATGTTGATAAAGAAACGACTTGTGTGCAATACAGTTTTGAAAATAATGAAACAAAAGGAGGAAATACTGGTTATCAGCATTTTCTTCTTTTACCTTTTGCCACTTACACTATTATCCTAAGCCTTTTCTATTTGGGACGTCAAAAACAAGCTGTGTTTGGGAAAGGGTTAACCAAGTCTTGCGCCTCAATTGCACGGACAGGTTTGCTCTTTCCATTTTTACACACTTTGATATGATTCAAGCAACTTAGTCTTGTTTTAAACTTCAACGAACAATCCTGATGAGAACAAAGATAATTTCCTCTCATCGATTTTATATGTACCCTCAAATGTTGCTGGTACAAGCTCTTTGAGTCAACTTTGTGTCGACAAACACCACATTCAAAGTATTTTGACCGTTTAATATTTTCGACAACATGTTGGTAATACGACGGCGAGGTTCGAGCGACCGGGTGTAGATGTCGAATTACACGATGTTGTTTAAGGAGAAAAGTACTCCTAAATCCCCCTAATCCACAGTCATCACACTTCAAGCCCGCTTCACCATCAATGCTCTTTGATATTTCACGATTTATTTCACTATTTTTGTTCACAGGTCGAATTTCTTCAACTTCTGGATTCAAATCAATTCCAATATCATCGCTTTTCTTCGAAAAACTCGTAACTGCAGCTTGTTCCAAGCTGCAGTTACGATGTTTTCGATGAAAATCAGCGATATTTGCATTCTCTTGATTTTTGGTATCTTCCGTCCTCAAATTCTCACTTGTTTCAGTCTTTGCCGAGTGTTCAGAATTAACTAACATAGTGTCAGTTTTACCATTATCTGTGACCGAACTTTCAAATGACTGATGTACCAAAGCACCAGGTAGAATTCCAGTATCGACTTCAGAATTTTTCGACTCATTTATCGTGGGAGTTGTAGTGACGGCCTGTAATCCTTTACAAACATGTCTTGTGATCATCTCTAAACTGTGAATTTCCTCCTTACAAAAGGTACACACTAGTGCCAACCTGTTCGGAAGTGGATTTGGCGTTTGCGAAATGATACTTGCAGAGCCTTCCATACCAATATCCTTTGGCTTTGTTTCATGTGGCATGACAGGTCCCATAGTTTTCAGGATAGGAATTTTATGTCCGTGTATTTGACTAAATATACTGCTAGCGATAGAAGGCGATGTCACTGGCAGAGTTGTGGATGACTGAGTCAGTACTATATTAAAAGTAGGTTTTGGAAATTCTGTCAGTACAGTAGTAGGTGCCGATGAAACGCCAACATATGGTGGATGTCCAGTGACGGCAGAATTCATTATTGGTATTGTTAATGGTGATACCGATTGTGGCTGAGACATCTGTGGTAGTTTAACATTCAATGTGGCAGCGGGTTTCATTAATGTTGCTTGTTGTGCTATATTGGTTGATGGCAATGTGTTTGTTAATTGTCCTGTTGTGCGACCTGTATGATTCAACATGCAAGATGGTTGTTTCAATATTGTTGCTAGTTGGACTACATTGGTCGGTGGCAGTGTGTTTGTTGTTTGTCCTGTTAATGGTGATACCGATTGTGTCTGGGACATCTGTGATAGTTTAACATTCAGCATGGCCGGAGGCTTGCCATGCTGTTTCAATATTGTTGCTTGTTGTGCTATATTGGTTGATGGCAATGTGTTTGTTGATTGTCCTGTTACAGGATCTGTATGATGCAACATGACAGCGGGTTGTTTCAACAATGTTGCTTGCTGGGCTACATTCGTAGGTGGCAGTGTGTTTGTTGTTTGTCCGGTTGTAGGATCTGTACTTTTTCCTGTTGTTATCATAGTTGGCTGGCTTGTAGATAAAACCTGACTAGGTAGCTGGTTCAATAGGGCGGTATATTGTGCAATATTTATAGAAGAGGGCTGTGTACTTGAGATTACCATCTGTGGGGCATTGATCATACTAGGGCTGATAAGTGCTGTGTTAATTACAGATGGCGAAGTCATTGAAATATGGACCTGTGGACCTACTTGGTTTGCAGAAGAAACAACATGTGATGTATTCTTTGTTTGACTTGTATTAGTCATTGATGGAGTTGTTGAAATAGGTGCTTGTGTCGCTCGAATCATGCTGGAAACATTGTGAGATGTGCTTGTCAAAATTGGAGAAGGTGCTGACAAATCTTCTTTTATTGCTGGTGTTTTTCTCATTATAGAATCCACCGGTGAATCAGTTTGTTTGCCAATTTGGTCCGCAATGTTTGTGCTTACAACGTGATTTTCCATGCTTGGTACGCTTCCAGCAACTATGTCTTTCGTAGCAATAAATGGACTTGATAGAGCCGTGGTGGTATTGCTCACTGCAACAGAACTTAATTTTTGTTTAAGAAATGTTATTGTATGTAATCTATTTTGGTTTCTAATGGCGTCAAATGACACTGAGCGTTTCCCGATAGTCATCTGTTGTTGTGCTGAATGCAATTGTTTTGGAGATATAAATCTGACAGTGGCAGGGTTCATGGCAACCGGTAGATTCTGACCGTGGGCTATGCTGGCAGGTAGAGTTGACGTGATAGAAGAAGACCCCTGTAGAAACTTGGGTGGCACATATACTGGTGGAGAGCTCGAGGTCATCAATACATTCAGAGGTGATGATATATTGATCTCACTACCTTGCGCAACTGGACTTGTGATACTTGTGAAAGTGTCGGCTTTTATTGGTTGAGAACTTTTCGGGTCCACCGACAAAACACCGGTATTTTCTTTTTTCAATAGTCTAACAAACTTTGGTACATTTGTTCCATCTGATGCACTAAACATTTCATACTGCTTCATGTTGAGGTTTTTCACCAAATTCTTATTGCTAATCAAAAAGATCGGATGCGGCGATGTTTGGTTGAACCCCGTTTTGATGGCATTAGGTTCTGTTACATGCACTGATGTAACAGGGTTGGTAGAATCTGTGATCACATTTTTAGCAGACTGTAGGAATAAAGGCGGCTTAGGGTTAGCTCCAATTGTTTCATTTGTAAACATATTACCTGGTAATACATTCATGACTGAAGGAGCCAATGACAATGGTGATTGATTCATTTCTGTTGAAACTGACGCTTGGACAACTTTCACGTCAGACAAAGCTGCAGATGTCGTCTCCCATGGTTTAGACACAGGTACAGATGTTTTCGTAGATTTATGTTTCTTCAATAGTATCCTAAATTCACGATCTTCATCCGTTTTCTGTCCAGGCAAATCTATGATCTCTGATCTGTCTGTGTCTTGATCAGAGTCATCATTAGTTGCAGATGGTTCTGGTAATTTAGATGAATTGTCCCCTTTTGCATCAACCGAATGCCCTTTATCCACTTTGTGTGTTTGCAAACAGCTGCTCTTGCCACCCTGTAACAGGCTCTCCGCAAGCGACTTTCCAGCATTTTCTTGTATACTATCTGTGTTTGTACCCAATCCGTCTGCATTACTTGTGGTATTTGCTTCTGAGCGAATAGGATATTGTTCAGTGCTTGCTTCCTTTTTTATCTTGGCCTGTAAATGTTGTTGTAACGCTTTAGTAAGCGCACTTGATTGATAAAGTGGTCCAGCATTCAGATACGCTGCAAGTACACTACATGAGCTACTTGTTTCTTTTTTTGACAACTTTGCATTTTCTCCTTTAGCCTGGGTCGGAGTGCTGACATAGACATCCTTAACATCTTTATTTTTGGGTGGTTTAAGCTTTGCATTCTTAGCCTTTGGACCGTCTTTAGGTGAGCTTTGTTTTCTCTTCCGAGCAACAGGAACAGTCTTAGCTGTAGGGGGGTTGCCGAGGGTAAGATGCTTAGATACATGTAAAGAGAGCGCTTGTGCAGATTCCAAGCCAACATTGCATAAGTTACACATATAGAGGGACCTCTCTAGTGCATTAATTTTGATACCCAGTACATCTAATGCAGCTTTGACCTTGGATAACTCCACCACCGAATGCCCCCTGATATGATTCTCTAGGTCAATCATAGGTATGGCCTGAAAACATATGAAACATTCTCCAACTTCCGCGGTTCTCATCGTCTTCTTCAGCAAACCTGCTCTTCTAATGGCCTCTTTTATTTGTGATAGCTGATACTCTGCGCTGTAAGTAGGCTTATTCGTCTCTTTTGATATTTCAACAGAAATTCTAACCATTTTACTATCTTTCTCCATGCCATCGAAAGGATTCATGACATTTACTACTTTCTTTACGGTATACACATTGTCTGTCTGCGCACTCATCAAGTCTGTTTCTCCACTATCCATCAGTAATTTACATTCAGTTCTGTGAACATTACTAACTTTTTCTAAACCAGAAGGACATGGCTGGCTGTGGACTACCATGTCCGTAGATTTGTTGGTATCTTTATTTTGAAAACTTTCTTCAGCATTGACTGATTCTTCTTTCTTAATTTCCATTGGAGTTTTCATGGTTTCAGCACGATTAATGAACGAGTAAGGGTCTATATCCATATCCTCTTCATCTTTAATAGAGTCTGTATTAGAGCTGTCAGGATCATGTTTTTCCTGGTCCTTGTCACCGGTATCATTAATGCCATTGTTGTTATCACAATTAGAGTCACCATGAGTGTCGGCACCATTGGCACCATATTTGTCCTTGTCTTTGTTATCATTAATGCCATTATTTTTGTCACTTTTAGAGTCACCAGGACCGTCTGCACCATTACCGGGAGCATCAGCACCATTGGCACCGTCAGCACTATTGGTACCCCCATTTCCACCACCATCAGGACCATGATCATCACCATGATCAGAATCTTCTGCCTTTTCAGTACTTGCATTACTATCTTTATCCCCATTCATATCTTCTTCCTCTTCTTCAGCATCGTCTGTTTCACTGTCGTCAGTTTTATCATCGTCATCTTCCTCCTTCTTTATGGAATCCGGATCTATCCCATGCTGTTCCTTCAGATGCACATCCAGTAATTCCACGTTATAGAATTTCTCTCCACAGATTTCACATTTAGAAATATGCGACCACATGTGATTCTTCAACTTTTTAACAGATTTACACATCTTATTACAGAAGTTACATTTATAAGTGAGATAGGAGTGTGCGGAGTCAAAATGCTGTATCATCTCCTCTTTACTCAAACTTTCATGGCCACATGTCTTACAAACCTGCAGAAATGTGCCATCGTGAGATTCTAAATGGTGGGATAGACGGGCTGATGAGGTGAATTTATGAAAACAAAGTCCACATTTATACAAATATGCCTTCACGGATGATTGTTTACCCGAGTCATCATCATCAGTATCCTCCACAACTTCTTCAGCAACTTCAATATCGGTCGCCAACTTAACTGATGGCCCGTGAATCATTGACTTATCATCCGTTTTACTTTTATCCCCTTTACCAGTCTTTTTAGCTGCCATTTTTCCTTTCTTTCCTTTACGATTGGTGTCTTTCTTGGATGATCCTGACCCAGAACTATTCTCGTTACCATCTTCATTTCCAGTTTTTAACGACAACAGCATCTCAGCATGGACAATATCCTCGATACTGTGCTGTCTTGAAGCATCCTGCCCGTCTGTTGTTGTCAACTTCTTGGCCAATCTTTCTTGCTCCTCCTCCTTTTTCCTTGTATGCAGCGACATCTGTCTCTTAGTTCTAGGAGTACCAACAATGCCATAGTTCCCAAACTTCACAGAATAATTAAGATCACTTTCTTGAGAACTCCTTCTCCTTTTCACAATCTGTTTACCCTGGCCTTGTTTTGAATGTTTAGCTTTCTTTCCGGTACTCATTGATAGATCAAGAGCGACATCCTGTCTTGCGGAGGCCTTAGGTGACTTGTTTTGTACTGTTAGGTCAAGAGCTTTTTCCTCTGCCCCTGATTCCTCACCTATCACTTCATTTGCAGCAATCTGGTCGTCCAAGTATTCCTCACTGCCTGCTTCGCTGGACTGAAAATAGTGAAACATAAAATTGACTGACTATTGATTGATTGATTGATTGATTGATTGATTGATTGATTGATTGATTGATTGATTGATTGATTATTGATTGATTGATTGGGCCGATGGGGACCCATTACCACTTAATGATGCTTTTTGACTCCATACAAGATAATTGCTATGAAAAACATTGTAGAAAATGAAGAAATTGCTTGTTACAAGCCATTTCTTCATTATCCAAAATGTTTTCAATACAGAAAGACCAATAAATGTAACATTTCTTTCACTTGAAAATGTTATCTGCTACAAGCCAAATTTTGTTTCCTGGGAAAGGATTAACAACTCTTTCAACTGCTATGGTCGAATTGTGGAGGCTGGAGCACCTAACCATGGGTTTCTGTCCTTTTTCCTACCCATACTACTACAACATCCTTACCGAGCCTCCAGCTGATTGAACATATAGATTAACAATTATCATAAAATTGGTGGACAACAAATTTCAGAAAAGATATTTGCCATGGCCTTAGATCAAACACAGAATCTCACGGGAGAGAGTCCGATGGGCTTCAAACTGTGCTATGGCTGCGACCAAAACTTAAACAATATGTTTTGGTGCAATACTTTGTGACAAATAAATCGACCCCAAATATTGGGGCCCATAATATTTCCAGAAACAACTAATGGTCTTAACACAACAAGATTTCAGGCTAGTCTAAATTGACTTCCTTTTTGGAGGAAAATGAGCATACTTACATAGGGATAGGATTTAGACCTTGAAGCTTTACACTTTTCATGCTGATAATCCTTATTTTCTCCTTTTGTTTCAATATTGTTGATGCTCTTACAGTACACATTTCTTTTACATTGAAAAACATTTTGGTTGTCTTAACCCATTACCACACAGTGACACCTTTTGACACCCCATAAGATAAATGTTCTGACACCCCACAAGATAAAGGCTCTGGAAAACATCATGGAAAGTGAAGAAATTGCTTTTCACAAGCAATTTCTTCATTATCCACAACATTTTCTAACCCAAAATGCAAGATTTTTAAAATTTCATTAACTTGAAATTGTTGTCTATATCATCTTTTAATTAGGACCAGTCCAAAAATTGCCTTTTGGTAATGGGTTAATAACCTTTCGAAATGAAGCAGCCCAAACTTTTGCTGTTTGGGGAAGGGTTGACCTAACCTTAAGATTGTTTGAGAAGGGCTTAATTAACACATTTTTACCTGATAAGATTTCTCACTAAATCCAAGCACTTTCTGTTCCAGATCTTGTATCTCTTCCAGCAACTTTTGATGTTTGGTATCACTATTGTTTTCCTCCAATGCTTGCTCCCCGTACTCCTCCCCCGCCATCAGCCTGTCCTGATGCGTTACCAGGAAGTGCTGAAATAACTCTATCTTTCTAGAGAACACCTTTTCACACCATCGGCACAAAAACACATCTGAAAACATTATAAGTATTGTTAAGAAATTTGCTTAACCCTATCGCAAAAATATTCGCCCGCCATCAGTCTGTCTTGGTGCGTTACTAGGAAGTGCTGAAATAACTCAATCGCTCTGGAGAACACCTTTTCACACCATCGGCACAAAAACACATCTGAAACATTCAAAAATATTGTTAAGAAATTTGCTTAACCCTATCACAATATTCGCCCGCCATGAGCCTGTCCTGATGCTTGACCAGGAAGTGTTGAAATAACTTAATCTTTCTAGAGAACACCTTTTCACACCATCAACACAACAAGAGGACCATGATGGTCCCATATCACTCACCTGAACCAAACTGATATGAGCCACAATTTTGTTCAATTCAATAAATATTTACGACTGTAAGACTGAAAACGAACTTATGGTCAATAACGTTGTGAAAATTGAACTCATCTGAGATCTTATGGTGCCCAACATTGCGTCCAAGTTTTGTCTTGATTGATTAATAATTGTAAATTTTAGAGTGTAAACAAAGTCAAAAACAGCCGAAAAAGGCAATTTTGTCAAATTCATGGGCAAGTAAGTCTCGACTTTCTGATCAGATCAGATTGAAAATCATCAGATCAGACTGAAAATCGAAATAATCAAAGATCTTATAATCCCCAACATTGTGTCCAAGTTTTGTCTTGATTGATTCATATTTGTAGATTCTAGAGTGTAAACGAGGTCAAAAACAGCCGAAAATGGCAATTTTGTCAAATTCAAGGGCACGTAACTCTCAACTTTCTGAAAAACATCAGACTGAAAATCTAAATCATTTAAGATCTTATGGTCTCCAGCATTGTGTTCAAGTTTTGTCTTGATTGATTCATAATTGTAGATTCTAGAGTGTAAACAAGGTTAAAAACAGCCGAAAATGGCAATTTTGTCAAATTCAAGGGCACATAACTCTTTACTTTCTCGAAAGATCAGACTGAAAATCAAACTCATCAAAGATCTTAGGGTCCCAAACATTGTGTCTAAGTTTTGTCTTGATTGATTCATAATTGTAGATTCTAGAGGGTAAACAAAGTCGAAAACAGCCTAAAATGGCAATTTTGTCGAATTCAAGGGCACATAACTCTTAGTCTTTCTGATCAGATCAGACTGAAAATCGAACTCATCTGAGATCTTATGGTCTCAAACATTATGTCCAAGTTTTATCTTGATTGATCAATATTTGTAGATGCTAGAGTGTTAACAAATTAAAAAGTAGCAATTTTTGACGTTCAAGGGCACATAACTCCTGACTTCCTGGTCCGATCTGACCCAAAATCAAACTCATCCGAGAACTTATGGTCATACATGTTTTGTTCAAGTTTGGTTAATATTGGTCAATATTTGTGGATGCTAGTGTTAACAACAAATTGTGGACAGACATTGTGCGGCATCACAAAAATCCATATGTAGCCTAGGAATGGATTAAAGTACATGTAATTAAGGAATGTGTGACAAATGTAAACCCTCATGCTAAAAGAGACATTCTGAGAAGTGTTTAACCCATTACCACACATTAACTCCTTTTGACTCCACTAAAGAAAAAGGCCTTGGAAAACATTATGGAAAATGAAGAAATTGCTTGTGACAAGCAATTTCTTCATTTCCAACAATATTTTCTACCCCAAAAGACAACAAGAGCTTCGCAAAGCGGCGCATATACGCCCGAGAGGGGCTTGTCAGTAAAATTGGCCATTTTTTCGATTCAAGGGCAGTTAATTCAAACATGAAAAGTTATCAAAAGTTTTTGTTTGCACAACAAGACACCATAGAGATTCATTGTGGCTAGTTTGATTAAATTCTGGTTGAAACTATAGGAGTTGCACACAGGAAAAAATGGACATTTTTGAGAAAACAGGCATTTTTTCTTAAATTCAAGGGCAGATAATTCAAGAACGAAAACAGGTATCTAAATTCCGTAAGCGGTGTGCACAACTAGACACCATGGAGATTCATTGTGGCAAGTTTGATCAAATTCTGATCAAAACTGTAGGAGGAGTTGCGCACACAAGAAAATGGGCATTTTTTTTAATTCAAGGGCAGATAATTCAAGAACGAAAAGAGTTAATTAAATTCCGTAAGCGGGATGCACAACTAGACACCATGGAAATTCATTGTGGCAAGTTTGATCAAATTCCGATCAAAACTGTAGGAGGAGTTGCGCACACAAGAAATTGCTAATGGATGGACGGACGGACGGACAGACGGACAGACAGATGAGCAGGGCCATAACATAATACGACCCTTCGGGCGTATAACAAACTTTTAAATTTCGTTCAGTTAAAAATTATCGTCTGCAACATCTTTGAATTTGGATCACCCTAAAATTTTGTCGTTTGGTAATGGGTTTAGTAGTAAACCTAGTGAAACTTCACAGAATGAATAGACCTTGATCAGACTGCACTAAGGCCAAAGCTGGTCTCTTTTTTGGAAATCTAGAATACAGGCCCTTTTTCAGACTCAGGTTAAAAAATATACCACTTACACATGTATCCTGGAGAGTTTTTCTTCACTCCTTGCCTGACATCAAGTTTCATCCTGGAAACTTCTCCAAGTCGTTTAAGTTGGTTTATAGAAATGTTCTCCAATGTTGCTGGATCACTTCCAGCTGCAAGAGTTAAAACAAAACTTTATGAACCCATTCATTACCTTATGGCAAAACAATAAAATTGTCAAAATTCAAAGGTGTTGCAGACGACATTTTCAAGTGAATGATATTGTACCTTAGTTTGTCTTTCTTGGTAAAAAACATTGTGGGGAAATAAACAAGCAATTTCTTCTTTTCCCACAATGTTTTCCAAAGCATTATTCTTATGGGCCGTCAACTGGCATCATTATGCGAGAATGATTTAACCATTTCTCAAACAAGACCTGGTATCAATGTCCCTAGTAGAAAGTATAATTTAGAAAAACCTAGTGAGAAAACAAATTACTGATAATCAGCAATTTCTTCATTTCCCTGAAAATTTTCTGTGTCTATTGTACACCAATTGCATCTTTATCAAATTCTATTCAGATCTGTTTCCATTTTGTCATTCTGCACATTCTCTAAAATTGGACTTCATTTGCCTCAATATTTTCAATGATTTATTCTACACAAATCTTGTCTTTTCATTAACATCTAAATGGAAATCTGTAGCAGCTTTCAAACTGAGGGTTCAACACTAAGGCATGTCCGACAGACATTCACTGTTGCTTGGTCCGGGCTGGTAAGACATGCAAGATGCTAGCCCGACTGGTCGTCCTAACTTAAAATCTAAAATTCACTTTCGCCTTGAAAATAATTCATTTGAGATTTTTAACTTAACCTTTTCGCTTATTGAGAGGATCCCTGTTTGGTTTGTTTACATTTTAGCAATATCCACTAACGGTGCGCATGGGTAAGGAAGAGATCAATGAAAAATTTGCATAAATGGGCGGAACTTAATATCACCTGACATCTTGAGTAGGTTATCGAGCGAATTAATCAGAGAGGAAAATTCTAATTTTTAAGCCAATTGGGAAGGGATATACAACTGATCCTATTACAAAATGGCAAAATTTCAAACTAGTCCAAATCGAAAGGTGTTGCAGCCGACAATTTCAAAAGAATGAGATTCTTAAATCGTTTTGTTTTTCAAGGCAGAAAGATGTAAAATCTTGTCACAAGCTCACCAATGTTTTCAAAATCCTTAACCTTTGGAAATTGGTGAATCAAAAGGTGTTACTGTTTGGGAATGGGTTAATCCTATACTGCACAAAGACACCTTTTGAAGCGCAACAAGAAAAATGTTCTGAAAAACATTGTGGAAAATGGTTAAATTGCTTGTGACATGCAATTTCTTTATCTTTCACAATGTTTTTTACCTTAAACAACAAAGAAAGGGTAAAGAAAGTTTGAGTGTTGGGATTTAACACCTTTTTCAACTGCTATGGTCATATCGCGGCAGCTGGTGCACCTTATCATGGATTCCTGTTGTTTCTCATACCAGTAATACCAAAACCCAGCCTCCTGCTGCTTGCCCACATAGGTTAATGATATCAAACCAATGGTAGGAGACAATTTTGTCTGCAAGGATATTTGCTGCAACGAGGGATCAAACCCGGGACTTCATGAGTGAAAGACCCATGTGCTACTAACTGCATCATGGCTGCGCCCAAGAATGGGTTAGGACAAGTAACACAACAAACCTGCGAGGGATGCTGTAGCGGCGGCCAGTATTTCCTGCAGGTTTGTATCATCAGCTGTGTCTGTTAATGCCTCTACTTTCTGTTTTGCCCCGGCCTGTATCAACATTTCTACTCCACTAGTTGGGTATAATTGTTCTAAATTAGGCACCTCCTTTTTACATTAGGTTATTGGGCTGGGAAGAACACTTGACAAACACAACAAACCTGCTAGAGAAGCTGTCGCAGCTGCCAGTATTTCCTGCAGGTTTGTATCATCAGCTGTGTCTGTCAAGGCCTCTACTTTCTGTTTGGCCCGGCCTGTATTAACATCTCTACACCACTGGTTGGGTATAACTGTTCTAAATTAGGGTTAGGACAAGTAAATGTACAACAAACCTGCTAGAGAAGCTGTAGCAGCTGCCAATATTTCCTGCAGGTTTGTATCATCAGCTGTGTCTGTTAATGCCTCTACTTTCTGTTTGGCCCTGGCCTGTATCAACATTTCTACACCACTAGTTGGGTATAACTGTTCTAAATTAGGACAAGTAAATGTACAACAAACCTGCTAGAGAAGCTGTAGCAGCGGCCAGTATTTCCTGAAGGTTTGTATCATCAGCTGTGTCTGTTAAGGCCTCTACTTGCTGTTTGGCCCCGGCCTGTATCAACATCTCTACACCACTAGTTGGGTATAACTGTTCTAGATTAGGACAAGTAAATGTACAACAAACCTGCTAGAGAAGCTGTAGCGGCGGCCAGTATTTCCTGTAGGTTTGTATCATCAGCTGTGTCTGTTAATGCCTCTACTTTCTGTTTGGTCCCGGCCTGTATTAACATTTCTACACCACTAGTTGGGTATAACTGTTCTAGATTAGGACAAGTAAATGTACAACAAACCTGCTAGAGAAGCTGTAGCGGCGGCAAGTATTTCCTGTAGGTTTGTATCATCAGCTGTGTCTGTTAATGCCTCTACTTTCTGTTTGGTCCCGGCCTGTATCAACATCTCAACACCACTAGTCGGGTATAACTGTTCTAAATTAGGGTTAGGACAAGTAAATGTACAACAAACCTGCTAGAGAAGCTGTAGCAGCGGCCAGTATTTCCTGGAGGTTTGTATCATCAGCTGTGTCTGTCAAGGCCTCCACTTTCTGTTTGGTCCCGGCCTGTATTAACATTTCTACACCACTAGTTGGGTATAACTGTTCTAGATTAGGACAAGTAAATGTACAACAAACCTGCTAGAGAAGCTGTAGCAGCAGCCAGTATTTCATGGAGGTTTGTATCATCAGCTGTGTCTGTTAAGGCCTCTACTTGCTGTTTGGCCCTGGCCTGTATCAACATTTCTACACCACTAGTCGGGTATAACTGTTCTAAATAAGGCACCTCCTTTTTACATTAGGATGTCTAACTTTTCCTATATCCCTTCCCCAAACAAGATAAGGCTAAATTGTGCTGTTAGATAATGTTTTAACCCTTTCCTTAATGGCAAAATCGTAGAGTGATCCACTTCAAAAACTGCCGCAAATAACAAAATTGAAGATATTAAAGATAATTTTTTTATACAATATAGGATAGAAAATAACGAGACAAAAGGAGAAACTGCTGGTTATCAGCAGTTTCTTCTTTTGTCTCGATGTTTCCATAGCTATTTCTATTAGCGATGTGAAACCAGGTCTTGTTTTGGAGAGGGTTAATCAAATTGTGATTTAAAACAAACCTGCGAGGGAAGCTGTCGCAGCGGCCAGTATTTCCTGCAGGTTTGTATCATCAGCTGTGTCTGTTAATGCCTCTACTTTCTGTTAGGCCCCGGCCTGTATCAACATCTCAACTCCACTAGTTGGGTATAACTGATCTAGATTAGGCACCTCAATTTTACATTAGGATGTCTAACTTTTCCTATATCCCTTCCCCAAACAAGATAAGGCTAAATTGTGCGTTTAGGTAATGTTTTAACCCTTTCCTGAATGGCAAAATCTTAGTGTGATCCACTTCAAATAACCCTTTCCCAAACAACAAAATTCTAGGGTGCTCCAAATTCAAAGGGGGTTGCAGACGACAAAATAGATGTTAGTAAAGATAGGAATTGTATGTAATGGCACAGAAAATATTGAGACAAAAGGAGAAACTGCTGGTCATCAGCAGTTTCTTCTTTTGTCTCAATGTTTTCACAAGCTATTCCTATTAGGGACGTCAAAACCAGGTCTTGTTTGGGAAATTGAGCTGGTAGGTTATGTTTAAACCCTTTGCTAAATGGCAAAATCTTAAGAGTGATAGACTCCAAAAACTGCCGCAAATAACAAAATTGAAGATATTAAAGATAAATCTTTTTGTTACATATGGGATAGAAAATAATGAGACAAAATGAGAAACTGCTGGTTATCAGCAGTTTCTTCTTTTGTTTCAATATTTTCCCAAGCCTTTTCTATTAGGGATGTCAAAACCAGGTCTTGTTCGGGAAAGGGTTAATCAAATTGTGGATTAAGACAAACCTGCTAGAGAAGCTGTCGCAGCTGCCAGTATTTCCTGTAAGTTTGTATCATCAGCTGTGTCTGTTAATGCCTCTACTTTCTATTTGGCCTCGGCCTGTATCAACATTTCAACACCACTAGTTGGGTATAACTGTTCTAAATTAGGGTTAGGACAAGTAAATGTACAACAAACCTGCTAGAGAAGCTGTAGCAGCCGCCAGTATTTCCTGCAGGTTTGTATCATCAGCTGTGTCTGTTAACACCTCTACTTTCTGTTTGGCCCCGGCCTGTATCAACATCTCAACACCACTAGTTGGGTATAACTGTTCTAAATTAGGGTTAGGACAAGTAAATGTACAACAAACCTGCGAGAGAAGCTGTCGCAGCGGCCAGTATTTCCTGCAGGTTTGTGTCATCAGCTGTGTCTGTTAATGCCTCTACTTTCTGTTTGGCCCGTCCTGTATCAACATCTCAACACCACTAGTTGGGTATAACTGTTCTAGATTAGGACAAGTAAATGTACAACAAACCTGCTAGAGAAGCTGTAGCAGCGGCCAGTATTTCCTGCAGGTTTGTATCATCAGCTGTGTCTGTTAATGTCTCTACTTTCTGTTTGGCCCCGGCCTGTATTAACATCTCAACACCACTAGTTGGGTATAACTGTTCTAGATTAGGACAAGTAAATGTACAACAAACCTGCTAGAGAAGCTGTCGCAGCGGCCAGTATTTCCTGCAGGTTTGTATCATCAGCTGTGTCAGTTAATGCCTCTACTTTCTGTTTGTCCCCGGCCTGTATCAACATCTCAACACCACTAGTCGGGTATATCTGTTCTAAATTAGGGTTAGGACAAGAAAATGTACAACAAACCTGCGAGGGAAGCTGTCGCAGCGGCCAGTATTTCCTGCAGGTTTGTATCATCAGCTGTGTCTGTTAATGCCTCTACTTTCTGTTTGGCCCAGGCCTGTAGTTCTGAAACTGTTCTAGATTAGGACAAGTAAATGTACAACAAACCTGCGAGGGAAGCTGTAGCAGCGGCCAGTATTTCCTGCAGGTTTGTATCATCAGCTGTGTCTGTTAATGCCTCCACTTTCTGTTTGGCCCAGGCCTGTATCAACATCTCAACACCACTAGTTGGGTATAACTGTTCTAGGTTAGGACAAGTAAATGTACAACAAACCTGCTAGAGAAGCTGTCGCAGCTGCCAGTATTTCATGGAGGTTTGTATCATCAGCTGTGTCTGTTAAGGCCTCTACTTTCTGTTTGGCCCCGGCCTGTATCAACATTTCTACACCACTAGTTGGGTATAACTGTTCCAGATTAGGCACCTCCTTTTTACATTAGGATGTCTAACTTTTCCTATATCCCTTCCCCAAACAAGATAAGGCTAAATTGTGCTGCTAGGTAATGTTTTAACCCTTTCCTAAATGGCAAAATCTTAGAGTGATCCACTTCAAAAACTGCCACAAATAACAAAATTGAAGATATTAAAGATAAATCTTTTGTTACATATGGGATAGAAAATAATGAGACAAAAGGAGAAACTGCTGGTTATCAGCAGTTTCTTCTTTTGTTTCAATATTTTCCCAAGCCTTTTCTACTAGGGATGTGAAAACCAGGTCTTGTTTGGGAGAGGGTTAATCAAATTGCGGGTAAAGACAAACCTGCGAGAGAAGCTGTAGCAGCGGCCAGTATTTCCTGCAGGTTTGTATCATCAGCTGTGTCTGTCAACGTCTCTACTTTCTGTTTAGCCCCGGCCTGTATCAACATCTCTACACCACTAGTTGGGTATAATTGTTCTAGGTTAGGACAAGTAAATGTACAACAAACCTGCGAGGGAAGCTGTAGCAGCTGCCAGTATTTCCTGGAGGTTTGTATCATCAGCTGTGTCTGTCAACGTCTCTACTTTCTGTTTGGACCCGGCCTGTATTAACATCTCAACACCACTAGTTGGGTATAACTGTTCTAGATTGGGCACCTCCTTTTTACATTAGGATGTCTAACTTTTTCCTATATCCCTTCCCCAACAAGATAAGGCTAAATTGTGCTGTTAGGTAATGTTTTAACCCTTTCCCAAATGGCAAAATCTTAGAGTGATCCACTTCAAAAACTGCCACAAATAACAAAATTGAAGATATTAAAGATAATTTTTTTATACAATATAGGATAGAAAATAATGAGACAAAAGGAGAAACTGCTGGTTATCAGCAGTTTCTTCTTTTGTTTCAATGTTTTCCCAAGCCTATTGTATTAGGGACATCAAAACCAGGTCTTGTTTGGGAAAGGGTTATTAATCAAATTGCGGGTTAAGACAAACCTGCTAGAGAAGCTGTCGCAGCGGCCAGTATTTCCTGCAGGTTTGTATCATCAGCTGTGTCTGTTAATGCCTCCACTTTCTGTTTGGCCCTGGCCTGTATCAACATCTCAACACCACTAGTCGGATATAACTGTTCTAGATTAGGCACCTCCTTTTTAAATTAGGTTATTGGGCAGGGGAGAACACTTGACAAGAACAACAAACCTGCTAGAGAAGCTGTAGCAGCGGCCAGTATTTCCTGCAGGTTTGTATCATCAGCTGTGTCTGTTAATGCCTCTACTTTCTGTTTGGTCCCGGCCTGTATTAACATCTCAACACCACTAGTTGGGTATAACTGTTCTAGATTAGGACAAGTAAATGTACAACAAACCTGCGAGGGAAGCTGTCGCAGCAGCCAGTATTTCCTGTAAGTTTGTATCATCAGCTGTGTCTGTCAATAACTCTACTTTCTGTTTGACCCCGGCCTGTATCAACATCTCTACTCCACTAGTTGGGTATAACTGTTCCAGATTAGGCACCTCCTTTTTACATTAGGATGTCTAACTTTTCCTATATCCCTTCCCCAACAAGAAACGGCTAAATTGTGCTGTTAGGTAATGTTTTAACCCTTTCCTAAATGACAAAATCTTAGAGTGATCCACTTCAAAAATTGCCACAAATAACAAAATTGGAGATAGATTCTATTAATAAATCTTTTGTTAAATATGGGACAGAAAATAACGAGACAAAAGGAGAAACTGCTGGTTATCAGCAGTTTCTTCTTTTGTTTCAATATTTTCCCAAGCCTTTTCTACTAGGGATGTGAAAACCAGGTCTTGTTTGGGAGAGGGTTAATCAAATTGCGGGTAAAGACAAACCTGCTAGAGAAGCTGTAGCAGCAGCCAGTATTTCCTGGAGGTTTGTATCATCAGCTGTGTCTGTTAATGCCTCTACTTTCTGTTTAGCCCCGGCCTGTATCAACATTTCAACTCCACTAGTTGGGTATAACTGTTCTAAATTAGGGTTAGGACAAGTAAATGTACAACAAACCTGCGAGGGAAGCTGTAGCAGCAGCCAGTATTTCATGGAGGTTTGTATCATCAGCTGTGTCAGTTAAGGCCTCTACTTTCTGTTTAGCCCCGGCCTGTATTAACATTTCTACACCACTAGTTGGGTACAACTGTTCTAAATTAGGTATACTGGGTGCGCTAGGGTCTGGCCTTTCCACTAAATAAACAAATTTATTGGGCAGGGGAGAACACTTGACAAACACAACAAACCTGCTAGAGAAGCTGTCGCAGCGGCCAGTATTTCCTGCAGGTTTGTATCATCAGCTGTGTCTGTTAATGCCTCTACTTTATGTTTGGCCCGGCCTGTATCAACATCTCAACACCACTAGTTGGGTATAACTGTTCTAGATTAGGCACCTCCTTTTTACTTGACAAAGACAACAAACCTGCTAGAGAAGCTGTCGCAGCGGCCAGTATTTCCTGAAGGTTTGTATCATCAGCTGTGTCTGTTAATGCCTCTACTTTCTGTTTAGCCCCGGCCTGTATTAACATCTCAACTCCACTAGTTGGATACAATTGTTCTAGATTAGGCACCTCCTTTTTACATTAGGATGTCTAATTTTTCCTATATCCCTTCCCCAAACACGATAAGGCTAAATTTAGCTGCTAGGTAATGTTTTAACCCTTTCCTAAATGGCAAAATCTTAGAGTGATCCAGTTCAAAAACTGCCACAAATAACAAAATTGAAGATATCAAAGATAAATATTTTGTTAAATATGGGAAAGAAAATAATGAGACAAAAGGAGAAACTGCTGGTCATCAGCATTTTCTTCTTTTGCCTCAATGTTTTCCCAAGCCTATTGTATTAGGGACGTAAAAACCAGGTCTTGTTTGGGAAAGGGTTAATCAAATTGTGGGTAAAGACAAACCTGCTAGAGAAGCTGTCGCAGCGGCCAGTATTTCCTGCAGGTTTGTATCATCAGCTGTGTCTGTTAACACCTCTACTTCCTGTTTGGCCCCGGCCTGTATTAACATTTCTACACCACTAGTTGGGTATAACTGTTCTAAATTAGGACAAGTAAATGTACAACAAACCTGCGAGAGAAGCTGTTGCAGCGGCCAATATTTCCTGGAGGTTTGTATCATCAGCTGTGTCTGTTAATGCCTCAACTTTCTGTTTAGCCCCGGCCTGTATCAACATTTCAACTCCACTAGTTGGGTATAACTGTTCTAAATTAGGCACCTCCTTTTTACATTAGGATGTCTAATTTTTCCAATATCCCTTCCCCAAACAAGATAAGGCTAAATTGTGCTGTTAGGTAATGTTTTAATCCTTTACTAAATGGCAAAATCTTAGTGTGATCCACTTCAAATAACCCTTTCCCAAACAACAAAATTTTAGGGTGCTCCAAATTCAAAGGGGGTTGCAGACGACAAAATAGATGTTAGTAAAGATAGGAATTGTATGTAATGGCACAGAAAATATTGAGACAAAAGGAGAAACTGCTGATTATCAGCAGTTTCTTCTTTTGTCTCAGTGTTTTCCCAAGCCTTTTCTATTAGGGAGGTCAAAACCAGGTCTTGTTTGGGAGAGGGTTAATCAAATTGCGGGTAAAGACAAACCTGCGAGGGAAGCTGTCGCAGCGGCCAGTATTTCCTGGAGGTTTGTATCATCAGCTGTGTCTGTTAAGGCCTCTACTTTCTGTTTGGCCCTGGCCTGTATTAACATCTCAACACCACTAGTTGGGTATAACTGTTCTAGATTAGGACAAGTAAATGTACAACAAACCTGCTAGAGAAGCTGTCGCAGCGGCCAGTATTTCCTGGAGGTTTGTATCATCAGCTGTGTCAGTTAATGCCTCTACTTTCTGTTTGGCCCTGGCCTGTATCAACATCTCAACACCACTAGTGGGGTATAACTGTTCTAAATTAGGGTTAGGACAAGTAAATGTACAACAAACCTGCTAGAGAAGCTGTCGCAGCGGCCAGTATTTCCTGTAGGTTTGTATCATCAGCTGTGTCTGTTAATGCCTCTACTTTCTGTTTGGCCCTGGCCTGTATCAACATCTCAACACCACTAGTGGGGTATAACTGTTCTAGATTAGGCACCTCCTTTTTACATTAGGATGTCTAACTTTTCCTATATCCCTTCCCCAAACAAGATAAGGGTAATTTGTGCTGTTACCTATGTAATGTTTAAACCCATTACCAGACGGCAAAATCTTAGAGTGATCCACTTCAAAAACTGCCACAAATAACAAAATTGAAGATATTAAAGATAAATCGTTTGTTACATATGGGATAGAAAATAATGAGACAAAAGGAGAAACTGCTGATTATCAGCAGTTTCTTCTTTTGTCTCAGTGTTTTCCAAAGCCATTTCTATAAGGGACATGCAAACCAGGTCTTGTTTGGGAGAGGGTTAATCAAATTGCAAGTATAACAAACCTGCTAGAGAAGCTGTAGCAGCGGCCAGTATTTCCTGGAGGTTTGTATCATCAGCTGTGTCTGTTAATGTCTCTACTTTCTGTTTGGTCCCGGCCTGTATCAACATCTCAACACCACTAGTTGGGTATAACTGTTCTAGATTAGGGATACTGGGTGTGCTAGGGTCCGGCCTCTCCACTAAATAAACAAATAATACAATAAATAAACAAATAATACGATAAATAAACAAATAATACGATAAATAAACAAATAATACGATAAATAAACAAATAATACGATAAATAATAAACAAATACGATAAACAAATAATACGATGAATAAACAAATAATACAATAAATAAACAAATAATACAATAAATAAACAAATAATACGATAAATAAACAAATAATACAATAAATAAACAAATAATACAATAAATAAACAAATAATACGATAAATAAACAAATAATACAATAAATAATAAACAAATACGATAAATAAACAAATAATATGATAAATAAACAAATAATACGATAAATAAACAAATAATACGATAAATAAACAAATAATATGATAAATAAACAAATATGATAAATAAACAAATAATACAATAAACAAATAATATGATAAATAAACAAATAATACGATAAATAAACAAATACGATAAATAAACAAATAATACAATAAATAAACAAATAATACAATAAATAAACAAATAATACGATAAATAAACAAATAATACAATAAATAAACAAATAATACAATAAATAAACAAATAATACGATAAATAAACAAATAATACGATAAATAAACAAATAATACGATAAATAAACAAATAATACAATAAATAATAAACAAATACGATAAATAAACAAATAATACGATAAATAAACAAATAATACGATAAATAAACAAATAATACGATAAATAAACAAATAAAACAAATAATACGATAAATAAACAAATAATACGATAAATAAACAAATAATACGATAAATAATTCAAACACCAATTTTGACTACAGACTTTATCAACATCTCCAAATCACTAGCAACAAGGATTTCTTGATTGCCAGGAACATATTGCTAATTATTGTCTCCTACTGTGTAAAATAAAACCTATGCTTGTGAATCTCAACATTTTCAGTTTTCACAATCAAATGTTTAAACCAAAATGTCAAAACTTACTAACCTACAACTTCTATTATAACAACTTTCAAGTTAAGGAAGGGGTATGCAAAAACTTTGTTAAATATTCCCCTTTTTAATAGCATTATAAAATTTCCCCAAATTCAGACATTGCGAAAGCTCAAAAAAACTGTCAGACATTCGGTCTGACAGGCTTGAAAAATCTGTCAGACCGAAAACAAATCTGTCAGACCGAAAAAAACAAGGAAAAATAACATGTAACCACCTTTTTTATTCTGAAGATATAAAAACATGACTGACACTCTAATCATTCACGCCCATAGTCCATAAGCCTTTCAAAATTAGACAATTCATTCCCTGTGAATCGTCTTTTTGAGCTGAATTTTTCTACTACTAGAGGAAACTCTCTCAAGCTAGTGAAGCCTCGCTCAAGATTAAATGTTCGATACAACAATTTCAATCAACGTGTGATAAACGTATGGGATCGTCTCCCTGAGGAAGTGATAACAGCAACAACTATCAACGGATTCAAAAACGCCATTGACAGACACTTCAAGGAAATACATGGGGTTTCAATGACTCGGTCGCTTAACCCCTAGGCTGCACTTAAGGGTGTGGCCGCAGGTATAACAGGTATAACAGGTAATTCACTTTGCACCCTCGAAATATTTAAGGGACGCCATTATACTACGACAGTAAAAGTAATATGTATTCCGATTGGCTAATCAATACCTGTTTCAGCCAACCACAATCCGGTTTACAAATCAAGGGAAATAATCAGCAAAACCACGATATAATAGTGCCGTCCCTTCGTACTTTGTTGTTTATCAATTTTCTCGCAAACAGAATGACAAATATTTTGGTTATAAGCTTCCATAATTATGCAAACGCGAGGTATTGAAAAAAAGCAAAATGGTCAAAATATGTCGGACATACGGACCGACGGTATCGAATTTTCAATCGGACCGAAGTCAAAACTATCGGACAATGTCCGCGGTCCGACGTCTTTCGCAATGTCTGCAAATTTAGGGTTCAGCATGATTTATCCCCTTTCTACCAATGACAGTCCTTTGTCTTCCGCTCCATTCCCTGCAACGTTTGTACAATAATGTTGGGACTCACTGTCCTTGGGCTGGGACTCATTGTTTCAAAATATGTGAGTCCCATGGACTCACTACTTCAGATTTCAAAATGAAACACTGTGCTGGTGACCACCATTTTCTCCCTTTGCCTCAATATTTCCAACGCCATTTTGTCCACAAATCCTATATTAATCAACATCCATTTTGATGTTTGCAGCAGCTTTTAAATTGGACCAAATTAAAATTTGTCGTTTGGGAAAGAGTTAAGTGCAACATACCTTTTAAGGAGACGAGTCCTTTTGGGATGTATTCATCATCATCACCCTGTACGAGAGAAAAGCAACACTTTTAACCCATTACCAAACGACAAAGTTTTGGACTATTCCAATATGAAAGGTTTGCAGACGACAATTCCAATTTCATAAAATTTTAAAAATCCTTGCATCCTTGGGTTTGAAAACATTGTGGATAATGAAGAAATTGCTTGACACAAGCAATTTCTTCATTAACCACAATGTTTTCCTAAGCCTTTGTCTTGAAAGGCGTCAAAAAGCGCCACTGTGTGGGAATGGGTTAACTATTAGCGCTACGAATGGTAAAGATTTTTAATTGGATTGTATGGAGTTTTACGTCCCAATCAACAGCTAAGGTCATATAGAGACAGGACCTTGGTTAAAAGTCTCATCAAAAAGACTGGAGAAGTGGGGGATCGAACCAGTGACCCTAATGTTTCAAGTCCAGCGTATTACCAGTTTACCACTGCACCACCTCAGCCCTGGTAAAGGCTTTTAAAAAGTGAAATATGAATTCAGTGCTTCTGAAATATTTTGAAAATCTACTTGTCCGTGGACAAATCTTGATCCAAAATTGACTTGTCCGTATCAAAAATCAACTTGTCCGTACAAAACCCATCTACTTTTCCATAACTTCATTTGTTTATTGCCTTTCTGCTATGACAGTCTAACTGTTGCCTACAACAAAATTTGTACATTTAACTATCAGTAATTTCATTGTAAGAGAAAATTTTTTTTTTATATAACCAGATTTTTCACTTGTCCACGGAGACCTAGCTTTCAAAATCTGCTTGTCCAGGTAAACGCCACTAAACGGACAAGTCGGACAACTCGGGCAACTTAATTCAGAAGCACTGGAATTGATTATCTGATGAGCAAGTCCTATGTTAGGAATACATCTTTATACTCATTGGAATCGTCTCAACTCGACAATTCAAATGAGTACCTACAACATATAAGGGTTTGAATTTGAAATAACAAATTTAGAATGTCTTTACCCCTTCTTTTCTGTAGCTATGACTTTGGTAATGTTCACAAAATTCTGGCCAAAGATAAGTAGATTATCAATGAAGTTCTTAACCCTTTACAAGACGGCAATATTTTGGGCTATTCCAATTTGAAAGGTGTTGCAGACGACAACTTAAAGTGATTGGAATTTTACATTTTTTTAACTCTTTTGGTAGAAATCATTGTGGGAAATGTAGAAATTGCTTGTCACAAGCAATTTCTTCATTTTCCACATTGTTTTCCAAAGCATATTATTGTATGGGCGTCAAAAAGTGTCTATGTGTGGTAATTGGTTAATTCAATAAATTCATCTACTTAGCTATAGTTCCACAAATTAGAGGGATTATTACAAGTTGTAAGAACTTCCAATCAATGTGAAATAAATATGTTAAAACACAAAATTAGGCATCACTTTTTTTATGTTATTAAAATAAGCCTTTCCTATTAGAGACGTCGAAACATTAACCCTTTCCCAAACAAAACCTGGTTTTGATGTCCCTAAAAGAATAGGCTTGGGAAAACATTAAAACAAAAGAAGAAACTGCTGATAACCAGCAGTTTCTCCTTTTGTCTCAATATTTTCTGTGCCATATTTTTCACAAATCCCATCTTTAACAACCTCCATTTTGTCATCTGTGGCAGTTTTTGATGTGGATCACTCTAAAATCTTGCCGTTTGGGAAAGGGTTACGGTCTTGTTTGGGAAAGGGTTAAATACTTACATGTACTGTTAGAGCAGTTTCAGTTCTGAAGGCTGAAAGACAAAATTGTAAACAACTTGTAATGTTGTGAAACATTAACAATACATGAATAATAATACAGTCAAAACTTGTTCTGTAAACATCAGACAAGTAAGATCTCCGCAAAAGTCAAAATGAATTTTTGGTCCTGTCCTCACCAACGGATATCAAAAGGCTTGAAGAAAATAATTTTGAAATTAATATAGCCATTGAAATGTAGTACTAAGTAGGAAACGGATAAAATTGCTAGTTCCTTTTCCTACTATATCAGATATCAACATACATGTACATGATGGGCAACAAAGTGGCCAAATGTCATTTAAATCAATACAGAACAAAATCTGATGAGATGAATTTCCCAATATGTTGATGTATTTTGAAAGCCCTCTGACTTCGACACAATGAATGTTGACTATTTGAAAATCACCTTCTTGGGAGACCCTCAAGTTAATACACTGTACCAACAAATGTACACCTTAATGGAATGTACAATATTACATGTTAAGTAACTGTTAATGACGTTAAGAAAAAATATGTGAGAAGTGTTGACAAGTGGAGCTCTGCTGAAGACACATCATTACCAAATATACAGCATGAAATATTCAGAAGACCTGCAAAATATAAGACACAGTGGACCGGTGTGAAGTCTTATAGAAATTCAAAGAGATTGCAGATGGTAATTTCAAGTGAATTAATTTACAAATACATTGTATTTGGTCTTTTGCAGTAGAAACAAGAGCTGTCCGAAGACAGCGCGCTCGACTGTCTAAGTTGCTTAGTATAAAGGGGACATAACTCCAAATATAGTGGAGCCAGGGTCATGAGCCCTAGTAGTAAGGTAGAGGGTGTGATTGTGAATAAGTATTCCAAGTTTGGGTTGAATCCCTTTGATAGTATGGAAGTTATTGACGTTTGAAAAAACTTTAACCTTTGTTGCAATGCCGACGCCGACGCCAACGCCCGGGTGACAGTATAAGCTCTCATTTTCTTCGAAAAGTCGAGCTAAAAATTGTGGAAAATGTAGAAATTGCTTGTCACAAGCAATTTCTTCATTGTCCACAATGTTTACCAAGCCTTTATCTTGTATGGCGTGAAAAGGAGCCCTTGTGTTGGAATGGGTTAATTAAGTAGGAGTTGACTTACTAGGTTTCTTCCTGACTTTTGTCTCTTTCAGGCCGCAAGATTCTTTCTCATCTAGAAATCTATGTCACAACCTTGTCACAAGCGTATGCTTCATTTTCCACTAGGTTTTTCGAAGTCTTTTTTGTGGGGCGTCAAAAGGCGTCATTATGTGGGAATGTGTAATATCTGCATACTTTAAATCTAAATTCAAAGTAAGCAGGACAAGGGTTGACTTACTAGGTTTTTTCCTGACTTTGGTTTCTTTCAGGCCACGAGTCTCTTTCTCATCGAGAAATCTATACACTTTAAAGGCGTTGTTCCCCTTCTTTACACCCTGTTCTTTGTTCTCTTTAACATCGGGAAGACTATTTAACGCACACCTAAAGTTGGCTTTCCAGCGTTTGTGGTCACTGTCATAGTGTCGTCCTACAGTAACAACAAGCAAATTTAGATTGGTCAAAAGTGAAAGCTGATCAATTAATGTTTCCCAAACAACAAAGTGTTGTTCCAATTCGAAGGCCGCTGCTGACCACAAAATTGGTGTGAATGAAGTAAGTTATTGTTTATGATATATTATAGCACAGAAAATATCGAGTGAAAAGAAGAAAATGATGGGTACCAGACTACCAGCATTTTCTTCTTTTGTCTCAATTTTTTCCTTAAGCAATTTCTCCCTAAATTTCTGCCCAAGCAATTTCTATCAGAAATATCAAAACATTATGATATTAGTCTTGTTTGGGCATGTTAAACTAGACAGCCCTGGCGGTCTGGAAGCGCTCCACAGGCCTGATTGTTTGTCTTGTTGAATGCAATTTCAAAGGTTCAGGCTGCGCAAAAGCAAATGCATGACCAAGCTGAAAATTACAAGCAAGTAAGATTGTATGGTCAGTAAGATTCTGTGAAAGTTCTGCACTGATTAGTTAATACTAATAGTTGTAAAAGTGAACATAAAACCAACAAGCTGAAATTTTCAAGCAAGTAAGATCTTATGGTCAGTAAAACTCTGTGAAAGTTATTGTATTGATTAATTAATACCAATGGTTGTAAAAGTGAAAATAAAGCCGAAAATGGCAATTTTGTCAATTTCAGATCAAGCTGAAAATTATATCAAGGCAAGATCTTATAGTCACCAACATTCTGTACAAGTTTTGTCTTGATTAGTCAATATTTGTAGTTTCAGGAGTGAAAACAAAGTAAAAATAGAGCCGAAAATGGCAATTTTGTCAATTTCAAGGGCACATAACTCATGACGTAAATTTCAGATCAAGCTGAAAACTCTACCAAAGTAAGATCTTATAGTCACCAACATTCTGTACAAGTTTTGTCTTGATTGGTCAATATTTGTAGTTGCTAGAGCGAAATCAAAGCCAAAATAAAGCCGAAAATGGCAATTTTGTCAATTTCAAGGGCACATAACTCATGATGTAAGATTCAGATCTAGCTGAAAATTATACCCAGGCAAGATCTTATAGTAACCATCATTCTGTCCAAGTTTTGTCTTGATTGGTCAATATTTGTAGTTGCTAGAGTGAAAATAGAGTGAAAATGGACATTTTTGACATTCAAGGGCAGATAACTCCAGACTTTCTACTTCAATCAGAATTCTTTGAAGGAATCTGAGAGAGGGTCACTCACCCAAGGATCATTCCTGTGAAGTTTGGTTGAAATCCATCAGGTACTTTTTGAGAAGAAGATTTTTAAAGGAAAAGTTTACGGACGGACGGACGCACTGACGCACGCAGGACGGACACAGCACCATGACAATAGCCCGCTGGCCTGTCAGCCAGTGGAGCTAAAAATAATGCCATCATGATGACTTGACTTAGTTCTTCATCAAAGAGCATAGATGTATTCTTGTTCAAAAGCTACATTTCCAAACTGTGTCCTTCATAATTGACCTTGATCTTAAAAGTGGATATAGCCTTTGTAACAAATAGATTCATAATTGAATACAGAAAATCAAGAAAACATGGCGAGAAATCAACTTTGTACGATGAACACCCTCACCACTCTGCGGGTCTTGTTTGAGGAAGTATTTGACCCATTCCCACACACACTCTTTTTGGCGCCAAACAAGGAAAACACTGTGGATAATGAAGAAATTGTGTGTGACAAGAAATTTCTTCGATATCCTCAATTTGTTTTCTAACCTAAAATGCAAGGCTTTTTAAAATTGCATAAGTTTGAAATTGCTGTCTGCAAAAACCTTTCAATTTGGACCAGTCCAAAATTTTGCTGTCTGGTAATGGGTTACCAGTAATAAAATATACCTCAGTGTTCTCCCCAGTCTGATAAGCTGTATGGCCCAACAAGAGTTTCATGAAAATCAGCGTTATGCCCCTACCGCTTCAAATGTACTCCACAGCTTAATTTCATCAAAATGGTCTCCAAATAGAGACATTTCCAGGTATTTCATGTCAAAAACTGATAAAATGCATTTTTTAAATTAAAATGTAATCATTCTGTATCATTACATAATGGAATAAGGAGAAATTGCTCAAATTGAGAAATTTCTTCTTTTTTCCATTAATGATTATGTTTTTATTCACAATTGTTTGCATGAACACAAATGCGTCTCAAGGTAAACTGATTCTTATTATTTGCCACTACAGCGTCAAATTATTCTGCAGAGAACCCTGTACCTGTATGTATGGCCCATCTCTCAAACAGGTTTGTATCTTTCTGTAGGTTAAAGCACTGGTTAGCTGCATGCTTCCACGCTATCTTGAATATTCTCTCTTTCTTGTCGACCCACAACAGTCCCGGAATGTCGTTCTTGTCCAAGTGTTCCTCTAACCAGGGGCGCATGCGCTGGCGCTCGACTGGGCGTATGAATCTTGGGCGGTCCCTCCCCGCCCTGTTTGTGATTCGACCACCTGGCAAGGCAGGTAACAGGGACTTTGCCATTGTGTCTTCTTGCTGAAAATGTAGAAGAGCTACAAGTAAGGTTGTTTAAAAAAAAAAAAATGTTCATCAAACCCTATCGTGTAGCCAGTAGGTACTCATTCAGCGGCAAATCCAGTATTTCTGTGAAGGGGGTCGAAAATACAAAAAGGGGTTTGTTTTTTTAGAATAACTGAATTTCTGTGTGAAAATGAAATAATCAGTCTACAGAAGGGGGTCGTTTGAACCCCACAAACCCCTCTGGCTCCGCCAATGCTCATTGGAATCATGACATTGCCTAGTTATGGTCGGATTTTTAAATTATTGCAACTAACAGAGTCTGTGACAGACTGGCAACTTGGCAAACTGCTCAAAAGGTATAAACAGGATCTGGTTCCAATTTATAAAGGAATTTATAAGAATTGTTTTCTTTCTCTTTTTAATTCAATAAACTAATCAAGATCTCAAAACAAAAACATGTCAATTTTTTTTTCTTTGTATAAATAATTACTCTTTATCTTAATACTAACAACCATTATGTAAGATTGCTATAAATCAACCATAATTCAAGATATTTCATCCTTCTTTCGGTTTGTCAAAATTTCCCCATTGGAGCCCCAATTTATTATGCAGATCATCTATGTCACGTGACCCCAAAATATCTCGCTGACTGCGTCCACCATTGATGGAAATTTCAAAACTACGATCAGCAAAATTTAAAACAATATTTCAACGATGTAAAGGGAAATATGTCCTCGTTCATGCATCAAAATACATCAAGATCAATCACCAAATAGTTTAGAGATTGTGGGGCTCCGAAAATAATAACAGAACCCGGACTGTTTCGTCCTTCACGGACATCGAAAACGAATGTGAAAGTTGTCACTCGGGTTCCAGATTGAAAGCCTCTCTCCATCTGATTCAAACAAAACACGATAAGACATGGATATATTTGAAATGAGCGAGTTCTTTTCCATGTTACAGCTATATTCTTACCTTAATTTCCGTGATTACGCCAGAGAAAATGTTCAAAACGTTTCCGTCCGTGCATCGTTGTTGAAAAACGAAACAACTCTGTCCGGGATGGCGTAGTTCTGCACTGGTTTCGGATTTAAAAAATCTTTTAAAAAATATCTTTTATACAATATTTACATTCTTTTACTAATAAAATTATTGCAATAATAGTAAATGCCTCTAATAATATCGATTTAGTAAAATTTTATTTTAATATGGAGATTATTGTCTATCAGAATTGCAATATTTATTCAGTCCGTAAAGAAACGCTTAAAAAATAAGTCACGTGACCTGTTATAATACGAAAGTAGCTGCGCGCACTGACCTACTTTCGCTTCATAAAATTCCATGAAACAAGTTATTTATGCATATATGGAACACCAAACCAAGTAAAGTCCCTTGTAAATTTAATTCTCGAATTTACTCGAAAACATAATAATACAACCCAAATCGATCTTAATCGAAACGAAAGATTGACTGACATTTCTTCTTCTTTTTTCCCCAATTTTTTTTTCTCCGTGTTTTAAAACTCCTTTATTCGTGTAGCATAATACAAATAACGTGCAACACCAAGCAACAAAAATATGATAGCTTCCAAAATAATGATAGGATTTATGCAGCCTACAATATAGCGCAGAAAAAGTTGAGGCAAAGGGAGAAAATGCCGACTACAGGCCCGTAAGAACAGGGGGGCTAGGGGGCTAAGCCCCCCCCCAAAAAGTTGGCCAAAAATGCCGACTTTCATTTCACACTGAAAATTTTGGGAAAATTCAATTTAGCCCCCCCCCCCCCCAATATTCAGAGACTGATGCTTTAGCCCCCCCCCCCCAATATGAAATTGCTTCCTACGTGCCTGCTATGTACAAAGCTGTAGACAAAGATTGATAAGGCCAATTATTAAATAAGCAATTACCCCATTTCTACTGGGGACGTCTCGTTGGGGAAAAGGCTACTCTGTCAAGGTGGACAGACTCCGCAAAGGCCTACGTAGGATGAGAATCGCGTGACACAACAACAATGGCAGAAAATTCCAATATATGAGTCGTTTTCAAAATTCGCAGGTTTTCTTGTCCACATGTGATAAATTGTACATTTAAATAATAAAACAAACATTTATGTTTAAAATGAGTAAATTTACCAATACAATTGTGCTGATTAAGCATAAAAATATAGCATGTTGCATCTATAAATGAGATAATTTACATGTTATATGGGCCATATAACATGTAAATTATCTCATTTATGATGGCCTGAAATGTGTAAATTTGGTTTGTCCCACGGCTACCCTCATTGGTTTTGACCAACAAAGATAACTATTTTTAACCATAATTTAAACACTTTTTTGTGTTAGTTTGCTTGACAATATGTTAAATTACATTTTAGATATAACAGTTACCCAAATGATGTTAAGTAAGTGGTATAAAATTCATCATATATATCCCTGTCCCACAGATTGTTGTCCTTGGTGTTCCAATGTCTAAAAGTTCAAAGAAATGCCATTTTGATTAGATGTAGACACAAATCATATAGATCTACGTCTTTTTGAAAAGCTATCTTAGGTTCATACATTGAAATTGAAAGAGTACGATTTTATTTTGTGTCTTGTTAATAAATTGAAAAAAGGCGATTAAATTGTACCGTACTTTTTTTCTTTGTCTTTTGGATGACGCACTTTATTATACTTTGCAATGCATCTTTTTATTAGATATTTGACTGGTATATCTGACTCTGACGAACCCCCTCAATAGCCTGATTATTCCATTTTCATGCAGAAATTCAGTCAAAATTGTGTAACACTTGTAAAACGAACCCCCCTTTTTGTAAAAACGAACCCCCCTCACAGAAATCCTGGATTCGGCGCTGAGCAAATGTTTTCAATAGTAGATTTAACAAATGCCATATTTACACGTATATTTTTGCAAATTAGTGTGAAATTGTCCTTGGTGTTCCAGTCCTTGGTGTTCCGGTCTAAGCACTGGAACGCCAAAGACAAAAATAAAATGGCACTGAGGTATGTCATATTGCTTGGATCAGATAGATATTATAAAACAAGGTAACATACCAAATTTCAGCTTTGTTCATGTAATACTTTTGGAGAAAATGTCAAATTTAGGTCTCGCTCAATGTTCTAAGCGGGGTTGCATTTTAATGGTTAAAATGACTTTGGGTAATGTCTGAATGAATGGATCTGATAGATATCATTGAAGAAACGTTACATACCAAATATGTGCTTTCTTTGTCCAATACTTCTAGAGAAATGCCAATTTTAAGTTTTGTACTGACGGACAGACTGACAGATGGTAAATGGTAAAAAAATATAGCCCTTATATTGTTTTATATCGGTTCATTAAAATCCTAAATTATTACACATTAACTATATCTCGTTGCATTCCTATATCTTTCGACTCATGCTGTGTTACTAAATCCATGTCTTAAAGCAGGTTAGATTTTACTATCAACTTGAGGTTTAGTTTGAACGTTTGGTTGGCATTTTAATTTGGCATGAGTTCCTGGTACGTTCCTGGAAGCGGAATCAAATGGGTCAATTATTAGCTGCCAGTGTCCTACCAAATCAATGCAAAATAAACATGTTAAGGCAAAGAAAATAGATGATTTTCTTTGGGGTTATGTTTATGTCTTTGGTGTTCCGCTAGTGTCTTTGGTGTTCCGGTAATGTTAAATTCATTTTCCAAGAAAACTGATCAAGAAAACGCATCAAAAGTACCAGTTACATAAAGCAAGTTGGACATATTCATTTTAACAATAGAAATTTTTCTGGACATTTGGACTCAAATAAGAAATTTTGAGAATAGAATGTTTGATTTCTTTCAAGTTTATAAACTAGAGGTACTTTAAGGACAGATCCTCCATTTATTTCCTACGGTAAGATTTTTTTTATTTTTTCTGTACTGATATTTAAATATATGAGAAGTAAAAAAATGACTTAAAAACTATAGGTCACCAAGCGAATTAAAAAGTTATTGGATTTCAAGGGAGACCACTCTTGTCTAAAATTGCAAAAATGAGGTGTCACTTAACTACCCACAAAAAAGGTGTTCGAAATGACTAGGGTTACTTAAATAAGTCTTTATTGTGTTCAATATGTTTTTTTCTGTTTAAATGAGTATCAATTTGGGAAAATTAGTGATGATTTTGACATTTTTAGTAAAACATTCTTTCAAAAGTAGCTGAAATTGCTCTTTTTTCGCAACGTTTCTGATAATAAAAAATATTCCAGCGGTAAGAATTTTTTCTTTTTTGGTATAGACATAGTGCTTGGTCATACCTACAAAAACAAAAAAAGAAAAATATATCAAACCAAGCGTTTTTCTTAGTTATAAGTAAAAGTTGGCTTACTTTTTGCAGCTCTGTCCGAAATTGTTTCACTACGTTTATCCATTTTCTTTCTTATTACCAGCTTTAGATAATAAAAAGTGTCATCTTTTGTGTCCATCTAAAGCGGACTAGCTCATAAAGACACCACTTTGCTTTCGTTGCTCCGTTTCTTATCGCTAACGCCACATGTTGAACGTGTAACAGAAAGCGAATTGTACCATCCGAGTACTATTACACTTTAATTGACCAAACAGAGAAAATTGAAATAACCGAAAAGGGTCTTGTCATTTATCAACCAAACATTAACTAAATGTAAAAAATACATTTGCTGAAAAGGCCAATTACTGAAACACCTTTATTTCGTTATTTAGGATATGCGCAGTAAGTTGCGCAGTAACAACTGGAGGATCTGTCCTTAATGTAAATTATTTAGTAATTATGCATCCAAAATTATTTCTTTTTCTATTATTTATTAGCCATTGACATTGTAAGATGTAATTTGGTGAAACAATATGAAATATCTTTTTATTTATATTATTTTCAAACTTTTATTTAACTGGAACACCAAAGACATTTTTTGTCCGGAACACATTGTTAATAATCAATTTAGATGCTACACACCCACAATTCAGGGTGGAAAATGATTTAAAACATGTCATTAAGAATCTAACAACATATTCAGAACACAAGCATTAAAATATTTGACGATTATTTTTTATGATTTAGCCTACTGGTCTAAAAAACCTGCGAATTTTGAAATTGACTCATATATCTATAGGCCTAGATCTTTAGAATATAAGCTAAGCATTACCCCATTACCATACAACTACTCTTTTTGACGCCCAATAAGATCTAGCTTTGGAAAACATTGTGGGAAATGCAGAATTTGCTTGTGATAAAATGAGACGATGAAAACGGCCAGGGATTTTTGAGATGCGATGGATCTTTTAAACATCAGCACATAATAAACCCCTTTTTACGAGCAAACTAAAAAAATGTCCACCAGTTAGGGCATAGATCTAGCCTACTTCTTTAAAATTATAACATGCAGAACTTTAATCATTTTAAAGAGAAACATATCACATTCAACAAATCCCTGATATTCTACAAATCTCAAAGCGCTCGACACGTATCAACAGAATAATATTATTTTCTGCAAATTTGTTCCGTGACACAGGTCATTCTCCGTAGTGTAGATGGTAGCTTTAAAAGCCTGGAAACATAGCCTCTATAATGACAAAGAGATAAACATGGACTTTTATTAGTCTTAAGGGGGAATGCTCCAGTTTCCTAAATGTTTTCCCAATAATAGAATTCATTTATATTTTGTATGTTGAAATTACATGTTATTACCAACTGAAAAATAAAATAAAAATGGATGGTCAGCGATCTTGTTTGAATTTTATAGTCATTCGTATCACACACCCCTACAGCGAAAAAATGCACAATTTCTTGCTCCTGTCCAAGGTCACTAAAATGCTAATAAAATGCTGTATATTCATCGTTTAGTCCCGAAAACGGATTTAAAGTAACGTCTTGCATTTAATAAGAACAGAAAACCCAAAATATGTGCTATTATAAACGCGTAAATGTATAAAACAGCATGCTTACGTGTTCGGTTAGATCAACGAAACCGGAGTGATTTATGTCAAAAATTGCATATTTTTGGAAATATTTCAAGTTCTACATAATAGAATTTGATAAAACTCCTTCATTGTATTGAGCAACATGTCCTGGTAATAATTCAAAAAGAAAATGTATAGGTCAGCGCACTTATTAGTGAATTACAGCAATTTTTATCAGCTACACATAAATAAAATGACGCAATACAGTGGTAACTGCATACACATTTACGACTGTCTTGCTCTAAATAATCGATTGCCATCTTGAGGAAAACAGTTTCGCTTAATAAATACACCTTTACCGTCGAAAATGGAAAATTGTAATTATGTGTTATATTATTGAAAATTCGGTAGCGAAACATATTGGTACGAAACATTTAATTTTCTACAGTAATGACCGAGTATTCCGAAAAACTGGAGCATTCCCCCTTAAAGTGACATTTCACATTTATTTCATTTTTTAAAAGTATGTCTTAATGCAAAGATTGTTTATTCTATTGCGTAGAAATGCTATCAGTTTTTTAAGTTGTTATCTATAAGCGAAAAATACGCCTTTAAAGTTGAGACAAAATGATAAATTCTATATGTATGAACTGTTGTCCACAATAATTTGCTTAATTTTAGCACAAAAATAGATATTTCTCGTAAACGGTTCAATATTTTGGCATGAAATTTTCAGACTTTTCATGAGAAAACATATTCAGATAGAATAAAAATAATATTCAATTAAAAAAAATGTAAAACGTCACTTTAACTGAAGAAAATGCAGTAGGCCTACAATAGGTAACGATTTTATTAAGTTAACTGTGACGTAATTTCGGACAAACAATAGTTTTTCGCAGGTGTTGTTATTATCTCAGATTGTTCAAGCCGTAGAACTTAGGCTACTAGATTTATAAGAAAGCCGACCATTTATCAGTATGTAGATAGTTCTACTAGTCTATTTTTAGCACAAGATTATTTTGTCCCTATTAACACATCACCACACAATGACTCTTTTTGATTACATGCAAGATAAATGCTTGGGAAAACATTGTGGATAATGAAGAAATTGCTTTCTACTCAAAAGACCAAAAGTTGTAAAAAAATCATTCAAAATGAAGTTGTTGTCTGCAACAATTTGAACCAGCCTTAATTTTTTTTCCGTCTGGTAATGGGTTAATTACCTGAATGCAGTTCAATATTATCACATGGTCTTTAGACCCTACTCACGATGGATAATCACGTGATACAACAATTCAAGAAAATATTCGATTCGGTTTGAAGCAGAGAAAGCGGGAGGACGTCACGCATTAGATGGACGTGGTGGATTTTTGAAAAATAAACTGATAAAAAAGTTATTGAAGATCAACCAACATTTTGGTTGATCTTCAATAACTTTCTTTATCAGTTGATATTTCAAAAATGCACCACGTCCAGCTTAATTATTCCTGGCACTTTCCCACCTTCTCTGCTTTAAACCGATTTCAAATTGGTTCCGTATTAACAAAAATATCGACGATTTTCTGAAATTCTGAGTCATGCGATTAACCACAGTGCTACTGCCCTGTAAGAATGGTTGCCAGGAAGAAACCCAAAACTAGTGAAAGAAGCATTTCCCTAATTACAATCAATTTGGGGTGGTCCAATATAAAAAAAAACTGTCGCAGAAGACACGGTGGATATTCATATATATTAAATTTGTATACGATGTAGCCGAGAAAATATTGAGACAAAAGGAGTAAATGCATCCTCGGATACCCCGTAGACGAGTTGGGACAGTAGACGAATTTGGGACTCGAGGCGCTTAAAAACAGTATACCAAACGGGAGTAGACCAATTGGCATGTTACCTGCTACGCTACACGATCACGTAGCGTACCACTCCAGGTAACATGCCAATTGGTCTACTCCCCTTTGGTATACTGTTTTTTTAGCGCCTCGAGTCCCAAATTCGTCTACTGTCCCAACTCGTCTACTTTCATGTCAAATCATCGATAAACAACATTATTTTTGTATTAAGAAAAAAAAAATAAGTCGATATATTCTCAAATGAAATAGCAATGCAAACATTTTGATAAAAATCAAATAATATCATATTGATATACAAAGTATAGAAGAGTAGACGAAATGGGAATGATGTCCAGAATAGTGGACGAATTGGGAGTAGACGAATTGGGAGTTGATGAAATGTGATTAAACTGCGTACCAGACCCCGGTGTCATAATGTCTTTCCAAGCGTTTTCCATCAGGGACTTCAAAACTAGGTGTTGGTGGCGCATCTGCCTCTCATTCGAGAGGTCCCAAGTTCGATACCCGGCCGCGGCAAATACACTCTCTGATAAAAATGTCACCCATCAATGGTTTGATATCGTGAACCTATGTGGGGGAGCAGCTGGAGGCTCAGTTAGGATGTTGTGGTAGTACTGGTGAGAGAAATATCAGGAATCCATGGTTAGGTGCTCCAGCCGACCATAGCAGTTGAAAACGGCATAAAAGCCCATTGAAAATTAAAATCAAAACAAGACCATGTTTGTGAAAGAATTTTAAGAGGTTAATCTCGATCCATGTTGGTCTCAAGTTCCATACGCCCTAAGCCTATTAACTCATTACCAGACGGCAAAATTTTAGACTTGTCCAAATTCAATGATGCTGCAGACGACAATGTCAAGTTGATGAAATTTTACAAATCTTTCCATTTTCGGCTAGAAAACATTGTGGAAAATGAAGCAATTGCTTCGTTTTCTACATGGTTTTCCCAAGCCCTTTGTTCCGAGGGAGTCAAAAGGCGTATGCACAAGCTGATCCAGATCCAAATTGTTCTCTAATAGCACAACAGGCCCGTTGGAACAAGGGGGCTAAAGGCGCGGGGGGGGGGGGGGCTTAGCATTCCCAAAATTAGCCAGAAATGTCGAATTTTCATTACTTTACATTGGAAAATCCAATTTAGCCCCTCCAGTATTCAGGCAATGGCCCGAACAGGGGCTTTAGCCCCCATATAGAACTGTTTCCTACGGGCCTGCATAAAGGGCCCTTTTCCAGATTCTGGCTCAGTTATATTTTCCAGATCTGTGATCATTTGTTTGCCTTTAATCAAGGTAGAATACTCGTAATGTGGCCATTTTGAAATTCGTGAAACATCAGATTTTTCGAGCGGCAGCGTTACGTACCCGAACTTATTCGGTCGCGGTCTTAAACATTCGGCGGTGGAAAGATCCAACGCCGAATGTTTTCGACGTCGCTCGAATAATTCCGACGTCGCGCGAATCTCATTAGGGGTAGATTACTTTAACGGCAGAATACTAGGATGGTCCTATTCAAAAACTGCTGTAGTTGACAAAACAAAATGTTTAATTGTTTAATCCTTTCTCGAGCGACACAATTTTCTAAATGGAAAGCTACTGCAGATCACAAAATGCACTTTGACAAAGATAGGGTTTGTATAAAAATAAATAAAGGATGGAAAGCGTTGATCAATACAAAAGGAGAAAAAACTTGGTTATCAGCATTTCTTTCTCCGTCTCAATGTTTTTCCAAACCTTTTCTATGAGTGACATCGAAACCAGGTCGTGTTTGGAAAGACGGATTTTAGTGGACATTCAAATAAACTTTAATCGAAAACAAGACAGCTAATTTTTTTGACATTTAATATTATAAAAATAAAACTTTTTTATGACGGATTCTTTTCGTAATGTGGTGAGAATAGATGGATTCTGGTGCTCATACTTTTCTGTAGTCCCGTTATGAGGTTATAACACATTTTTGCGAGAACAGAAGAAAATGCACACGTATAACAACAAACAAACACAAACAGCCGTAAATATAAAGTACGATTCCAAATGAGAAAAATGTGAATAAAGCAACTGCACATTTTTAAATAAACGAACGGAAAAGGGTACTACTAGTATTAAAAATGAGAAAAATGTGAACAAAACAACCGCACATTCGAACAATTTTGTGTTCTGCCATTGCTTGGCCGTCCATATAAAGTTCGAATAATGAATATATAGTATAACGCCAGAGTTCAATACTTTGGGTCTTCACCAGACCATCGGTCTAGTTCTGTTCACATCGTCAGAGTCTAATATCGCGGATCTAGTCCCTTCGGTCTGTATCTGTTAGGGTCCCCGCCATTGCGTCCCCATCGGTTCGCAGCCTGATCTGCGGCAGTGTCCTCAGCCCCGGCACCACTGAGTCCACTTTGGTACGCCTCTCGGGCATTACTGAAATGCGTGATAAATTGATAAGGAATCGGGATATGAAAATGTTCCTTTAATATATGTGTGACCTGTCACGCTAAAAGGGACCTTATCGGATGTGTGAAAAATATCGACCCTAGTCAGTCTGTGCAGTCCGCGCAGCAAGACTAGGGCCAACACTTTTCACTTACAAGTATGTAATTTTCTAAATCTGGAAAGTTTACCTTATCTTATTAAATCTTCATGTTTCGCATATGTAGTATCTGGTTGACATGTGCTGAGTCTGACAAGATTGTCAAAATTTGGATTTTTTTTACTTCTGATAAGGTCCCTTTAAGCGTGACAGGTCACATTTGTAAACAGCATGGATCTAAATCAGCCTATGCATACGCATAGTCTGATCCAGGGTCTCATTTTAGCAACTAGGCTATATTAGACCATCTTTTTGCATAAACTAATTAAGAGGACATCTGATTCCACGATAAGTCATATTGGGCCAATCAGGTTGAATGCAAAAGTAATTACGAAAAAAATCGCTATTTGACCTATAGATGTTGAAAACGGGGACCTGATTCATACTGTTCTCATAATTATTGTAAAGCCGTTTCTTTTCTCTTTTAATGAAAATTTTACTTGGTCGTAAATAACATTTTATCAGCTGATTTTTAAGAGATCTACTTCTCCCAGCAAATTCCTGACGTATTGACGAATTTTTTCCTTGAAACATTTTTTAAATCAATCACATAATATCAAAGGAATTATTGTAGATTTTCTGGAATGCGATGTCACGTGATTTCCCACCGTATTTACCCATTCCCAATCATTGACTCTTTTTAATTCCCTTACAGATGACGGCTTTGGAAAACATTGTGGAAAATGAAGAAATTGCTCTTGACAAAATATTTCTTCATTCCTCACGTGTTGTTCTGTCCCAAAAGACCCATCATATATAATGGGTTAAGGTAGAATATCCGTAATGTGGCCATCTTGAGATTCATTAAACATCGGATTTTTTTTTCGGGTGTCGTCGTTACGTATCCGAACTTATTCGGGTGCGGTCGTAAACATTCGGCGGTACATAGGCCCTATATTAGGCGACAGGCCCTATGACTGTTCTTGTTTGAAATGACGTCATACAGACGACAAAATGGATGTTGATAATAATACGATTTATGTAGCCTAACAATATAGCACAGAAAAAAATAGGCAAATGGAGAAAATGCTGACTATATGTACAAAGCTGGAGACAAAATTAGCCTAATTATTCAGGCCTATATAAGATCTAGGCCTACTTATTTTCTCTCAATGTTTACCAAACCATTTCTACTTGGGACGTCTCGTTGGGGAAAGGGCTATTCTGCCAAGGTGGACAAACTTATAGGCCTAAGTAGGATGAGAATCGCGTGACACAACAACAATGGTATAAAATATTAAGCATTAACCCTTTCCCAAACAAGACCTGGTTTTGACGTCCGTAATTTAGAAAATGCCTTGGAAAAATTGAGACAAAAGAAGAAACTGCTGATAACCAACAGTTTCTTCTTTTGTCTCAATATTTTCTGTGCTATCTTATACACAAACCCTTTCACTTTCAACATCAGTTTTGTTGTCTACAACAGCTTTGAAATAGGACGGGCCTGAAATTTTGTCCTTTGAGAAAGGGTTAACCCCTTCCCAAACAACAAAATTTTAGGGCGTTCTAATTTGAAAGCCGCTACAAATGACAAAATATAAGCTGAAAAAGATGGCTTTTTGTGTAGAAAATAGACTAGCCAAGAAAATATTGAGACAAAAGGAGAAAATGCTGATTATCAGCATTTTCTTCTTTTGTCTCAGTGTTTTCCCAAGCCTCTTTTATCGGGGACGTGAAAACAAGGTCATGTTTGGGAATGGGCTAAACGCCTTCGATAGGCCTACCAATTTGAATTGGGTTTGAAGCAGAGACGATGAAAACCGCCAAGGATTTTCGAGATGCGATGGATCTTTTAAACATCAGCACTTTATAAACTCTTTTTGGCGAGCAAACTAAAAAATGTCCACCAGTTAGGGCATAGATCTAACCTACTTCTTTAAAATTATAACATGCAGAACTTTAATCATTTTAAAGAGAAACGTATCATATCCAAGAAACCCCTGATATTTTACAAATCTCAAAGCGCTCGACGCATATCAACCAGGCCCGTAGGAAGCAATTTCATATTGGGTGTGCTAAATCCACACTGTCTGAATATTGTGGGGGGGGGGGGGCTAAATTGGATTTTTCTTATTTTTTTTTTCAGTGTGAAATAAGGAAAATTTGGCATTTTTGGCCAACTTTAGGGGGCTAAGCCACCCCCTAGCCCCCTGTTCCTTCGGGACTGTCAACAAAATATTTTCTGCAAATTTGTTCTGTGCCACACGTGTGATTCCCCGTTGTGCAGATGGTAGCTTTAAAAAGCCTGGAAACATAGCCTCTATAATGACAAAGAGACCAACATGTCCCTTAATTAGTCTTTACATCGAGAAAGTGCAGTATGCCTACAATACGGAACGATTTTATCAAGTTAACTGTGGCGTAATTTCGGACAAACATAAGTATCTCGCATGTGTTGTTTTATATCTCTGATGGAAGCTGTATTTACGAGATTTGTAAGAAAGCCGACCATTTATCAGTACGTAGATAGTTCCACTAGTCTATTTTTAATTAACACAAGATTTTTTGTCCCTATTAACCCATTACCACACAATGACTCTTTATGATTCCTTGCAAGATAAATGCTTGGGAAAACATCGTGGAAAATGAAGAAATTGCTTTCTACCCAAAAGACCAGAAGTTGTAAAAAATTCATTCAAATGAAGTTGCTGTCTGCAAGATCTTTCAATTTGAACCAGCCTTAATTTTTTCCGTCTGGTAATGGGTTAATTACCTAAATGCAGTTCAATATTATTACACGGTCTATAGGCCCTGCTTACTGCCCTTCTAGAATGGTTGCCTTGAAGAAACTGAAGCATAATGAAGCAGTGTTCTCCACAGCCCAATAATATAAGCTGTTTCTGCCCAACTACAGCTTCATGTAAATCTGTGTGATGCCCCTACACCCGTGTTTTCCCCTGCCCAATAAGCTGTATCGACCTCGCAACAGCTTGATGAAAATCAGTGTAGTGCCCCACTGCACATGTATACAGTTTCAAACATACCATATAGCTTAATTTCTTCAAAATGGTCACCATATAAAGGCATTTTAGACATTTCCGGTCAAAACAGATAAATAAGGTATTTCTATAATTGTAATATTATTATAATTATTATAGCCTAATAATTGGTTATAAAAACGTAATGGGAAAAGAAAAAATGCTCAAATTGAGCAATTTCTTCTTTTCCCATTGCAATTTTATTCACAGTTTTTTGGATAAACACTATGTTTGAAGGCTTACAGATACATGTGCTTATAATTTTCCACTACAGCTTGAAATTATTCTGTGGACAACCATATAAAGCATTTCCCTTACAATACATTTGGGGTGGTCCAATATAAAAAGGCTGTCGCAGAAGACACTGTGGATATTCATAAGTATCAAATTTGTATACGATGTAGCCAAGAAAACATTGACAAGGGCGTAGCACCCATTACGCATAATACGCACATGCGTAATGTAAAAAAAATCGTGAATAGGTCGTAGAATGCTTTGTATCGTTTTTATGGTCAGTTCAGGCGTTTAGAATGCACATAGAATGTATTACAATTCAAATCGTATACTGTTTTTTAAGTGCCTCGAGTCCCAATTCGTCTACTGTCCCAACTCGTCTACTTTCAGGCCCGTAGGAACAGGGGGGCTGGGGGGGGGGGGGGGGGCTAAGCCCCCCAATGTTGGCAAAAAATGCCAAATTTTCTTAATTTTACTCTTAAAATTTTGGGAAAATCCAAATTAGCCCCCCCCCCAATATTCAGGACTTGGGCTTTAGCCCCCCCCCCCAATATGAAATTGCTTCCTACGGGCCTGTACTTTCATGTCAAATCATCAATAAACAACATCATTTTTGTATTAAGAGAAAAAAATTAAGTCAATATATTCACAAATGAAATAAAAAAAAATGCAAACATTTTGATAAAAATCATATAATATCATATTGATATACAAAGTAGAAAAGTAGACGAAATGAGAATGATGTCCAAAATAGTGGACGAATTGGGAGTAGACGAATTGGGAGTGGATGAAATGGGATTAAACTGCGTACCAGACCCCGGGGTCATAATGTCTTTCCAAGCGTTTTCCATCAGGGACTTAAAAACTAGGTCTTGTTTGTGAAAGAATTTGCAGAGGTTAATCTCGATCCATGTTGGTCTCAAGTTCCATAGCGTCGTTGTAAATGCAAAACCTCGTATCTCGTCTTTTGAAAATTTTACAGGGGAGGGAAAAGTGTAATAACTTTTCCCAAACTGAAATGTTTTACTTGGAATTGGGACATATTGTTCACAAATGGTTTGTCATTAATACTGACCAGTTAAAATGTCTTAAAACCTGCAAGAATTGTCTTTAATTGGGCGCACAAGTTTGTACTTTGAAAATCGCAAGAATCGACATACGAGGTTTTGCATTTACACCGACGATAGGCCCTAGCCCTATTAATCCTTTTCCAAACGGCCAAAGTTGGGACTGTTCCCGTGTTAAAGCATCTGCGAATGACAAAATTAATTATGTGTTGATAAAGATGAGATTTGCATACATTTTAGCACAGAAAATATTGAGGCAAAAGGAGAAAAAGCTGATTATCAGCATTTTCTTTTTTTGCCTCAATGTTTTCCCAAGCAATGTCTATTAGGGGCATCAAAAGCAGGTCTTGTTTGGGAAAGGGTTAAGATAGTCCTATATGAGCCTTAGACTCGGAAAATGGTCCCTATTATGTATAGCATTTTGCAAAAAAAAGTCGCCAAATCAAAAACGCAGTCTAATCCGGTTCCATTCTTATAATTCAAAGGTGCTATATATGTGATGAAAAAGCTACAAGAGAACATGGACCTGGATCAGATTGCGCGTATGTGAAGTTGTTCTCTAATGACACAACAGGCCCGTAGGAACGAGGGGAGGGTAAGGGGGATGGGGCTTAGCATCCCCAAAGTTAGCCAGAAATGTCGAATTTTCATTATTTTACACTGGAAAATCCAATCTAGCCCCTCCAGTATTCAGACACTGGCCCGAACAGGGGCTTTAGCCCCCTATATAAAATTGCTTCCTACGGGCCTGCACAAGGGACATTTTTCCAGATTCTGGCTCAATTATATTTTCCAGATCTATGATCATTTATCACCTTTACACGGGTGGTAAACAGAGAAACTAGCTCCAAAAAGAGTCAACGGTATTTCGTTTCCTCGTGACATCCGGCCTCTAATGAGGTAGTTGCATAGAGCGAAAATCTGTATACAAAGGTAGGTCACGAACACATTTTTCTACATTTTTTTCTTTTACAACGAGTTTTTGAAAAATCCGGCGATGCTGTAATATGAAGAAATGGTCGAAGTTTGTTGTGCATGAGAATTTACGGTGTTAGTAAGCAGAGTTTGAATATAATCGTTGAAAAACATTTCAAAATCGAAAGTAAAAACTTTTTTACTTTCGATTTTGAAATGTTTTTCAACGATTGTATTAAAACCCTGCTACTAATACCGTATACTCTTGTGCACATCAAACTTCGACCATTTCCTCATATTACAGCATCGCCAGATTTCTCAAAAACTCGCTTTAACAGAAATAATTTTAGAAAATATGTTCGTGACCTACAAATTTTCGCTCTATGCAACTACCTCTTTTTGGAGCTAGTTTCTCTGTTTACCACCCGTGCTTTAATCCCCAAACGACAAAGTTTTAAATAGCGTACGTGGTCCAAATTCAAAGAGGTTGCAGACGACAAAGTAAATTATATCAAAAGGAGAAAATATGCATGTTATAGACCAGAAAATAATGAGCAAAATGAGAAAGTGCTGGTCACAAGCACTTTCTTCTTTTTCCTCAATGTTTTGCCAAGCATTTTCAATTAGGGACGTCAAAGCCCGGTCATGTTTGGGAAATAAAAGTGAATTAACCGCAGAATATTGGGTAAATTAGGATGGTCCTATTCAAAAGCTGCTGTAGTTGACAAAACAAAATGTTTAATTGTTTAACCCTTTCTCAACGACACAATTTTAGGATGGTCTAAATGGAAAGCTACTGCAGATGACAAAAGCATATTGACAGAGATAGGGTTTGTATAAAAATAAAGGATGGAAAGCGTTGATACAAAAGGAGAAAACCTTTTTGTCAGCATTTGCTTTTTGTCGCAATGTTTCCCAAACCTTTTCTATGAGGGGCATCGAAACCAGGCCCCGGTTTCTCGAAAACAACTTAAGTATATACTCATGAGAACATGCTCAACTTCAATCGAATAATCTCCAACGTTGAAGGGTATTGGATTGAAGTTCTGGTGGATTTCGTACGATTTGAGCACGGTGCTCAGATTCGAGCATGAGAACGTACTTAAGTTTTTTCGAGAAACCGGGGCCAGGTTGTGTTTGGGAAATGGTCATTGGATTATAGTAAACCGGATTCTAGAGAGACGGATCTAGGTGGAAAGGTCATTTAATTGTTAAATGATCTTAAACAATGTTGAAAACACGGCAGCTAATTTTATTCACATTTAATGATATTATAAAAATAAAAGTTTTTTATGACGCATTCAATTTGTTTATGTGGTGAGAATAGAATGATTCTGGTGGTCACACTTTCGTAAACATTTTTTACAAAAAAAAAATGGAATATAACTAACTATTCTTAATAAGATAAATACGAATGAAGCAACAGCACATTTGAAATAAACGAACGGACAAAAGTAGGACTCAAAATGAGAAAAATATGAACAAAACAACCGCACATTTGAACGATTTTGCTACGATGTTGAGTCATTGATTGAAGTTCGAAATAAAGTTCGATTAGTGAATAGAAACGCCAGAGTCTAATACTGTTGGTCCAGCAACCCAGTCTGTACGTGGGCCCTATCTGTTAACACCGCCAGAGTCTAATACCGCGGGTCTAGTCCCTTCGGTCTGTATCTATTAGGGTCCCCGCCATTGCGTCCCCATCGGTTTGCAGCCTGATCAGCGGCCGTGTCCTCAGCTCCGGCACCACTGAGTCCACTTTGGTACGCCTCACGGGCGTTACTGAAATGAGTGATAAATTGATAAGGAATCGGGATATGAAAATGGTCCTTTAACCCATTACAAAACAAGGCCTGGTTTTGACGTCCGTAATAAAAAGGCTTGGGAAAACATTTAAACAAAAGACGAAACTGCAGATAACCAGCAGTTTCTCCTTTTGTCTCAATATTTTCTATGCCATATTTTACTCAAATCCTTTCTCTAATAACATCCATTTTTGGCAGTTTTGGAAGTGGATAACCCTGAATTTTGACGTTTGGGAAAGGGTTTATACATTTGTAAACAGCATAGATCTAAATCAGCATGTGCATACGCATAGTCTGATCCAGGGTCTCATTTTAGCAACTCTATTAGACCATCTTTTTGTGTAAACTGTGTAAGAGGACATCTAATTCATTGATAAGTCATATTTGGCCAATCAGGTTGAATGCAAAAGTAATTACGAAAACAAATCGCTGGTAGATCTATGTTGAAAACGGGAACCTGATTCACACTGTTCTCATTTTGTATAGCCGTTTCTTTTCTTTCTTTCTTTCTTTTCTTTTCTCTTTTTTTCTTTTCTTTTTTTTTGTTGTTGTTGTTGTTGTTGTTAATGAAAATTTTACTTGGTCGTAAATAACCTTTTATCAGCTGATTTTTTAAGAGATCTACTTCACCCAACACACTCCTGGTGTAATTTAGACCTAGGCCTGTACGCATTCTTTGCTTGAAACCTTTTCCAAATTGGTTGAATATTTAACAAAAGATTGAAGATTTTCTGAAATGTAGTGTAAAGTGATTCTGCGCCGTGTATACACATTCCAAAATATTTATTCATTGCCCCCTTAAAGATGATCGCTTTGGAAAACGTTTTGTCACAAGTCACAAGCAATTTCTTCATTTCCCATAGTGTTTTTACCCAAAAACACCAAAAACGTTGTAAGTTTCAATCAACTTGATTATTGTCGTCTTCAACATATATTTGAATTTGAACCTAAAAGTTTGCCATCATATAGATCTAATGGGTTAAGACAGAATACCCGTAATGTGGCCAATTTGAGATTCATTAAACATCGGATTTTTTTTCGAGTGTCGTCGTTACGTATCCGAACTTATTCGGGCGCAGTCGTTTAACATTCGGCGGTGGAAAGTTCCAACGCCGAATGTTTTAGACGTCGCGCGAATCTCATTATGGTTAGTCTAGAGTTAATTGATCAATGACTCTTTTCTCACCTGATGATTGTGGCCGCATGTCTGCCGCCCGTCCCGTGTCGTGCTGCATCGTAGTTACCACGTGCGTGGAAATATTTGTCAGCCCCGATCGTGTTCGCTCGTCGCATATCCCTATAAAATATATAGCAAAATTTGTAGGCCTACAATTATCCGAAGATAATTTGGCCATTTCTCAAACAGAAAATAATTGAATTGGCTGGATTTGAAAGTTGCTACAGACACTGGTGGTGAACTCGGCCACAGCGAGGGACGATCGCGAACAATGTATTCCGTCGGTGTTGTTATAAAATCTCGTATCTATGGCTTAGATAAAGCCGTAGTTACGAGATGTTATAACAACACCGACGGTTTGTCAATACATAACGGTGAACCCGGTCTATTTTTAGAATAAATTCATCGTTATTAAAAAAAACTATCCAATACGATCTTTAAACTCACATTTAAACGCAAAATATCTGTACCTTGTTGTAGCGAAAAACGTCCCTCGCTTTGGCCGAGTTCACCACCAGTGCAAACGTTGTCTAAAATATTTCGATCATTTCTCAACCAGCAAATAATTGGGCTGACTGAATTTGACAGCTGGTGGAGGCAAAATGCATGTTGACAAGGATAGGATTTGTAAAGGTTACCAAGAAATACTTGGGCATGAGGCATACTAGTATTCATTTTCTTTTTCTGACTCAATGCTTTCCGTAGTTTTCTCCATTACAGACGTCAAATCACCTCTTATTCGGGAAAGAATCAAGGGTGTTAACACTTTCACAAACGACAAAATTCTAGGGTGATCCACTTCAAAACTGCCACAAATGACAAACTGGATGTAATTGAAGATAGGATTTGTGTGAAATATGGCACAGAAAATATTGAGACAAAAGGAAAAACTGCTGGTTATCAGCAGTTTCTTCTTTTGTCTCAATGTTTCCCAAGCCATTTCAATTAGGGACGTCAGGTCTTGTTTGGGAAAGGGTTAATTGGAAAAACAAATTTATATTCTTATTTTATCCTTTGCTGTTTAAAATCAACAAATTTTAAATCTATTTGTTGCCAACTAAAAAATGTTATGTTATATAACGGAATCTTATTTATTGATGTTTAGTAATGATTTAAAGGGACATTTCATTCCCATTTCAATTTTTTAAAGTATGTCTTGATGTCCAGATTGTTTTTTCTAATGATTATAAATGATATTGATTTTTTGAAGCTGTTATTTATAAGCGAGAAACATGCATTCAAAGTTGAGACGGAATCGACAAATTCCATATAAATCCTAACTGTTGTCCACAACAATTTGTTTAATTTTAACACAAAATATATATATTTCTCGTAAACGGCGCAATATTTTGGCTTGAAAATTTCAGAATTTTCATTAGGAAATATGCTCTTTCAGGTAATAATAAAAGTAAAATTTATGATATTTATGATAAAAAATTCTGAAATGTCACTTTAAGAGGTATACCGCCGCTTTTCAACAAAAACATCGTAATTGCAGCTTAAAAATATGCGCTTATGAGGTTTTTGTTGAAAAGCGACGATATTAAACCATGTTCATAATTATGTGCAATATGCCTATAACATGTCCAAAAGTTACTTTAAAATGAGTATGTTTTGATATTAAAGCTAACCAAAAAACAATAATTCTAAGCACAAATCGTCAGTGTTATTGCAAAACTACGTAACTCCAGCTTTTATCAAGCTGGAGTTACGAGATTTTTCAATAACACCGACGAAAATGATAAACTTTCTTTTAGACTTTACCTGTACGCTCTCCACATATCACGTGACCCCCTGGCGAAGTCACGTGCATAGTTAAAGCCACGTCTGAAGAAGCCTTGTCCCTGTGTAGACTGCACGTGCAGCGCTGCAACTACTACCAACAACATAAGCGCTACCTTCATCTTTATCTTCATGTGATGCCTGTGAACAGTAAAATATATTCTATTGATATGGGATTGTTCAAAATGAGTTAAGCCTTTAACAGGCAAGACCTTGTTTTGACGTCCCTAATCGAAAGGGCATAGGAAAAGATTGAGACAAAAGAAGAAAATGCTGATAATCAGCATTTTCTCCTTTTGTCTCAATATTTTCTATGCTATAATGTACACAAATCAATTACTTTCAATCTTTATTTTGTCGTCTGCAGCAGCTTACGAATTGGATCACCCTAAAGTTTTAACGTTTGGGAAAGGGTTAAAACACCACTGGTGTCATTACTAACAGAAACGACGACAACAATAGAAGCGACAACAGCAGCAGAAAACAAGAGTTGTCCGCGGACAACGTAGGAGAGTTTGTTGCAAAAAAGGAGTCCAAGGTCAGAGATCAAGGTCACTAGGCCAAAGGCTATTTCTCAATGTCAATGCCATGACATGAGGTATCCATATCTGAAATATGAAGGTTATAATAGTGCATGGAATATAGACTAGGTTAAAGTTTTTAAAGACGCAACGTGACGCTGACGCCGATACTAGGGCTGTGACATTTGCTCCCCGGACATAAAGTCCCGGCTCTCTAAAAACGTTCATCTTTAGTGCCGTACATTCAACATTCAAATGTTTTAAAATTAAGTCTATAATAATGTGTTCTAGAAAAATGTTAAATAGCATAATGCGGTATAAGGTCTGAGAAATTCAACTAAAATCCGTACTGTCGAAATCGTAGTGAACGTCATTTTATTCCAAAACACTTTTGCGTAACATTTAGGCCTATAATTTAATATCTTAACCCATTGCTGCATGATGATACTTTTCGTCATCCTGCAAGATAAATGCTTCGGAAAACAGTTTTGAAAATGAAGAAATTTCTTGTGACAAGCAATTTCTTCAGTTCCCACAATACATGTATTTTCTACCCCAAAAAACAACATTTTGTAAATTTAGGCCTAATCACTTGAAATTGTCGTCTGTAACACCCTTGAATTTGGACCGGTCTAAAATTTTGCAGTCTGGTCACAGAAATTTGACTTATCCTATTCAAAGTCAACTGTTGCATGCTTTACAAAATAATCGATAAAATATACAAAGACTTACCTGAATCCACAAAATGAATAATTTTCAAACAGGAAAATTCCGTAAGTTAACAAGTCAGAGTCAGTGTTCGTCTGATGCTTAATGATTATTCTGCTTGAAAACAGTCGTCTTTTTATAGAAGAACTTACGTAGCTTTTCATTCAAAACCTCGTAACTACAGCTTAAACAATCTGTAGATACGAGGGTTTTGAAGAAAACCGCCGCACAGCTGATGAGCCTGTTTTGCTGCGAGTGAGCGATTTCATTGGTAAACCAACCGACCAATCGCAGCACTTGCGTTCTCACGGTTCGTTAATTTTAGTTGTTGTTTTCCAGAATTTTGTTTCTTGTCTGCCTAAATAAAACCCTACACCAAACTGCAAACTTTTAATTAGACCATAAGAACTTGAAAGGAGTTTCGGACAATCAATATAACTGATATTATTTAGAAAAATGTGTATATATTAGCCTACAAAGCAGAGAAAAGTTTTAGGGAAAAGCAGTGTCGGATTCTGGATTTCTGTGGGGGGTCGAATATACAAAAAGGGGTACGTTTTCCTACTACAGTCAAATCTCTTTATGTCGAACGTCCCTTAGCCGAAGTTCTCCCTACGTCGAAGTTATTTTAAAGTCCCGATTATTTTACTCTTTATTTCTATATAATTCAACCTCTATACGTCGTTTTCTCTTGCACGAACTTCCTCCTTACGTCGAACCAATTTTAAAGTCCAGTCACCTATGTTTGCATACATTCACACCTCTATACGACGAACCTTAAATTTACATAGTGGCAAATGCAATCAAGTCAGTTTTTCACACCTTCCGACCCGTCAACTCGAGTAATTACCACAGGTGTTTACCTTTATCGAATATTGATTTTTACCTGATCATGGGTCTAAAGTTAAAGCTATGATATGTAGAACAAAATGTTAATATGCTAGTTTATTATTACATTGTACTGTAGTTAGTTTTTGTATAAAATGTATTAAATAATATTTTTCAAAAAAAAAAAAATATATACATGAAATAAGGTTATATTTGCTGTTATTTTTATCCCTAATGAGTTTATTCTTACTACCGTAAGCCTGATAAAAGCGAAGTTGGCCGCTTATCTCCAAAATATTCAAAATATCTCTTCGTCGAACATTCTATACGTCGAAGTTTTCTCGTAGGTCCCACGAAGTTCGACATAGAGAGATTTCACTGTATACAATTTTGGCTGAATTCCGGCAGGAAAATGAAATAATCGGGCTTCAGCGGGAGTTCGTTTGACACCCCCCCCCCCTCCCCACACACACACACGAACACCTGTCTGGATCCACAACTGGGAAAAGGAGGAGTTGTTTATTATGAGGTTTTGTGCTTTTCTCTCATCGTTTTCACGAACTATATTTCAACTAGGGACACCAAATCCAGGGGCCCGTATTACTCACGATCGTAGGTTTGATTTTTGCATAGTTACTTGTAACAACAGCCCTGATTGGCTCAGTCGGATTTCTCGTGCAATCAGATGTCTTGTTGCACAGTTTATACAAAAACTTGACCGTAAGATGTTTAGTAATACGGGGCACTGGTCTTGGTTTGGAAATGGTTACCTATTCCTATTCTAAGAAATTTTTATTTCGGTTCACAATGATAACAAATGCAAAACCAATTACCATGAAATGCACCGACAAATATTTAGAGAGATAAAAAGCATTAATTTCTCACTTATCTTATTTCATTTTGGTCTGTGTTTAAGTGTACACAGTTTTGTCAGTATATTTTCTTCGTGGAAAGGATAAGAAATGAGGACTTTTAGCCCTTTCCCAAACAGTAATATTGTAGGATTGTCAAAATTGAAAGGATTTGAAGACGGCAAAGTGGATACTTAAAAAGATAGAATTTGTGCACTACATAACACAGAAAATATCGAGACTTGCAAGGAAAAAATACTGATCATCAGCATTTTTGTTTTTGCCTCGATGTTTTCAAAGCCTTTTCTGTTAAATAGGCTTACGTCAAAACAATGACATTTTGGGGAAAGGATTAACCTTTTCGCTGCCAGAGTTATTTTGGAAAATTGGTTCCTATTTGCCAGGCCATTCTCCAAGAAATTATGGAAATAACAGCAGTGTAAGAAATCAATATATAACAAAAAAATACAACTGTTCAATAACACTTTAAAACCTATCATTTTCTGAAAGATAGTTGGAAATCTGTTTTTATAAGGGAAGCAAAAACAGGTTCTGTTTGGGAATACAGGCTGGCATGTTTTTAAACGTGGTGCGCTTTAAATAGTACCGATACTTTTTCATTAATGTTTAAGGCTGCGGAAAAAAGAAGTTAATTCATTAATTCAAATACTATTTGCGTGCATTAGCATAAAGCTCATAAAATATTGAGGCAAAAAGATAAAATGCTGGTCACCCGCATTTTCTTCTTTTGTCTCAATGTTTTCCAAAGCCTTTTTCTATTGAGAATGTCAAAATCAGTTCTTGTTTGGGAAAGGGTCATAATTATGTGGAAAAAGTGTAAAGCGGAACAAAACTGATAAGCCCAACTGGCGAAGCCTACATCAGCAAACGAGCAATTTCATAGGTTAACTAACCGACCAATCGGAACGAGTTCTGGAAACGATTGACGCTTTCCAAAAAAAGACCTGGTTAGATTTTTTCATACCTCCATAAAGTATTCAAAAAAAAAAAAAAAAAAAAAAAAAAAAAAAAAAAAAAAAAACGAAGAAAAGTAATTCCCGTAGATTAATTACGTGCTTGCTAGCATGGTTGAATGACAGGCCTTACACATGAATGATTATCACTATTTCTTCCTTTCCATCAGTATTTTCTACCTTATCTGATCAATATTTCTAGCTCTACTCTTTATTGGGCTTTGGAATACACCGAAGAGAAATGAGAAACTGCTTCTTTAGCCTAAATATTTTCTCTCATAGGGTGGGTGGGTGATAGGCGTGGCGGGAGAACATTTTACCGGAGAAAATTTTCATTAGATATATTCTCACCATTCTTCCTTTTAAACCCTTTCCAAAACAACAAAATCTTTGGGCAAATCAATTTAACCCTTTCCCAAATGATGAAATTTTAGTGCCTCCACTTCAAAAACAGCCACATTTGACAAAATGAATGTTATTAAAGATAGGATTTGTGTAAAATATGGCGTATAAAAATAGAGACAAAAGGAGAAACTGCTGGTTATCAGCAGTTTCTTCTTTTGTTTCAATGTTTTTCCAAACATTTTCTATTAGGGACGTCAAAAAACAGGACTTGTTTGGGAAACGGTAAATTAAAAGCTGCTGCAAACGACAACATGGATATTGATAAAGTCATCACTTAGGCCCCTATGGACAATATAGGCTATGATTATCAGCATTTTCTTCTTTTGTCTCAATGTTTTCCCAAGCCTTTTCTATTAGAGATGTCAAAACCATGTCTTGTTTGGGAAAGGGTTAAACTGATTCTGCATATAGGCGCGTTTTGACCCCCCCCCCCCCCCCCGGAAGAATTGGCAAAACAATGTGCAAGATGAAGAAATTGCTTGATAGCCTATTCCACAATCTTTTCGATCCAAAAAGGGTAAAAAAAAGTAGAATCTCTTTCACTTGAAATTGTTGTCACCGTTGAATTTGGGCAAGTCCAAAATTTTGCGATCTGGTAGTGCCAATAAAGTTTGTGTTTAAAAAAATCTAGGCCTACCATAGGCCCATCAATAGGTCACGTCACCAACATTTCAAATTTTTTGTTGAAAAGCCTAGAAACATTGTGATTTTTTTTTTTTTAAAGAATCTTATTAGATTTAGTTATGATCAACATTTCATCATTTTCTTGAGTAGGCCTATTCCGTAAGCATCTAGCCTAATGCTGATAGCCCATTAACTAGCATTTTCTCCTTTTGTCTCAATATTTTCCTAGCTACACTATATTGTTCTAAAATTCTACCCTCATCAATATTTCTCTTCCTGTCTGTAACAGCTTTCGAATTGGATTGTTTAGGAAAGGGTTAAAACATCCTGTCCTTTAGTATTACTAGTACTTTGATTGTAGATGTCACATGATTTAGTCACATGATTTCAAGATGGCAGCTCCCATGATAGGGGCGTAATTTTGGGCTTATCATCTACCGGTCGAGATTTACTTTAATTGATTTGGCTAGCCATGGCCCGTGCAACGGCAACAATAAGGTAAGAAAAACTCGATCCTTTCCCAATTGACAAAACTTTAGGATTTCCCAAACTGAAGGCTGTTTACGGTCCGATTAATGGGTAAATCAAATGATGACACTGAACACACAAGTTTCAAATTAATTCTAACATTCATTTGTTTCTACATGATTGAAATATATTTTGAGAGTACAGACTTCATCGATGGAAGAATCAAATCGTGAAAAAGCATTAAAATCACTGTGGGAAAAGCTGGGCAAACATTCTGATAAAAAATAAAGAAACATTTGGGCAGTGGAAAGAAACATTTGGGCAGTGGAAAGATCCAATTTTTTATATAACTCGAATCATGTCCACATCTAAATCGTAAATGTTGCATGAAAAAATTCTGTGTCACATCAAGGATCTCATTAGGGATGGATTACTTTAAATGCAAATCACAGAGTAACAGATAAGAAGGTGTATTTGCAATAGAAATCTGTGATTTCAAATCTACCTCAGCTGCGTTCAGTAAGACAAAACGTTAGCTGTTTCATTCGAAATACTTGGTCAATTCTGTCAATTTTGTGTCAAAGAAGTTGCGACTGTTGCTAACGTTATCTAACGTTTTGTCTTACAGAACGCAGGGCTGATGTTTTGGGCACTCATATATAACCCTTTCCCATTCCCAAACGACAAAATTTTAGGGTAGCCCGATTTGAAAGCTGCTGCAGACGACAAAATAGACGTTTTAAAATAATATGATTTATGTACAAAATAGCACAGAAAATATTGAGGCAAAAGGAGAAAATGCTGATTATCATATTTTCCCAAGCCTCTTCTATAAAGGATGTCAAAACAAGGTCTTGTTTGGGAAAGGGTTAAATGGTGTCAGGGAATTGATTTCAAAGGGTGCCCTCAACATGTCTGGGTTCAAGGGCGGATCCAGGAATTTTTCCAGGTGCGGGGCCAGGGGGGTCCAAGTCAAAGTGACATCTTTACATTGTGTTATATTGCTAACGTTACAAGTGAATGTTAGCCATTGTTACGTTACAGTAGACTTACAAGCTATAACCATTGAAATGCACAGAGTCTGATTTGCTTTACTGTTTTTATGAGTCAAACTTTATTTAACCCTTTCCCAAACAAGACCTGGTTTTGACGTCCCTAATAGAAAAGGCTTCTAAAGGAAAACATTGAAACAAAAGAAGAAACTGCTGATAACCAGCAATAATAACATCAATTTTGGCCTTTTGTGGTAAGTTTTGAAGTGGATCACTCTAAAAGTTTGTTGTTTGGGAAAGGGTTAAAATCACCATTTCTTTTCAGAGAGGTCTGGCAAATTCCTGAGGGGGGGGGGGGGGGGAGAACAGACCCCCCTCTAGATCCGCCCATGGGGTTTGATCTGTTGTTCTAACTCTTTTGTATAATTCAGGCAACTGAAAAACAAAGACACTGGGATCGACCTGTCTGTTACATCGGTGAAGGAGGTTAAAGCGCTGATAGGTTCAGCATTCGAGTATGAGATTACAGTCGTGTCCAACTTGGCTTGCTTCAAAAATGCCAAACACAAGGAGTCAGACAATGTACAGTTTACTGTAAGTATGCTCAAAGGATCCAAGCTGTGGAGATAAAGCATTCTGTAAAACTAAGTTCTATATGTCTGTGTTGAGATTTTCTCCAAACTATTTCATTTTCAAAAAAAAATCTTCACATTTTCATTTATATGAATAGAAGAGACTTAAATCATTAAATGGAGCCATATTTTATTTCAACATAACCCATTGTTAGTCTTATCTAATGTTGATGCAACAAGTGTCAACTGTTTAACCCTTTCCCAAACAAGACCTGGTTGTGACGTCCCTAGAAGAAATGTCTTTGGAAAACACTGAAACAAAAGAAGAAACTGCTGATAACCAGCAGTTTCTCCTTTTGTCTCAATATTTTCTGTGCTATATTGCACAAAAATTCAATCTTTATTTGTCTAAATTGTGTTGTCTGTAGTAGCTTTGATATTGTGCCTACCCCAAAAATTTGTCGAATGGAAAATGGTTAATAGCCTTTAACTTATAACAGATTCTTCTCATTAATTTTTTGTTTGAGAAAAGGTCATTGACAGCATTGTTTCATTTATCATCATTTGACTTTAATTTCAGGTTTTTAAGAAATTCAGTGACTTTGAGGAGATCCATCTGAAACTTAACACAAAGTATACAGGCACGGTGTTTCCACAGTTACCTAGAAAGGTCATCAAGATCAGTGGTCAGGTTGCCAAGGAGAGAAGGTCTGAGCTTGACCATTTCCTTAAATTTCTGGCGATGACGGATAAATTAAGCTCATGTCCACTTCTCTTAGAATTTTTAGGTAACTATTATAGTATTACATGTATGTTTCTTTAAGGCTCTAATTTTTGGGGGGGTTCCTTGAAACTAGAGGTTGCAAACAAGACCTGGTTTTGCTGTCCATATTAGAAAATGCTGGGAAAGCATTTAGGCAAACGAAGAATGTGCTGATAATTAGCATTTTCTCCTCTTGTCTCAATATTTTTCATGCTATATTGTACAAAAGTCTTATATCTCACCGAATACTTCCAACAAACTCTCTTTTAAAAAAGATGGCCAACACTGATGATGACCTATGTACTTTTTGTCAGTCAAATGAAGAGACTCTTTTACACCTTTTTTATGACTGTGTTAAGGTAAAGCCGATAATCCATTTGCTAAACCTAAGTATCAACGATTTTTATACCAATTTTCATCTAAACAGTGTAGATGTCATGTTAGGGTGCAATAATAAATCAAATATTGATATATTATGTTTAGAATACAAAAAGTATATCTATATGCGTAAATTAAAAAAGACTAACCCATCTGTTAACGGATTTTTAAACTTCTTAAAGCTAACGATCGAAATAATCGATAAAACAAAAAATAAAGAACGGCTTAAAATAAACTAGGCAATTGTTAGGAGGATGGCACAGAGAACTTAAAAAACATACATGAAAGCTTAAGAAATAAGATCATCTAACATTCTTTATTTCTATCTTTAATTAGCATATATCTTTGTTTATCCTTATTCATTAATTATGTAAAGCTACACATGCTTGAGGTAACTATAAAATTATACATCAATGTACTACGAGATAGCCAAATCCGAATGTTTTAATCCATTGCTAGAAGACATAATTATTGAGGAAATCTTCAATATAATAGTTAAGAAAACGCTAGAACAGAAATTTTTTAAAGACCCATTTCAGAAAAGAGATTTATTTCTTCTATTGTCTTTTCCTACTGCAGTCTTTCCTCATAGATTTGAAGCATAGATAATTATTTTTTTGATTCGCTAGCAATGTATTAAAACAATACCATGTATGCTATGTAAGAAATTCCATTAATTTGTTATATATTGTTATATGACATGCATTATTTATTGTACAAATTGGATAAATAAAGATTGAAAAAAAAAAAAAAAAAAAGTACAAAAGTCTTATATTTATTAACTTACTGTAATAGTAAATGTGTATCGTTGTCTTCGTCAGCTTCCAAGTTTGTTAAATTTCGCTGTGCAACATTTTCCGTGGTCTTTTACCTAACCAGAAGGATTTATATGAAATCAGGTTTGGTCGATATAAAAATTTGTTTGAAAGATAATACATGATTATGTGCATTTTCTCCTTTTGTTTCAATATTTTCTTTGCTATATTGTACAAAAATTCTATCTTTATCAACAATTCAACATCCATTTTGTCTTCCGAAGCAGCTTTCAAATTGGACCATGTTAAAATTTTGCGGTTCGGGAAAGAATTAATCCATTCTTACATAATCTTATATTTTCTAGCACCCATACAATAGAGGCTTTGAAACCATTGTGGAAAGTGAAGAAATTGCTTGGGAGCAATATATTCATTGCCAACTATGTTTTCTACCTAACCCAGAATGACAAAGTTATGTTAAAAATAATTTACATGAAATAATTGTCTGTAACATCTTTAAACTTGGACAAATCTAATAGTTTGTTGTTTATTAACCCTTTCCCAAGGGACAAATGTTCGGTATTTCCAACTTGAAACCTGCTACAGATGCCATAATTAATATTGATACAAATAGGATTTGTGTACAATTTAGCACAGAAAATATTGAGATTAAAGGAGAAAATGCTGATTATCAGCATTTTGTTCTTTTGTCTTAATGTTTTCCAAAGCCTATTCTATTAAAGACATTAAATACAAGCCTTGTGTGGGAAAGGGTTAAGGTTTTAAATCAAATCAAATTATTGATTTTTTCAGGGGTAAGTTCTGTCAAAGCCAACAATTTCAGAAAACCAGACAACATTTCCAATCCTGACGAAAACAGAGAAGGAAAAGAGAATATCACAGAGACTGATGGTGAAAATGTTGAAGAGTAAGTTTTTAGATTAATCCTTACCCCCCATAAAATGGGTTTTGATGTCTCCAAAGGAGAGACGGTCAGAAAATATTGAAGGAAAAGAAGAAATGCTGATAATCTGTGATATATTCTCTGTGCTATATTCTACACAAATTTGCTCTTTATCAATATACATTTTGTCCACTCTAGCAGCTGTCCAATTAAATCACTCTGATTTTTCTGTCGTTTGGAAAAGGGTTAATGCTGATTATTGCCTAAAATGTGTGTTTTCAGTCTGTTATTGGCATTGGATAATGAGAAGAAACCGGGCGGATATCCAGAGAAATCGTGCATTAATTGGCAGATTCATGTGCGATATCGGACCGGTTTTGCACTCAAATATCCTCGATTTGACCCTTCAAAATAAACAATTGTCTCTTTTCCCGCAAAATTCTCAACGTCTTACGTTAAATAAGCGACTTTCGTCTTTTGGCGCCAAATTATGACGTAACGTTGTTTTACTGACGTCACGCATAACAAAAAATTCTCGGAAGAATTATCAGAACAAAAAAACAATGGCGGACATTTTCTTATCGCACCTCGGTTCATTTTTTGCACATATCAAGGGGTTTGTGGTAGGTAATCATTGGAATTTTATGCTTTTTATGCAATAATAGCGTCAATTCATGTATTTTTCGGTCGTTAACATTTGCAGAGGCCCGCAAAATACGAAAACGACCCTCCTGCTTCGCAGTCGGGCGTTAACGTATTTCTTGGGCCTCTGCGAATGTTAACGACCTCAAAAACGTGAATTAACCCTATATTGAAATGATGTCAAGTATGGAAAATGAACACATAGTAAAATAAGAAGACCAATCTAGATCCAGAAAATTACCACAACCCTTTCCCAAACAGCCAGCTTTTCAGATGATCCAATTCAAAAGCTGCTGCAGACGAAAAAATGCATGTTGTTAAAGAAAGTATTTGTAGATGAGATAGCACAGAAAATGTTGAGACAAAAGGAGAAACTGCTGGTCATCAGCAGTTTCTTTTTTTTTTGTCTGTTTTTCCAAGATATTTCTAATATAGAAGTGAAAACCCGGTCTTGTTTGGGAAAGGGTTAAGTTGAAATGTTTCAATCTTAGTCAGTCTTAGTTAGTCATCTCCGGACTGTGCAGACTGACAGGGTGATACTTTTCACACTTCTTTGATGGACCATCTTAGCATAACAGTCCAGGATATTTAGGATGCACAATTCAAATCATGCATAATTAGAGCAATTTCAAAACAAATGACCCCTTAGGAATTTACCTGAAGGTCATAAATGACACAAGTTTAAAATCCAGATTTTTGTATGATAGTTGATTCATTGAAGGCATTGATAATATTTGACCCTCAAAATTGGAGAAATGACCCCAAACTTTGAAGGCAAGGGTGTCACAATGACCCCCAAATTCTTATGCCCAGGTAAACCCCTGACAGTCACAGGTCACAATTATTTTTATTTCAGGGATTTATTTGAAGATGGGAACACAGATCAGAGAGCAAATGACGATGAGGACATCTTTGCTGATCCGGATCTTAACATTGAAACACAAGGTATGAACTATTTCTTGTTATACCCCCCACAACAAAGTTATGGGGGGTATACTGGATTCAGGTTGTCCGTCTGTCCGTCCGTCCGTGGACATAATTTTGTGTCCTCTTCTCCTCCCACAGTTTTTGACCGATTTTGCTGAAATTTTAGCAGGTTGTTTCCTATCATATGAAGTTGTGCACCTGCAATTTTCATCTTGATCCAGGCAGTAGTTTAAGAGTTATGCCACTTTGAACTTTAGCACTTTTTCAGTGACAACGCGCTAGTGGGGGGGTATTTGTCCGCTTTGCGACAGTTCTAGTTTACCCTTTCCCAAACAAGACCTCAGGTTTTGAGGTCCCTATTAGAAAAGGCTTGGGAAAACATTGAGACAAAAGAAGAAACTGCTGATAACCAGCAGTTTCTCCTTTTGTCTCAATATTTTCTATGTTATATTTTACACAAATCCAATCTTCAATAACATTCATTTTGTCTTTTGGGGCAGTTTTAAAAGTGGATCACCCTAAAATTTTGTTGTTTGGGAAAGGTTTAATCATTGAAATTAGCTATAGTCCCATCACGATATTATGACACAGTAATGATTATGTAAACAAGGGAAAAAGAATTCTTAATTCACAATACAATTTTGCATGGAATGGTTTGAATCTTGCAGGTGTGAGACACCTGCAAGATTCGAACCATCACATGCAAAATTACAGTAGTTTGTAGTTCGATATAGTGTTGTTTACATACAGTACAGCTCGCGCGTTTTTTGCCTAAAACGCTCGCCCACCGCGGTCAAAAAAAAATTCGGGTGGAAAATCGCGGCGATTTGCCATCACGGCCACAGCGTTTTTCCACTCGAAATTTTCTTGCATCACCGCGATTCGCCGCGATGGGGGGAAATCGCGGCGATCGCCGCGTTCGGGTGGAAATGCCAGGTAAGGCCAATATTATCCTACAGCGCTCAGTATTAAATGCGTTTTTGTTAAGTTTATATTATTTCATCCTGAGTGTGTTTTTAGCTCACCTGAGCACGAAGTGCTCGGAGTGAGCTATTGTGATCGGTCAATGTCCGTCGTCCGTCTGTCTGTCCGTCTGTCCGTCCGTCCACAATTACAAAAAAATCTTCTCCTCCCAAACCAATAGGTCTAGAGTCTTGAAAATTTGTATGTAGCATTGTCTTAATGCCCTCTACCAAAATACTTCAAATTATTGTGCTTAAAGAAAAATTGGCCCTATGTTGTTGGGTTTAAGGTTTCACTCAGAAACACATTTTTCTCAAAGACTATTTGGCCTAGAGTCTTGAAATTGTGTATGTAGCATTGTCTCAATGCCCTTTACCAACATACTTCAAATTGTTGCGCTTAAAGAAAAATTGGCCCTATGTTGTTGGGTTTAAGGTTTCACACAGAAACACAGTTTTCTCAAAGACTATTTGGCCTAGAGTCTTGAAATTTTGCCTGAATTTACATCTCATAAACCTCTAACAGAATACTTAAAATCATTACATTGCAAGGAAAGAAGCCCTAGGTTGTAGGTTCTAGAATTTTCAAGTAAGGAATTGTTTTGACCAGGTAGATTTTATCACATATCATATAAGTCTATAATCAGATTATGCAGATCATGATATCTGATAAAGAATGCATGGAGCTGTTAGAGGCACTAATATTTGTTTACTTAAGAGATCAACTAAATACTTTAACCCTTTCCTGAAAAGACCTTGTTTTGAGGTCCCTATTAGAAAAGGCTTGGGAAATTAATGAGTCAAATGAAGAAAATGCCGATTCTCTTTTTACCTCAATATTTTATATGCTAGTTTATTGTAAATGAATCCTATTCGTAACGCTGTCAATTTTGTATTCTGAACTTTGAAATTGGAACAGTCTATTTCCTTTCTGTATGGGAAAGCATTATGCCCTTTCTCTACCATAAACAGGTTTGCCTCACCGACTGAAAAGGCTTGTACAAGTTGTTATGGTAAAAGAAGAAAATGTTGATAACTTGATTTCTCATTTTGCCTTATCATTTTCTCTGCAGTTTTATACATGAATGCAGTCTTTATCAACACCTGTTTTATCATCTACGACAGCTTTTAATTATGTATGCACTTATGTTATGTTGTTTGGAAAAGGTTTAATCGTAACCAAATCCTTACTGTTCAATGAATATTTCCCCTATATTGTCGGTTCCATATAAATGATAGAGGGCAATTTTTGACGATCTTTTCAAGTTGTTAAGGCCTGAAGATAACTTTTTTGCCTAGTTTAATAACTATTAAAATTATTCCTATGCTGTAGGCTCTTGCATTTTGTACAGAAAAAAGTGCATAGAGGTTGTGTATTGTTTTGTTAAACAGAAAAGTTCAAGTTATCATTATGCTTTGAAAATAAGCTCTACCATGAGGTATTCTAGATTTGAAAAAGCGGGAACAGGTTTAGAATTGTCTTAGGATTTCCAAACCTTAAGTTCTATGCTTTCTAAATATTATAGCCCAATGACTTCTTTCCAAATGCTTTGATTTGTCTATTTTAAATGGAAATTCAGCAATATGTTGTGGGTTTTCTGATTTTAAATACAGATATAGTGAAAAATCTTTGACAATCTTTTCCCAAATTTTGCTTTGAAATTTAGTGTGTACCATTGTCATATGACTCCTTTTCAAAATCCTCTTTTCAAAATCCTCGGAGAATTAAAAGGTTTGCTAAAAAGTATGTCTCGGGGCTCTCTCAGGTGAGCGATATAGGACCATCTTGGTCCTCTTGTCAACCTTGTTTACACTCTAGCATCTACAATTATTATTCAATCAAAACAAAACCTGGACACAATGTTGAGAACCATAAGATCTTAGATGTGTTCGATTTTCAGTCTGATCTGATGAGAAAGAAGAGAGTTATGTGCCCTTGAATTTGACAAAATTGCCATTTTCGGCTGTTTTCCACCTTGTTTACACTCTAGAATCTACAAATATTAATCAATCAAGACAAAACCTGGACACAATGTAGGGGACCATAAGATCTCAGATGACTTGGATTTTCAGTCTGATCTGATCATAAAGTTGAGAGTTGTGTGCCCTTGATTTGACAAAATTGCCATTTTAAGCTGTTTTGGACCTCGTTTACACTCTAGAATTTACAATTATTAATCAATTTAGACAAAACTGGGACACAATGTTGGGGACCATAAGATCTCAGATGAGTTTGATTTTCAGTCTGATCTTATGAGAAAGTCGAGAGTTATGTGCCCTTGAATTCGACAAAATTTCCATGTTTTCCACCTTGTTTACACTCTAGAATCTACAAATATTATTCAATCAAGACATATCTTGGACACAATGTTGGGGACTATAAGACCTTAGATTATTGCGATTTTCAGTTTGATCCGATCAGAAAATTGAGAGTTATGTGCCCTTTAATTTGACAAAATTGCCATTTTTGGCTTTTTTTTCAGTCTGATCTGATGAGAAAGAAGAGAGTTATGTGCCCTTGAATTTGACAAAATTGCCATTTTCAGCTGTTTTCAACCTTGTTTACACTCTAGCATCTACAATTATTATTCAATCAAAACAAAACCTGGACACAATGTAGGGGACCATAAGATCTCAGATGACTTGGATTTTCAGTCTGATCTGATCATAAAGTTGAGAGTTGTGTGCCCTTGATTTGACAAAATTGCCATTTTAAGCTGTTTTGGACCTCGTTTACACTCTAGAATTTACAATTATTAATCAATTTAGACAAAACTGGGACACAATGTTGGGGACCATAAGATCTCAGATGAGTTTGATTTTCAGTCTGATCTTATGAGAAAGTCGAGAGTTATGTGCCCTTGAATTCGACAAAATTTCCATGTTTTCCACCTTGTTTACACTCTAGAATCTACAAATATTATTCAATCAAGACAAATCTTGGACACAATGTTGGGGACTATAAGACCTTAGATTATTGCGATTTTCAGTTTGATCCGATCAGAAAATTGAGAGTTATGTGCCCTTTAATTTGACAAAATTGCCATTTTTGACTTGTTTACACTCTAGAATCTACTATTATCAATCAATCAAGACAAAACTTATACACAATATTGCGGACCATAAGATCTTGGATGAGTAGGATTTTCAGTCTGATCTGAGCAGAAAGGTTAGTGTTATGTCCCCTTGAATTTGACAAAATTGCCGTTTTCGACTTTGTTTACACTCTAGAATCACAATTATTGGACAAATCTTGGACACAATGTTGGGGACCATAAGATCTCTGATGAATTTGATTTTCATATTGTCATAGACCGTTAGTTAGTTTTCAGTCTTAAAGTCATAAATATCAATTGAATTGAATAAAAGTGTTGCTCATATCAGTTTGGTTCAGGTGAGCCATATAGGACCATCATGGTCCTCTTGTTTAATTGATTTACAGAACTATTTCAGAAATAAAGAGAATGTTATATTAAATACAAACGTTTTCTATAAAGTTCTATGAAGTCCGGTAATAACACATCGTTTTTGTAAATTAAAATATATAGTTATATGTTATTAAATAATATAGAACAGGTTATTTCCGCTTCTTTGTACATTATATTATGCTTTGTTATGCTTGATTTAATTCAATTAACTTTTTATATAATATTCTGTTCTTTGCAGATACATGTACGTGAAATCGTAAACTGCATGTTGGCTTCCCGGTCATAAATACGAAGAGTTTCTCTGTTTGAATTACAAAAAAAAGTAATGCATATAATTTGACTACTTTTCAGTTTACAAAATAAACCAGTAAACCTGCGTCTGGCATTTAAGGTTTATTTTTACCATGTTGGAACTTGCATGCATCTTGAAAGAAACACCGATGTTTTATGCATGACGCTACATTCTTAGTTACGCCATTTCCGAAATTGCTACGATTTGGTACGTCCTATTAAAAATCTACTCGTACGATAAGTTGGGTGTTTCTGAAAACAGGATTGTGAAGGATATATTACAACAATAGGAACTAGACAATGAGACACAAGAAGACCAGGGTAGTAATCAGTATGTTCTTCTTTTATCTTAATATTCTCAAATCATTTCGACGATAGCCATTCACTCTCTTTCGAGGGGAAGAATATCCGGGGATCCAATAACAAAGCTGAGCACTGCAGAAAACAGATCAGAAAATATCGATAAAAATTGTCTACAATATACAGGTAGCATAGAAAATATTGCGGTAGCAGGGGAAATGCTGATCATCAGTTTTTCTTCTTTTGTCTCAATTTGTTCTCAAGCCTTGTGTATGTATGTGTTATTCTATAATTACATGCGCTTCCAAAAAAACTAATTTTGTGCAATCATCGCTGCACAAAGTATCTGCAATTATTTTGTAATCAATATGCATGTGCAAAGTAGCAAAGATAAAAGAAAAATAACTTCGAATACGTTGAAAAGAAGGCAAAAGGGTCATTTTTCTGTTGAAGTAGAAGAAGAATCCACAAACCCATTCAAAATTAAAAAAAATCAAATCTGCAAAGGCATTCTTATCTTATCAAAACCTAATATATAATTATATAAAACTCAATAATTACGATAAATCAGCCAGAAAATACAGGCTTACCTGTCCGCGCAAATCACCGCGAATCGCGGCGAAAAAATCGCGGCGATTCCCGCGATTTCGGGTGGTAAAACACGCTCGCCGCGGCCAATAGAAAAAATAGGCAAAAAAAATAGGCGCGGAAATAGGCAAAAAACGCGCGAGCTGTCCTAAACAACAAAAAGTTAGGGTGGTCTATTTTGAAAGCTGCTGCATATGACATTGTGGATGTTATTAAAGTTAAAATTTATGAGTAATTTAGCTTGAAAACCATTTTGGCGAAAGGAGGAAATGGTAATTACCAGCGTTGTCTAATTCTTTTGCCTCAATGTTTTCAAAAGTCAATTTTGTTAGAGAAGTCAAATCTGGTTTTGTTTAGGAATTGGTCTAGTGGATAAGGAAAGGGCTCTTACAGCTTTTGAGAGGGACATGTATCAATTTCAGTCTGTGCATATCAATGCTTTTTAATGAAAACCTTGTATCTGCAGCTAAAAACAAGCCACAGTTACGAGGTTGTCATTGAAAAGCGACAATATGCAGTCAGATCAGGATCCATGCTGTTCTCTAATTTTCCCTTTCCTCTGTGTTTTATTTACTATGCCATTTTCTATCTGGAAGCCTTTTCATGTAAACACAACTCCTAAGTTTCTGGCTGGATCTTTTTGAAACTTGGTCAATGTTATCACCTCAATTGGTACATGTGCATGAAGGAAGGATTTTATGGTTCATGATTTTGCCCCAGTTATGCCCCTTAAAACTTAGTCTCTGGAGCGGCATATATTGTGACCATGGCACGCTTGTTCTTTCTAGACTACAATTTTATTGTACCTTTTCATTTTATCTGATTTCAGACGACACAAAATTATTTGAAGACCAGGATTTGGGTGGAGCATTAGTGGAGGATGAAGATACTGACCTTTTTGTACCAGAATCAAGGTCAGAAGGTCAAGGTCAAACAGTCACTGCAAACATGTGTTGTCTTTTTCTGTTAAGACTGCAATTATCTTTTCATTTCATCTGATTTCAGACGACACAAAATTATTTGAAGACCAGGATTTGGGTGGAGCATTAGTGGATGATGACGATACTGACCTTTTTGTACCAGATGCAAGGTCGGGAGGTCAAGGTCAAACAGCTTCCAGTTTAGAGAGAGAGGATAATGATGATTTACTAAAGTGAGTGAATGCTTTACATTATTTACTTACAGTGTTTAATCATGTGACTCAGAATTTCAGAAAAGCATCTGTAATCTTGTAAATACTTGACCAAATTTGATTTGGTTTGAAACAGAGAAGTTGGGAAAATGCCAGGCATAGGCAGGACATGGTGGATTTATGAAAAATCATCTGATAAAAAAGTTATTGAAGATCAACCAATTCGGTCTTGTATTTACAAAATTATTGAAGATTTTGTGAAATTGTTGTATCACGTGATTATCCACTGTGTTACTCCCTACCAGAGTTGAAGGCTCATATTGATGGAAAAAAAAACTCTGTCACAATCAGTGGCTGCAGATAAGATGGGGTTTGGGGGATTCAAACCAACCTCCTCTGTAACCTGATTATTAGCTCACCTGAGCACAAAGTGCTCAAGGTGAGCTATTGTGGTCACTTTTTGTCCGTCGTCCGTCTGTCTGTCCGTCTGTCTGTCCATCCGTTCACAATTTCGTGTTTACACTCTAGCATCTACAAATATAAGCCAATCTTGACCAAACTTGGTCAAAACATGTATGGCCATAAGATCTCGGATGAGTTCGATTATGGGTCAGATCGAACTAGAAAGTCAGGAGTTATCTGCCCTTGAATGCGAAAAATACTTAGTTTTGACATTGTTTACACTCTAGCATCTACAATTATTGATCAATCAAGACAAATCTTGGACATAACATTGCAGACAATAAGATCTCGGATGAGTTTGATTTTCAGTCTGATTTGACCAGAAAGACAAGAGTTATGTGCCCTTGAATTTGACAAAATTGCCATTTTCGGCTGTTTTTGACCTTGTTTACACTCTAGAATCTACAATTATTCATCAATCAAGACAAAACTTTGACACAATGTTTGGGACCATGAGATCTTGGATGAGTATGATTTTCAGTCTGATCTGATCAGAAAGTCGAGAGTTACTTGCCCTTGAATTTGACAAAATTGTCATTTTTGGCTGTTTTCGACGATGTTTACACTCTAGAATCTACAATCATTGATCAATCAATCCAAAACTTGGACACAATATTGGGGATCATAAGATCTGGAATGAGTTAGATTTTCAGTCTTATCTGATCAGAAGGATGAGAGTTATGAGCCCTTGAATTTGACAAAATTGTCGTTTTTGACTGTTTTTGACCTTATTTACACTCTAGAATCTACAATTTTTGACCAATCAAGGCAAATTTTGGACACATGGTTGGAGACCATAAGATCTCATATGAGTTTGATTTTCAGTCTGATCTGACCAGAAAGGTGAGAGTTATGTGCCCTTGAATTTGATAAAATTGCCGATTTCGGCTGTTTTTGACATTGTTTACACTCTATAATCTACTATTATTTATCAATTAAGACAAAACTTGAACACAATGTTTGAGACCATAAGATCTTGGATAAGGGTGATTTTCAGTCCAATCTGATTAAAAAAATGGAGAGTTATGTGCCCTTGAATTTGATAAAATTGCCGATTTCGGCTGTTTTTGACATTGTTTACACTCTATAATCTACTATTATTTATCAATTAAGACAAATCTTGTACACAATGTTGGATATCATAAGATCTCGGATGAGTTTGATTTTCAGCCTGATCTGACTAGAAAGTCCAGAGTTATGTGCCCTTGAATTTGACAAAATTGCTGTTTTCGGCTGTTTTCCACCTTGTTTATACTCCAGAATCTACAATTATTTATCAAACAAGACAAATCTTGGACACAATGTTGGGCACGATGAAATCTTGGATGAGTTCGATTTTTACAATGTTATTGACCATAAGTTCGTTTTCAGTCTTAAAGTCATAAATATTTTTTGAAATGAAGAAATGTGTTGCTTATATCATTTTGGTTCAGGTGAGCGATATAGGACCATCATGGTCCTCTTGTTTCATTTTCATGTAGAAATTCAGTCAGAATTGTGTAATATGTGTAAAACGAACTCCCCTTTCTATAAAAGCGAACCCCCTTCACAGAAATGGTGGATCCACCGCTAGTAATGCTATCGAATTTGAACTAATAACTTCATAGTGACTTTATTTACTGCATTGCTGTTGTTATTTAGGCATTATCCCTTAACCCTTTCCCAAACAAGACCTGGTTTTGACGTCCCAAGTAGAAAAGGCTTGGGAAAACATTTAAACAAAAGAAGAAACTGCTGCTAACCAGCAGTTTCTCCTTTTGCCTCAATATTTTCTGTGCCATATTTTACACAAATCCTATATTTAATAACATCCATTTTGTCTTTTGTGGCAGTTTTCGAAGTGGATCACCCTTAAAGGTCTCTACATATAGCAATTACGCAGCAGTTTTCAAATTGGACAACCCAAAAAATGTGTTGTTTGGTAATGGGTAAAACTAACAAGAGTTGTCTGCGGACAACAAAGCTTGCCTATACGGGAGCTTGTCACAAAACAGGTCAACTCCAATGTCAATGTCAAGAGGTCAAAGGTCATGATCACAAATGAAAGGTCTTGGTAGAATTCATATATAATGTGAGAAATGTAAATGTAAAGGCTCCATCTCTAATAGTGCATGAAATGTAGACCAGGTTAACGTTTTTTAAAGTAGGTCAAACTCCAAGGTCAAGGTCACATTGTCAAAGATCATGGTTCCAAATGAAAGTTTTGTCAGGAGGTATCCATGTGTGAAATATCAAGGCTCTATCAATAATATTGCATGAGATATAGGCCATGTTAAAGTTTTTTTAATGTAGGTCAAACTCCAAGGTTAATGTCACTAGGTCAAAGGTCATGGTCTCAAATGAAAGGTCTTGACAGGAAGTATCCATATGAAGTATCAAGGCTGTATCTCTTATTGTGCTCGAGACATAGACCAGGTTAAAGTTTATGAAGACGCTACCGGACGGGACACGGCGCCGACACTAGGGCTGTGACATTAGCTCCCCGAACATAAAGTCCAGGCTAGTTAACCCGTTCCCAAACAGCAAAATATTAGGGTGATCCACTTCAAAAAGTGCCACAAATGACAAAATGGAGGTTATTAAAGATAGAATTTGTGTAAAATATGGCATAGAAAATATTGACACAAAAGGAGAAACTGCTGGTTATCAGCAGTTTCTTCTTTTGTTTCAATGTTTTCCTAAGCCTATTCTATTCGGGACGTCAGAACCAGGTCTTGTTTGGGAAAGGGTTAACAAACATATCTTGTCTATTACAGAATAGAGGATGACCTTGAAGATTTGGTGAAACTGGGTACAAAACCAACAAACAGAAAATCAAAAGAAGGACCAGATTCAGGAAATGAACAATATTCTAAACCAGCAAAACCGGATTTACAAGCAAGCAGGCAGGGAGATAGTGAAAAACTTGATCGGTTAAATGAGGATGAAAGCACAATCAAACAAAAACCAAACCTACCACAAAAACCAAAGCCAGTTTTACCAAGAAAACCTGGTGATAATTTGAAACCAAGTATTAGTAATAAACCAGAACTAAAACAGAAGCCAAATTTAGCAGCAAAACCAGGGTTAAAACCCAAGCCTGGTTTAAACAGTGATAATAAAGTTGATAAACCAAAAGAAACAGAGTCTGGAGCTAGTGTTGAAAATCTAAATGAAGATGACATTTTGAAATACATACAAGAAAATAATACCAACAATGATGATGATGTGGATCTTTTTTCATAGAAAAGGATTCACTAATGCAAAAAGATCTTTGCCAATCAAGGATGGGTTTTTTTAATGTCTCTTTTCCTGTTAACCAATGTGCCAAATACAAATCAGCCAAAGGTCTGGCAAAAAGGGGCCTAATGGCATGCGAGTCTGTCATGTTTCAAGATCAGAATGTGCCTTAGGGCAGGCTGATCAGGATCCATAATGCTCTTGTACAGTTGTTTCGGGTCTTGAAGAAACGGTTGGGGAACAATATGAATCTTGATCAGACTGAGAATTTTGCTGACTGTGGATATGCACAGGCTGATTGGGATCTATGTTAACCCATTACCAGACAGTCAAAATTTAATCTGGCACAAATTCAAAGATGCTGCAGACGACACTTTCAGGTGAATAAAATTTTACATTATTTGGCAAGTTCTTGTAGAAAACATAGTGCGAAATGTAAAAAAATTGCTAGTCACAAGCAATTTCTTCATTTTCCACAATGTTTTCCAAAGCCATATCTTGTTGGGAGTCAGAGTCAATGTGTGATAATGGGTTAATCTCATATGTTTTAACCCTTTCCCAAACAAGACTTGGTTTTGACTTCCCTTAAAGCCAATGCTTGGAAAACACTGAGCCAAAAGAAAAAAAATGCTGATAATGAGCATTTTTTCCTTTTGCCTCAATATTTTCTGTGCTATTTTGTACACAATTCCCATCTTTATTTACATCCATTTTGTCATATTTGGCATCTTTCAAATTGGACAACCCTCAAGTTTTGTCAGTTTGGGAATGTTATTAAAAGTGCTCTTTTTCCAGGTACTGGCTCAAATATTTCATTTTGTTGTGATCAAAACAGAGGTGATAAAGTTCATGTTCTACCCACTGACCATTCTTGTCATGAATGGAAATGCATTGCTCTACTTTATTTCTAATAACTTGTTATTTTCATTTTAAACTGTCTCAAAGACATTATTTATATTCAGAATAAACAGATTTAAGATACTACGCTCAATCGACTTTGATTCCACTTTCACATTAGAAGCGGGAGGTCAAAGGTTCGAATCTAAGTTGAAGCCAGCATGCAAGATTTCGAATTAATCCTTTTCCAAAGAAGACCTGGTTTTGACGTCCCTAATAGAAGAGGCTTTGGAAAACATTGAGACAAAAGAAGAAAATGCTGATAATCAGCATTTTCTCCTTTGCTTCAACGTTTTTGGAGCTAAATTACTTACCAATTTATAACTTTAGTAACATCCATTTTGTCTGCTGCAGCAGCTTTCAAATTGGGCAATACACCAATTTTGTCCTTTAGGAAAGACTTAACTCTTTGCCAAACAAGACCTGGTTTTGACGTCCCTTAGAGAAAAGGCTGTAAAAAACAAGAGGGCAATGATGGCCCTGTATCGGGCCACTGGCTTTTATACTACAAAATTCTTCAAGGAATACAATAGAGGTCTATCCAAAGAAGATTCATGCTATGCCACAATGAAATCCAATTAGTGGTTATGGATTCCTGTGAAGTTTGATTGAAATTGCTCCAGTAGTTTTGGAGAGCATGTTTTAATTTTTTACGCACATACAGACACACGATGGACACAGGGCCATGACATAAGCCCCGCTGGTCTCCGGCCAGTGGAGCTAAAAGTGAGGCAAAAGAAGAAAGTGCTGGTGGCCAGCACTTTCTCCTTTTGCCTCACTTTTTTCTGGGCTATAGCAAACATACTTTCTCCTTTTGATATGATTTATTTTGTTGTCTGCAACACCTTTCAAATTGAACCACTCACCAATTTTGTCCTTTAGCAAAGGTTTAAGCGAGTGGTAGATGACCAACCAGCTAGCCATCTGCGTAGCATCATGAGTAGGGAATCTGGAGAAACAGTGTAATCCGACAAGTCAGAGCTATAGATAATTGGGGGTAAAGGTTTTCCAAAATGCAAAGTATCACCCAATATTTCTCAAACTCTTTGCTGTGGGTACCAATTCATATGGTTTAATTATGACAATCTAAATCAGTACACACAACATAGTTGTTGGATTCATGACAAATTTAGAATGCTTACAATTTATAGCTCAGAAATCCAAAAGTGAAAAGGAGAAAATGCTGATTGATCACAATGAGTATTTTCTTCTTGTGAATGGGTTTCTAAACAAACATCCTTGCAGGTCTTAAATAGCCACAGCTTGTTTGGGCAAAGGTTTATCTTTTTCTGAATGACAAAAAATAGGATGATCCAATATGATAGATGCTGCAAATGACAAAATGAATCCTGTTAATAAAAGATTTGTGTATGATATACCATAGAAAATATTGAGGCAAAAGGATAAAATGCTGATCACCAGCATTTTCTTCTTTTGCCTCAAAGTTTTCCTAAGCCTTTTATATAATGGATGTCAAAACCACATCTTGTTTGGGTAAAGGTTAAAACAAAGATCAAAATCCTTTACCAGGCATGGAAAACAATATTTTAGCTGGGTTTATTTGAATGGGACATGTTACCATGGGGACAGGTTACCCTGCGACACTAGAAGGATGGACCCAAAGCCCAGTGGCAGCTCCAATGTTTCCCTAAATGTTTTGGGGGGAAGTGTAATAAATGAAAACAACATTTTTATGTAAAGTGCACCAATGATATGTTTTAATATACAATATCTTAACAATAAAGATACAATATCTTAACAATAGAGATGATATACAATATTGTAACAATAAAATATGAGTATCAGTAACAACAAGTATCTGGTGTTGTATGCAACACATAAAGTCCCCTACCGGCTTCACATTGACTCAATATGGTAATCAATAATAGATTAAGATGAACAAGTCATCAAAATAATTGTCAAACATATGAAATGTTATGCCCAAAATTTCGGAAATATAATTCAAATGACTTGAATAAAGTTACTGGTTTCATCAAGTTAGCTTGCTTAGTTATTAAGTTATTGCAGGGTCCATTTTTTGCCATATTTTCACTATTTCCGTTACCATAGCAACCGCACTTTTCGTCAAAGAACAAAGATAAAATGATGTGCATAATCTACACATTGCCATCTAGTCATATACCAAGTCTCATCAAATTAGCTTGCTTACTTATTAACTTATCGCAGGATCCAATATTTTTTGCCATATTTTCACTAAATCCGTAACCATAGCAACAACAATTTTAGTCTAAAAACAAAAATAAAATGATGTGCATAATCTACACATTGCCATATAGTCATATACCAAGTCTCATCAAACTAGCTTGCTTAGTTATTATCTTATCGCAGGATCCCATTTTTGGCCATATTTTCACTATTTCTGTAACCATAGCAACCTCAATTTAAGTCGAAAAACAAAAATAAAATGATGTGCATAATCTACACATTGCCATCTAGTCATATACCAACTTTCATCAAAAACGCTTGCTTAGTTATTAAGTTATCGCGGGATCCAGATTTGAGCGGACAGACGGACAGACGGACGGACCGACGGAGGGTAAACCTATAGTCCCCTCCGGTGTGAACACCGGTAGGGGACTAATAACAGATAATTGATATCTGATATAAATCGGGTTTCATTCCAGCCTATCTTAACCCTTTCCCAAACAAGACCTGGTTTTGAGGTCCCTAAAAGAAAAGGCTTGGGAAAACATTGAAACAAAAGAAGAAACTGCTGATAACCAGCAGCTTCTCCTTTTGTCTCAATATTTCCTATGCTTTATTGGTATCATACACAAATTATATCTTTAATACCTTCCATTTTGTCATTTGTGGCAGTTTTTGAAGTGGACCATCCTTAAAATTTCTCGTTCGGGAAAGCGTTAAACAACAATACATGTATTTTGGACTTATCCAAATCCAGAAGAGCTACTGAAGACAAATTTAACCGATTACCGGATGGCAAAATTTTAGACTGTTCCAAATTCAAAGATGTTGCAGATGACTATTTTACATGAATGAAATGTTACATTTCTGGTCCTTCTGGACAGAAAACATTGTGGAAATGTCGAGTTTAAATCTTCTCTCATATTATTAACCCATACCCTAACCTTGACTTATTTACAAGCCTAAAATCTCCTTGTAAAACAAAAACTAATGTATCATTGATGTCAATATTATTATGCTGAAATTGTGCTAATAGAGCTAGGATATGGAATAAGGACCCTTATAACATTGAACATATTACCAAACACGAAAATTCTAGACTGGTCTAAACTCAAAGTTGTTGCAGACAGCAATTTCAAGTGAATGAAAATTTACATATTTTGGCGTTTCTGGGTAGAAAGCTTAGTGGGAAATTGTCACAAGCAATTTCTTTACTTTCTTCATATTTTTTTCCTAAGCCTATATATTGTGAAGCATCACAAGGCTTCACTGTTTAGGAATGGGATGAATCATTTTAAACAAATATTACAATAACAAGACCAGCTTGTAGTCCCACATAGTCTAATAACTGTACATGCTCTTACATTAACCCTTTCCAAAATGGCAAAACATTAGGGTGTTTCACATTAAAAGCAGTTTTGTGCATGATATAACAGAAAACATTGAGGCAAAAGGAGAAAAAAGCTGATTATCAGCATTTTCTCCTTTAGCCTCAATATTTTCACAGGCTTTATTTACTGGAGATGTCAAAATTAGGTCTTGTATGAGAAAGGCTTTAACTTGTTATTTGTAATGAAGATACTATTAAAGAACAATCTGGATCTTGATCAGACTGGGTACAGTATAGCTTGCTTGTTTTTAACATAAACACTCGCCCACCACGGACAAAACAATTCCGGTGGAATATCACGGTGATTTGCAATCACGATAACCATGTTTATCCACTTGAAATTTCCGCGCATCAAATCGCGGCGCGATGGGTAGAAAAGCGCAGGGATGGTGGCCATTCACCGCGTTCCGGGGGAAATGCCAGGTAAGATCTAATTAACGTGTCTGCCCAAATCATCGGGATTCGCCGTGGTTGAGTGGAAAATCGCGTTGATTCCCACAGATTTGGGTGGGAAAATTCGCTCACTGCAGCCATCACCCAAATTCCAATCCAAAATCCAAAAGCAGGAATGAGTGAAAATAGGCATAAAACACCAGTGCTGTATTGTATGTTGGTCTAATATGCATTATCCTTTCCAACACAAGACTTGGTTTTGACACCCTTAATGGAACGTTTAGAAAAACTTGACAAAGAGAAGAAAATTCTGATAAGCTGCATCTTCTCTTGATGTCTCAGAATTTTTGTTCCATATTGTAAACGCCTCTGCCTTAGCGCAGTTGGTAGTGCATCTGCCTCTCATTCGAGAGGTCCCGGGTTTGATACCCGGCCGCAGCAAATACCCTTTCTGACAAAATTGTCACCCACCAATAGGTTTGAAATCGTTAACCTTCGTTAACATAAGTGGGCGAGCAGCTGGAGGCTCGGTAAGGGTGTTGTGGTAGTACTGGTTTAAGAAACAACAGGAATCCATAGGTAGGTGCTCCAGCCGCCGCGATATGACCCTGGTAGTTGAAAACGGCGTAATAACCCAATAAACTCAAACCTATATTGTAAACAAATCCTGAGGTCTGCAGCAGCTTTGAAATTAGGACACTCCAAAATCTAACTGTGTGGTAAAGCTTAACCCTTTACCAGACGACAAAATTTTGGACTGTTCCAAAATTAAAGATGATGCAGACGACAATTTGATGTGAATATGATTTTATATCTATTGTTCTTTTTGGGTAGAAAACATAGTGGGAAATGAAGAAATTGCTTGTCACAAGCAATTTCTTCATTTTCCACTATGTTTTCCAAACCTTTTTATTTTGTGGGGTGTCATAAAGCATCTTTGTGTGGTAATGGGTTAACGGCACCTTTTTCCACATCCCTTCTCAAACTGAAATCTTAAAGAAATAAATAGAATGTACATGAAGTGCAAAAAATTAAATGACTACAGCAAAATAATCATCGCTTTGCTTTTCAATGAAAACCTTGTAACTGCAGCTTAAAACAAGCTGCAGTTACAAGGTTTTTGTTGAAAAGCATTGTAATGTACATACACAAAATATACAATTCTATATTTCTAAGAATTCTCTCCAATTACACACAACTCATTATCCTCTTTAGTTCAACAAAAAAGGCATTAACAAAATATGGCTGGTATAACTAGCGAAAAAATAAACAAGATGTGTTTGTGAAACATGAACACCCCCGAAATGGCAGATGTTAAGTTTTTGGACAGACAGATGAACAGACAGACAGAAAGATGGACAGACAGACAGAAATAAATCAATATACCCCCGATCTTAAGATACTGGGACATAAAATACATTTATAACAAAAATAAACATATTTTTCAGAAAAATAAAAATTTCTTAAGCAGTAGATTGTTTTAAAAATGTTTACCCCAAAAATGACCTTTATGATAACCTTAACTCTGACCCTGACCTCTCATACAGAAATTCTCCATGTTCAAGTAAAGAGAACCTATGAGGAAAATGAGAAAATGTGAAAATCAGCATTCTTCTTTTCTTGCAAAATTTTCTAGGCTGATAGATCTACCAGGTTTAGTCATAAAATTGAGTCACTGTTAAAAATTAACACTTTCCCAAACGGCAAAATTTTAGGGTGATCCACTTCAAAAACTGCCAAAAATGACAAAATAGATGTTAATAAAGATATAATTTGTGTAAAATATGGGATAGAAAATATTGAGACAAAAGGAGAAACTGCTGGTTATCAGCAGTTTCTTCTTTTGGCTCAATGTTTTCCCAAGCAATTTCTAATGGGGACATCAAAACCAGGTCTTGTTTGGGGAAGGGTTAATCTTTTTTACATTGACAAATTTGGTGTTGTTAATGACAAAGATTTGTGTCTAATACAATACAGAAAATATTGAGGCAAAATGAGAAAATGCTGATAATCAGCATTTTCTTCTTTAGACTCAATGTTTTTCCAAAGCTTTCCTATTATGAATGTCAAAACAAGGGCTTTATTAACTGTTACAGCATACTATTCTTTTTTACGTAATAATAAACTACTTGTAACAACAAACCTGATTGGCCAAATCTGGATTCTCATGCAATCAGATGACTTGTTACAGGGGTCTTGCTACCAATTTTTGTTTGGGGCCAGGGGCCAGTGAAATTGGGAAAATAGCGACGTGTTTACCTAAATTGGGAAAAACTAAAACAAGCTTGTATTCATACTGTCACTCAGTTCCTGCTGAAAATTAGACTGTACAAAGTGATGTAAAATGCATTTGTACATACTCTTGTTTAAGAATCTACTCTAAAACTGTCTTCAAAATGATTGTAAATAAAGATGAGGTCTTGACATGGGGCATTCTGGGTACTCATTGGGAATTTTCACCAGAGAATTGGGAAAAAAAGATACTTTTTGCCATTGGGAATGGGGCCCAATAACGGCCCCGAATTTTGGCAAACGAGGCACCTGTGTTACAAAATTTACATAAAAACATGGTCGAAACATCGCTAGCTAGTAAAACGGGGCCTTAGTCTTGTTTTTGAAAGTTTAGTGTAGCAATTGCCACAGGATTTCTCTTGTCTTCTCATATTAACCCTTTCCCAAACAAGACCTAGTTTTGACATCCCCAATAGAAAGGGTTTTGGAAAACATTAAACAAAAGAAGAAACTGCTGATTACCAGCAGTTTCTCCTTTTGTCTCACTATTTTCTGTGCCATATTTAACACAAATCCTATCTTTAATAACATCCATTTTATCATTTGCGACAGGTTTTAAGTGGATCACCCTAAAATTTTGTTGTTTGGGAAAGGTTAATTCTTAATTCATTGACCATGTTCTTTAAACCAGTTAGTAATTTCTGTTTCATATTTCTCCAGCCAGTCTACGTTAATTTGGATTTTCTCTAAGGACTGTTTCACCGCTCGTGCACCTGTCCCAACGTCTCGGTCTTTGAAGAAATCTCGTATCTGGAAAAAAAACAACAACACCTTTTCCAAATTGCAAAAACAGAGAGTAGACAGTAAGACCACTTTGAAAGTTACTTCATAAGACAGAATTGATGTTGAAAAGATTGGATTATAACATATTTTCGCACACAACACATTGAGCAATGGGGCTTTGGAAACTAGAACTGTTGCAAAGCTGACAAATACCCCCCCACTAGGGCCTTGTCACTGAAAAAGTGCTATAGGTCAAAAGGTTCTTGACTTAGAGCACCGAAACGAATTTTAAACAAAGTCCAACTGTCAACTTGACCTTTGACCTTGGTGACCCCAAAACAATAGGGCACCTCCTTGGGTCATGGGCAACAACTGTGTAAAGTTTCATAATCTCTTAGGTCAAACGGTTCTCGAGTTAGAACACGGAAACGAAATTGTAAATTTTGACTATTCCCCCCCCCCCCCCCCCCCCCCCCCCCCCACTGCCGCTCCCATTAAAAAGTTCAAAGTGGCATAACTCTGAAACTAAAGACTGGATCAAGATGAAAATTGCAGGTGCACAACTTCATATGATAGAAAACATCCTGATAAAATTTCAGAACAATTGGTCAAAAACTGTGGGAGGAGAAAAGGACACAAGATTATGTCCACGGGCGGACGGACAGATGGAAGGACAACCTGATTCCAGTATACCCCCCATAACTTCGTTGTGGGGGGTATAATTATGGTGAGTAAACAAGGGGAAATTGCAGTGTTTCCTATCTTATCAGAGTAACATATGAGAGGGAGCAAAGGCATTCTGGTTATCTTTTTATTTCAAGATCTACAAAGGCAAGGGTGATGCCCTGGACAGAGGCAACTATCAAGGACTCAAATTGACCGAACAAGTCATGAAAGTCATAGAGAAAATGGTAGACAGACACATCAGACGGCTAGTGCACATCGACGACTCTCAAATTGCCTTCGTCCCAGGCAGAGGTACAACCGACGCAATATTCGTCGTCCGGCAATTACATGGAAAAGTACCTAGCTGTAAACAAGCGGCTCTACATGGCTTTCGTAGATCTCGAGAAAGCCTTTGATCGTGTTCCTCGGAAAGTAATCTGGTGGGCCTTACGCAAGCTTCACGTTGACAAATGGATTGTTCGCCTAGTCCAGGGTATGTACACAAACACCCGCAGCTGTGTCCGTGTTGGGAACTGCTACAGTAAAGAGTTCGAAGTCAAAGTAAGGGTACATCAGGAATCAGTGCTTAGCCCCCTTTTGTTCATCATTGTCCTGGAGGCCATGTCACGAGAGTTCCGAGCCAGTGTACCATGGGAAGACCTGTACGCAGATGACTTGGTTGTCATAGCTGAAACTCTAGAGAAGTGCGTGGAAAGACTACTGACATGGAGAGATGGTATGGAGGAGAAGGGACTTAGAGTGAATGCGAAAAAGACCAAGGTACTGTTATGTGGTACAGGACTTGACCAACTACAGGAGTCTGGCAGTTATCCTTGTGCAGTTTGTCGCACTGGAGTTGGAAGTAGTAGTATCAACTGCAACGGGTGCCAGAAATGGGTACACAAGAAATGCAGTGGACTCAAGAGATTGACACCAGACCCAGACTACAGATGCATCAGATGCAAGGGAACTGCCCGCCCACTCGATGGCAGACCGCAGAGCGAGGTCCAAGTCAGAACTGACCAACTGGAAGTGGTACCCTCTTTCTGCTATCTTGGAGACACGCTTTCCGCAGCTGGTGGCTGTGATCTTGCCATGACCACAAGGGTAAAGACCGCATGGAAAAAGTTCAGGGAGTTGGCACCAGTCCTTACATCTAGACACCTCTCATGTAAGACCCGCGGCAGAGTATACAGCACATGTGTAAGAAGCGCAATGCTCCATGCCAGCGAAACATGGGCTCTGTCAAAGCCAAATCTCCAACGTCTGCTACGTAATGACAGGGCCATGATCAGACAAATCTGCAGTATAAAACCAAAGGACATTGCCACTGTCAGATCAAATGAGCTACTGAAGCGACTGGACATTGATGACCTCGCCATTGTACTGCGAGAAAGAGGACTCCGCTGGTATGGGCATGTTCAACAACTGTGACATCAAGACAGCATATGACTTAGAAGTCGAAGGAAAACGTGCTGCTGGAAGACCAAAGACATCATGGAAGGAAGTGACAGAGAAAAACATCAGAGAATGGAGACTGTCAACTATAAACACCCATGACAGAAAGAAATGGAGAGGGGAAGTCAAGTCTGCCATGCGTGCAGCGAGCCAGACAACTGGAAGGGACCCCACAGATGCTGGAACAGTCCCACCACCTGTATGGAAATCAAAACTCCGATGATGATGATCTAAACTTTATGTTGTGGGTACTCATTTGAATTGTCTCAGTTAACCCTTTTCCAAACAAGACCTGGTTTTGACATCTCTAACAGAAAAGGCTTTTGAAAACATTACGGCAAAAGAAGAAAAAGCTGATAACCAGCATTTTCTCCTTTTGCCTCACTATTTTCAATCCTACAATATTCACAAATCCTATCTTTCTGAACATACATTTTGTCGTCTGCAGCAGCTTTTGAATTGGACTGGTCTAAAAATTTGCTATTTGGGAAAGGGTTAAACAAGTAACCACAAAATAGGGTTTTATGACCAATCAATGATACTTTGCATTTTGTAGCTCTGATCTCACGATGGATGGATGACATTAACCCTTTTCCATACACGGTGGATAATCATGTGACTCAGAATTTCTGATAATCTTCAATATCTTTTTTAATACTTGACCAATTTGAATTCGGTTTGAAGCAGAGAAGGTATGAAAATGACAAGAATAAGCTGAACGTGTTGGATTTTTGAAAAATCAACTGATAAAAAAGTTATTGAAGATAAACCAAAATTTTGGTTTATCTTCAATAACTTTTTAATCAGTTAATATTTCAAAAATCAACCACATCCATCTAATGTGTGACGTCTGTCCACATTCTTTGCTTCAAACCGATTCAAATCGGTCCAGTATTTACAAAATTATTGAAGATATTCTGAAAATATTGTATCACATGATTATCCACCGTGATACAGCTCATCATCAAGTAGGGGCTAACATGACTAACCTGTTTGAGATCAAATTTTGTGTCAAACCCACTGGCTACTGTTTTTATAAGTCTTGACATCGTGAACCCTGATTCACCGTATCTGAAAGTAAACCATTTGGATGTGGTTAATTAATATGTTCATTGTTCAATATTCACTGGTGGTGAACTCGGCCAAAGCGAGGGACGTTTTTCGCCAAAACAAGATAGATATTTTACGTTTAAATGTGAGTTTAAAGATCTGATTGGATAGTTTTTCTAATAACAATGAATTTGCTCTAAAAATAGACCGGGTTTACCGATATGTATTGACAAACCGTCTGTGTTGTTATAAAATCTCGTAACTACGGCTTTATCGAAGCCATAGTTACGATATTTTATAACAACACCGACAGAATACTATGATCGCGAAAAAACGCCCACGCTTTGGCCGAGTTCACCACCAGTGATATTTCTTTCTTATGATCTCAGGACTGGTATTAGATCTACTGAGCTCTTATAGAAAAGTAATAAATTTCAAATTTGTTAAAGGAAAGCACCCCTCCCCCCTAAAAATCCAATCTCCTTTTTTTGGGTGGTGGGGGATGGCTGGAGCATATGCATAAATGTAATCATTATGAAAGTAAGCTTAACCCTTTCCCAAACAAGACCTGTTGTTTTTGTTTTTTTGAAGCCTCTGATAGAAAGGGCTTTGGAAAATATTGAGACAAAAGAAGAAACTGCTGATAACCAGCAGCTTCTCCTTTTGTCTCAATATTTTCTGTGCCATATTTTGCACAAATCCTATCTTAATAACATCCATTTTGTCATATGTGGCAGTTTTTGAAGTGGATCACCCTAAAATTTTGTCGTTTGGGAAAGGGTTAATTAACAGGCCTTTGTTGGGTAAGGTGAATCTAAAAGTTGCCATGTAACTGGAAGTTTACCTTACACTAAGCCCAAACCTGTTATAAAATATGTCTCAATGTTAAGTTTTCTGACAACATCTCCATTTTTAAACAAGAGTTGTCCGCGGACAACTTGGTTCGCCTATACAAGAGCTTGTCACAAAAAAGTGCAAGGTCAAAGGTCATGGTCTAAAGGTTACAGTCACAGTCTAAAGGTCATGGCATGAGGTACCCTATGAGAAATGTTAAGGCATTATCTATAATAGCGCATGAGATATAAGCAAGGTTAAAGTTTTTAAAAGTAAGTTAACCTCCAAGGTCAAGGTCACTAGGTCATAGATCATGGTCCCAAATGAAAGGTCTTGGCAAGAAGCATCTATGTGTGAAATTATATCAAGGCTGTTCTCTCATACTGCCTCAGATATAGACCAGGTTAGAATTTTTGGCAAGTTGGTCAAACTCCAAGGTAAAGGTCACTAGGTCAAAGGTCATGGTCCCAAATGAAAGGTGTTGGCAAGAAGTATCCATGTGTGAAGTATCAATACTGTATCTGTAATTGTGCCCAAGATATAGACCAGGATAAAGTTTTGAAGACGCCACGAGACGCGACAACAACACTAGGGTGGTGACATCAGCTCCCGGACATAAAGTCCCAGCTTGTTAAGTAAACCGTAATTTTTTAGATAAAGCATGGACCTACCTTTTATAAAATAGATCCCAATGTTGCTGTAGAAATCTCCATGCCAAAATTTCCCCCGGTAAACTGCTGGTTACCATGCCAACCACACTATGTGTATCCTGAGATTTTACTTTAGTCTCGTTTATACTGTAGTCTAGTAATCTAAAACAAATAATGATTAGTCATAAGCAATTTTACCATGTCTTTGATGTAATTCGAACGTGGCGATATTGAACATGAAAGTCAGTATATTGTCTCTTTTCTTCAAAAAACTTTGTAACTGCAGCTTATTTTAAGCTGCAGTTACAAGGTTTTAAAAGAAAAGCAATGATAAGTAAATGCTTCGCCAAGACAAAATAATCAAATAGACCCATGCAAGCCTATATTATATCTATACAAACATGTAAATGTACACTAATCATATCAAACATTTATAAAAGAAATATTGCATGAATTTGTCAATCAGAATGGGTTGGCCACTTCCTCTTCAATATTTTCTGCATAATATTGTACACAAATCCTGTCTTTATCAACACCCATTTTGTCCTCTGCAGGATCTTTGAAATCTAAACAATAAAATATATAATACAATGTATATAAAACATTTACCATTTGGAAAAGGGTTAATAACAGTCCTGCATCTCCGGTAACTCCAAGGGCAGACAGAAGTTTACGTTTCTCTGTCGCGTCGACTTACTTTTGATACGCATTTTCAATACATAACCGATTTGAATTTGAATTCCGTTTGAAGCAGAGAAGGTGGACAGACGTCTTGAATTAAACGGAAATGAGCCAGGATCTGGGAAAACGTCCCTTAAGGCTTTTGAGACCAACATAGATCCTGATCAGCCTGTGTATACGCACAGTCTGATCAGGATCCATGCTGTTCTCTAAAAGTTTCATCGTGACCTGTAGTAGCTTAAATAGAGCAGCATGGATGCATATTGGACTGCATTTGGCGACAGGCTTATCTGGAAACTTGATTTTCAAAAATGCTTTAAGGGACGTTTTTCCAGATCCCGGCTCAAATGTACCTGGACAACAATCGTGCATCCCTGGTAACTCCGAGAGCAGACAATAGTTTACGTTTCTCCGTCGCGTCGACTTCCTTTTGATACGCGTCCCATACCATCTCCCAGTCTTCTTCTGTGCCGTATTCTATCCCCGCTAAATATATCACGCTCTTTAGGTTAACATCGATACTGAAAAACATGTCAATTCTGCCATATCGCTGCTTTTCAAGGAAAAGCTCTTAACTGCAGCTTAACCACAGTGACACCCTTTGACTCCCCTCACAAAGAAAGGCTTGGGAAAACATCATGGAAAATGAAGAAATTGCTTGTGACAAGCAATTTCTTCATTTCCCACAATGTTTAATACCAAACAAGAGCCGTCACAGACGGATTATGCTCCCCGAATAAGTGTTTGTCACAAAATAAAAACTATCATACATTAAGCCCCCTTTTCCCATGACAGCTTTTTTGTACACACATTATTTATAGAATATGGTCTAGAACATCCTATTTATTACATGAGCACAAAATTTCATTAAATTCTGCCCATTAGATGAAGAGAAATAAGAGAAAAACTAATTTTTACACTAAGGCCCCTTTTTCCATGACGCAGCCTTAAATTTACAAACGGAGAAAAAAGTCCCTAGGTATTGACCCAGGGAGTTCATATGTGAAGTTTCATTGAATTTGGTCCAAGGGTTGCTGAGATATGGCTGTGGATGGACGGACGGACAGACGCATGGACGGACGGACACACGGACAGACGGACAGCGTGGCGACTATATGCTCCCCCGAAATTTTTTCGGGGAGCATAAAAAGACCAACAAATTCTAAATTCCATTCACTTACTATTATCGTCTGCAACAACTTTGAATTTGGAAAAGTCTAAAATTGTGCTGTCTGGTAATGGGTTAAAACAAGCTGCAGTTACAAAGTTTTTGTTGAAAAATGATGATATGCTTCTTTGTGTGTATGTAAAAACGTCATGCTAAAAAATTGTGTTCTTTTTTGCGACTTCATAGACAATTACTAGGATTGCTTGGGCAGTGTTCAAACTTATTCTTTTCCTCAACATTTTGAAAAAGGCTTTTCCGAAAAAGATTGTAAATTGTAATTGTTTTGAAAAGGATTTCAAACAAACTTGACCCTTCTCATGCTGTTCATGTCATATTCCTGATGTGACCAAAGCTTTGGTAGACTGTGTAGAATAGGGTCAATCTGCACAGATATTGCAGTATGATCTTAGCCTTCTTCTGAATTATTGTGGCAAAAGCTTCAAATACTTATTTAAATTTCTCTTAAATTGTCAATTTGTTTAATAAAAAATTCAAGTTATCATGTCAAGGTTTAATACCTAAAATGATTTTGTTTCTAATGTTAAAACTGCTCTTTTTCTTTATTGACAGATTTTATAATGACAACCTTCGCTAATACTGCACTTTGCACGAATATATCAATATGTCCACCTTCTATAGACCAACTTGAATGTTCTATTTCATACACTTTTTGCACACCTACAGTCGACACTCGTTATGTCGACATCGGATAAGTCGAATTTTTGCATAAGTCAAAGTTCAAATCTGGTCCTGTCCTCATCAATGGACATAATTTTGTTCAAACAAAATAATTTCGAACTGAATATAGCTATAGTATTGAAATATAGTAGGAAAAGGATAGAAATTGCTTGAAACAAGCAATTTCTTTCCTTTTACTACTATATTTTAATAATAATCGTACTTGATTAGTTTCAAAAACGGTGAAATATCAACTTTATCGAAGCCGAACAAAATCGGATGAGTCGAACTCTGGATATGTCGAGGTATTTTGACAGCCCCTCCGACTTCGACACAACGAGTGTCGACTGTATTTTATTAGGGCTGTGACATAAGCTTTCCAATTTGGCTAATAAAGGTCCTGACTAACTAAAACCTTACCTAGAATGATCTTGTTTCCAATGTTCAAACTGTTCCTTTCCTTTATCTACAGACTGTTTATGGCCAAAATGGACAGCCTTGCCTAATATAGAACTTTGCAGGAATACTTCAAGATGTCCACCGTCTGTAGATCAGCTTAAATATCTTAGCTTTTCAACACAAATCTCGTAACTACAGCTTGTATTAAGCTGCAGTTATGAAGTTTTTGTTGAAAAGCATAGATATTCTATTTTGTACACCTTTTACGCATCTATTTTATTAGGGCTGTGACATTAGCTTTACGAATTTGTAAACAAAGGTCCTGACTAACTAAAACCTTACCTTGAATGATCTCGTTTCCACTGTTCAAACTGTCCGTTTCCTTTATCAATCGACTGTTTATGATCTAAATGGACAGACTTGCCTAATAAGGAACATCGCAAGAATATTTCCAGATGTCCGCCTTCTGTAGATCAACTTGAATATCGTAACATTTCAACAAAAAGCTCATAACTGCAGCTTGTATCAAGCTGCAGTTATGAAGTTTTTGTTGAAAAGCATAGATATTCTATTTTGTACACTTTTTACACATCTCTTTTGCAAGAGCAGTGATACTAGCTTTCAGAATTTGCAATTAAAGGTCCTGACTAACTAAAACCTTACCTTGAATGATCTCGTTTCCACTGTTCAAACTGTCCGTTTCCTTTATCAATGGACTGTTTATGATCTAAATGGACAGACTTGCCTAATAAAGAACATCGCAAGAATATTTCCAGATGTCCGCCTTCTGTAGATCAACTTGAATATCGTAACATTTCAACAAAAAGCTCATAACTGTAGCTTGTATCAAGCTGCAGTTATGAAGTTTTTGTTGAAAAGCATAGATATTCTATTTTGTACACTTTTTACACATCTCTTTTGCAAGAGCAGTGATACTAGCTTTCAGAATTTGCAATTAAAGGTCCTGACTAACTAAAACCTTACCTTGAATGATCTCGTTTTCACTGTTCAAACTGTCCGTTTCCTTTATCAATCGACTGTTTATGATCTAAATGGACAGACTTGCCTAATAAGGAACATCGCAAGAATATTTCCAGATGTCCGCCTTCTGTAGATCAACTTGAATATCGTAACATTTCAACAAAAAGCTCATAACTGCAGCTTGTATCAAGCTGCAGTTATGAAGTTTTTGTTGAAAAGCATAGATATTCTATTTTGTACACTTTTTACACATCTCTTTTGCAAGAGCAGTGATACTAGCTTTCAGAATTTGCAATTAAAGGTCCTGACTAACTAAAACCTTACCTTGAATGATCTCGTTTCCACTGTTCAAACTGTCCGTTTCCTTTATCAATTGACTGTTTATGATCTAAATGGACAGACTTGCCTAATAAGGAACATCGCAAGAATATTTCCAGATGTCCGCCTTCTGTAGATCAACTTGAATATCGTAACATTTCAACAAAAAGCTCATAACTGCAGCTTGTATCAAGCTGCAGTTATGAAGTTTTTGTTGAAAAGCATAGATATTCTATTTTGTACACTTTTTACACATCTCTTTTGCAAGAGCAGTGATACTTGCTTTCAGAATTTGCAATTAAAGGTCCTGACTAACTAAAACCTTACCTTGAATGATCTCGTTTCCACTGTTCAAACTGTCCGTTTCCTTTATCAATTGACTGTTTATGATCTAAATGGACAGACTTGCCTAATAAGGAACATCGCAAGAATATTTCCAGATGTCCGCCTTCTGTAGATCAACTTGAATATCGTAACATTTCAACAAAAAGCTCATAACTGCAGCTTGTATCAAGCTGCAGTTATGAAGTTTTTGTTGAAAAGCATAGATATTCTATTTTGTACACTTTTTACACATCTCTTTTGCAAGAGCAGTGATACTAGCTTTCAGAATTTGCAATTAAAGGTCCTGACTAACTAAAACCTTACCTTGAATGATTTTGTTTCCAATGTTCAAACTGTTCCTTTCCTTTATCAACAGATTGTTTATGGCCTAAATGGACAGCCTTCGCTAATATAAAATTTCGCAAGAATATTTCAAGATAACCACTGTCAGTACATCAACTTGAATATTGTTGCTTTTCAACACAAATCTCGTAACTGCAGCTTGTATCAAGCTGCAGTTATGAGGTTTTTGTTGAAAAGCATAGATATTCTATTTTGTACACCTTTTACATATCTCTTTTATTAGGGCTGTGACATAAGCTTTACAAATTTGCAAATAAAGGTCCTGACTAACTAAAACCTTACCTAGAATGATCTTGTTTCCAATTTTCAAACTGTTCCTTTCCTTTATCGACAGACTGTTTATGGCCTAAATGGACAGCCTTTCCTAATATGGCACTACGAAGGAATATTTCAAGATGTCCGCCTCCTATGGTCCAACTTGTTTTCTCTATTTGATTCTTCAGTAACTTTAACATGTACCTCTTATAGTCTGTATAACCGGGTTTGTCTTCAAAGCGTGCCTGTAATAATAAATATTTGTTAGTGAGAGATTAAAACCTTGTAACTACATCTTGAACAAGAGGTGTTTGTGAAACATTGATACCACCTAAAAGGTAAATAATGAAGTTTCTGACTGACAGATGGACGGATGGACACACGGACAAATTGACACGAGTAAAACAATATGCCTCCGATCTTTCGGTATGGAGGCATAAAAAGCTTGAGTTACAAAGTATTAAAATATTGGAAGTAGAAGGTCAAAACCATGATCGTATCGGTCCTAGTTGCACAGTTTCAATTTCCAATCAACGATTAGTAATATGTTAGAAATGGGAAATTAAAACCTCAAACTCCAATTCAGGCTTTGTATGTCAAATATGCATGTAGAAAATGACAATGTTAAGTTTTGCACATGAAGTTTTTGCCCAGAATGAGACAGAGGGACAACAATAAAAACTAGAAATCTATCACTGAAGGTGATAAAAATACCCCCGCCACCATCTTTGTTCGGACAAGCGTTTTCGTTGAATCAGGAGCCATACTCAGAAATTGTCAATCTGATTTTCTTGAAATTTGGTCCAATCAGGGGCCATAACTCAGAAAGTATCGGTCTGATTTCCATGAATTTTGCATCTCGAATATATACAGGTCCTAAAGCATACCTGTGGCAAGTATGAAGCAAATCGTTAAGTAACTGTAGGAGGAATTGTCCAGACAAGCATTTTTGTCAAATCAGGGGCCATAACTCAGAAAGTAATGGTCCGTTTTTCGTGAAATGTGCGTCTTGCACATCTACAGAAGTAAATGCACACCTGTGCCAAGTATGAAGCAAATCTTACAGCAACTGTAGGAGGAGTTGTCCGGACAAGCATTTTTTGGTAAAATCAAGGGCCATAACTGAGAAAGTAATGGTCAGATTTTCTTGAAATTTGCGTCTTGCGAATCTACAGGTCACAATGTACACTTGTGCCAAGTATGAACTAAATCGGTCCACAAGTGTAGGAGGAGTTGTCCGGACAAGCATTTTTGGGTCAAATCAGGGGCCATAACTCAGAAAGTATTGGTCCGATTTTTGTGAAATTTGCGTCTTGCACATCTACAGGTCCTAATGCACACTTGTGCCAAGTATGAAGCAAATCGGACAGTAACTGTAGGAGGAGTTGTCCGGACAAGCATTTTTTGGTAAAATCAAGGGCCATAACTGAGAAAGTAATGGTCAGATTTTCGTGAAATTTGCGTCTTGCACATCTACAGGTCCTAATGCACACCTGTGCCAAGTATGAAGCAAATCGGACTGTAACTGTAGGAGGAGTTGTCCGGACAAGCATTTTTGGGGCAAATCAGGGGCCATAACTCAAAAATTATTGGTCCGATTTCCGTGAAATTTGCGTCTTGCACATCTACAGGTCACAATGAACACTTGTGCCGAGTATGAACTAAATCGGTCCACAAGTGTAGGAGGAGTTGTCCGGACAAGCATTTTTGGGTCAAATCAGGGGCCATAACTCAAAAAGTATTAGTCCAATTTTCGTGAAATTTGCGTCTTGCCCATCTACAGGTGACAATGAACACTTGTGCCAAGTATGAACAAAATCGGTCTACAAGTGTAGGAGGAGTTATCCGGACAAAGTTTTGGAGACAGACCAACAAACCAACAAACCAACCATCCAACCTTCCAACCATCCAACCACTGGACCGACAGGCTGATTCCAGTATACCCCCTCCAAACTTTGTTTGCGGGGGTATAACAAGATGTGTTTGTGAAACACAAATGCCCCTGAAATAGCCATTTTTCTAAAATATTAAGTTTTCATGTAAAGGGTTGATAAGGGTTAACCAATGAGCTTGAGGAAGGTCATATTGCATGGAACAGAATACTATCCTTGAAAGGAAGTTTCATACCAAATTTGAGCTTTGTACGTCAAATACTTTTGATGAAAAGGCAAAACTCTAAGTTTTCAGACAGACAGACGGATACAAGTAAAATAATATGCCCCCAATCTTTCAATAGGGAGGCATAAAAATGCCCATGATCTTTCAATATGCTGGCATAAAAAAGAGAATTTCCTTTAGCAGTGCAACAGATAAGAGGGGTAAAGGCATTCTTAAATTGTTCTTTCTAATCAAAACCCTATCTTGTTGGTACTCATTTGAATCATCACGATATAGGGTTTAATGAACAATTAATCATTTTTTTGCCTTTTAAAAAGCCTTTCCTCCCTTTCATCTACATAAGCGCACATGTATTCATGTGAAGTTTGCGCATTAAATAACAGACAGACAAAAGGACAAATAAAACAATATGTCACAGATCTTTCGATACAAGGACATGAATAGCTTTAATTCCATTACCTGGATGTATTCAAGGTTTTCCAGCAACGACGCCCATGGCAAATAGTCTTCTTCGTGAACCATATATTGTGTTAGTTGTAAGGCGAGCTTATATTTTAAATGTCCAGCACGTGCTAAAGTGAATGCGTCATCAATCAAACCCGCTCTATCTACACTGGTAAATTCCTGAAAAACATTTTAAGGAAATAAACGCCAACCCCACAAATAAAGATTGAAAACAATCTTTGTGACGCATTACATATTCATTTTCAGCTGGTTTTGTCGCAGTCGCAGGCAATTTCTTCATTTTCCTATGCCTTCAAGGCTTTATTTTGAAAGGTGTCAAAAGGCGATACTGTATGGGAAAAGTTTAATGTCCAGTATGTGCTAAAGTAAAACTCGTTGTGTTGATTTGTAGGAATTGTCATTCTTGAGTTCAACTCATCTGAATTGTGTTTACCGGTTGTTTCAATTAAAATGATATCAATTCATTTTTGTTAGTCATCAAGTGCACTTTTAATTGAAATATAGTAGGAAAAGGAAAGAAATTGATGGAAATAGCGATTTATCTGCTTTTCCTACCATATTTCAATGGTTATATTTACTTCAAAATAACGATATTTCACACATGTCCATTGTTAAAAAAATTGGACAACATTTTCACTTTGACTTTTGCAAAATTCAACTCAACAAATGTCGACATTAGTTGTAACATAGTAATAAGTGCATCATTAATTTATCTTTTAATCATCTTTCAATTTGCATCTGTCAATAATTTGAAATTTTGAAAACAATTCAAAAGAACGAAAAATCCAGTCTTACATTGTGATTCAGAGATAACTGTTTGATAATTTCCGTCCATCCTTTCTCGTCATAATTTACACGAAAATACCCATTCATACCAAAATTACCCTTAATCCAACTAGTCCCAGAGGGTACTGAAAAACTTCCTGCAATCAAAATGAGAAGTTTTACCATTTCCCGAATGACAATATTTTCAGGTGGTCCAATTTGAAAGCTGCTTCAAACGACAAAATAGATGTTACTATGGGTAAAATTTTCTAATAATACATCACAGAAAACATTAAGGTAAAAGTAGAAAATGCTGATCATCAGCATTTTCTTAATTTGCCTAAATGTTTTAACAAGCCAATTCTATTAGGGATGTCAAGGTCAAGTCATGTTTGGGAAAGGGTTAAACTTATTACCAGATGGCAAAATTTTAAACTGGTCTAAATTCAAAGGTGTTGCAGATGACAATATCAAGTTGATGAAATTGTGTAAGTCTTTGTAGTTTAGGTTGGAAATCATTGTAGATAATAAAGAAATTGCTTGTTACAAGCAATTTCTTCATTATCCACATTGCTTTCCCATGCATTTATCTTGAGGGGCGTCAAAAGGCAATGCTGTGTGAAAATTGGTTCAGAACTATCATTAACCATTTCTTAACAGCAAAATTTTAGAATGTTTCAATTTGAAAGATGTTGCAGAAAACACCATTAGTCATCAGTAGTTTCTTCCTTTCCTTAATGTTTTCCAAAGATTTTGCCATACAGAACGTTAAAGTGTCATTTCATTTCCACTTTTAAAAGTATGTCTTGATGCCAGAATTGGTTATTCTAATGAGTACATGTATAAAGGCTATCAGTTTTTTGAAGTTTTTGCTGATAAGCGAAAAACAGGCCTTTAAAGTTGAGACAGAAACGACAAATTCAATATACATCTGAACTGCTGTGGACATCGATTTGTTTAATTCTAATACAAATATATGTATTTCTCGTAAACGATGCAAAACTTTAGCTTAAAATTTTCAGAATTTTCATAGAAAAAATGTGCTCTTTCAGATACGGTTCAAAAATCCAGATAAAAATAAAAGTATAATCTATGACAAAAATATCTGAAATGTCACTTTAAAACCAGTTTGATGTTTTCTTAGGGAGGGAGGGTTAAATGTAAACACAGCCTCAACAGCTCCTTATCACAAAATACATTGTCTCTTCAAAGGGTCATAACCCCCCCCCCCCCCCCCCCCCACACACACACACACACACACACACCCAAAAATCCAAACAACAACACCAAAATACCCTCATAAAAGTGTAATGCTTATTAGATATGAACATCGCTTAAGCCTTTCCCAAATAAGACCTGGTTTTGATGTCCCTAGAAGAAACGTCTTGGGAAAACATTGAAACAAAAGAAGAAACTGCTGATAACCAGCAGTTTCTCCTTTTGTCTCAACATTTTCTATGCCATATTTTACACAAATCATGTCTTTATTATCATCATAATTGTCGTCTGCAGCAGCTTTCAAATTGGATCACCATAAAATTTAGTCGTTTGGGATAGGGTTAATCATCATTTACTTCCAAAAGCTGTATTTACAGTATTTTCAAATGCTTTAATGTTTTTTCAAGCTTTTTCTATTAACCCATTACCACACATTGACTCTTTTTAACTCCCCACAAGATAATGGCCTTGGAAAACATCGTGGAAAATGAAGAAATTGCTTGTGACAAGCAATTTCTTCATTTCCCACAATGTTTTCTATGGTAAAAGAGCAAAAAATGTAAAATTTCATTCGCTTGAAATGGTCGTCTGCATCATCTTTGAATTTGGACTAGTCTTAATTTTAGTCGATTGGTAATGGGTTAAGGCTGTCAAAACAAGGTCTTGTTTAGGAAAGTATAAAGGATCATTTATCATACCTGAGACATCTGTGAGAAGATATTTTTTGAACGTTTTCGAATCTTGAGATTATAACAAGAGGGCCATGATGGCCCTGTATCGCTCTTCTAGATTCTTCAAAACAAGGACTGGTCTCGTTTTAGAAAGAGTAAAATATAATTCATTATACCTGAGACATCTGTGAGAAGATATTTTTTGACAGTTTAAGAATCTTGAGATTATAACAAGAGGGCCATGATGGCCCTGTATTGCTCTTCTAGATTCTTCAAAACAAGGACTGGTCTCGTTTTAGAAAGAGTAAAACATAATTCATTATACCCGAGACCTCTGTGAGAAGATATTTTTTGACGGTTGTAGAATCTTGAGATTATAACAAGAGGGCCATGATGGCCCTGTATCGCTCTTTTAGATTCTTCAAAACAAGGACTGGTCTCGTTTTAGAAAGAGTAAAATATAATTTATCATACCTGAGACATCTGTGAGAAGATATTTTTTGACAGTTTTAGAATCAATGGATGTAGAATAGGTAAATGGCACTTCCCACTTGTAACTGAAATCAACAAGTAATGACCTAATTAGAAATATTTTACCCGATCCTGGCTTAACCCTTTCCCAAACGGCAAAATTTTAGGGTGATCAACTTCAAAAACTGTAAAAAATGACAAAAAGGATGTTATTAAAGATAAGATTTGTGTAAAATATGGCATAGAAAATATTGAGGCAAAAGGAGAAACCGCTGGTTATCAGCAGTTTCTTCTTTTGTTTCAATGTTTTCCCAAGCCATATCTACTAGGGACGTCAAAAGCCTTGTTTGGGAAAGGGTTAAGGTAGAATACCCATAATGTGGCCATTTTGAGATTATAAAAACATTGGCGTCGACTTCGCACGAATCTCATTAGGGTATGTTACCTTAAGGTAGAATACCAATAATGTGGCCATTTTGAGATTATAAAAACATCGGCGTCGACTTAGCGCAGATTTCCTTAGGGGTATACTACCTAAACAAGTAAAGATATAGTTAGAAATTTTTCACCTGATCCGGGCCTAAGTAATTTCATGCTCCAATGCTTTTCTAAATATATCTTCAAGACCGTCAGTAGTGTATTGAATCGAGAATTAACAAGAGATGTTTGTAAAACATATATGCCCCCTCAAGGGCCTACATTTGATGTAGGTCAAAGTCCAAGGTCAAGTTAACAAGGTCCAAGGTCATGGTCAAATATGAAAGGTCTTGGTAGGAGGTGTCTATGTGTGAAATATTAAAGCTGTATATGTAAAAGTAAAATGAAACATAGGCCAGGTTAAAGTTTTTAAAAGTAGGCCAAATGCCAAGGTCAAGGTCATGGTCAAATGTGAAAGGTCTTGGTTGGAGGTGTCCATGTGTGAAATATCAAGGCTGTAGGTGTAAAAGGACATGATATATATGCCTGGTTTCAGTCTTTTTAAAAGTAGGTCAAACTTCAAGGTCAAGGTTGCAATATTCAAGGTCATGGTCAAATGTGAAAGGTCTTGGTAGGAGGTGTCTATGTGTGAAATATCAAGGCTGTAGGTGTAATAGGAGATAAGATAAAGGCTAGGTTAGATATTTCTAAAAGTAGGTCAAACTCCAAGGTCAAGGTCCAAGGTCATGGTCAAAGTGAAATATCTTGGTTGGAAGTGACCATGTGTGAAATATCAAGGCTGTATATGTAAAATGACATGAAATATAGGCCAGGTTAAAGTATTAGAAAAGTAGGTCAAACACCAAGGTCAAGGTCACAAGGTCCAAGGTCATGGTCAAATGTGAAAGGTCTTGGTCATAGGTGTCCATGAGTCAAATATCAAGGCTGTATGTGTAAAAAGGACATGATATATCGGCTAGGTTAAAGTTCTTTTTAAAGTAGGTCAAAGTCCAAGGTCAAGGTCACAAGGTCCAAGGTCAAGGTCAAATGTGAAAGGTCTTGGTAAGATGTGTCCATGCGTGAAATACAAAGGCTGTATGTGTAATAGCACATAAGATATAGGCCCAGTTTATTTTTTTTTAAAGTAGGTCAAACTCCAAGGTCAAGGCCACATGGTCCAAGGTCATAGTCGTATGTGATAGGTCTTGGTCGGAGGTTTCCATGTGTCAAATATCAAGGCTGTATGTGTAAATGGACATGATATATCGGCCAGGTTAAAGTTTTTTTAAAAGTAGGTCAAACTCCAAGGTCAAGGTCACAAAGTCCAAGGTCATGGTCAATTATGAAAGGTCTTGGTAAGATGTGTCCATGTGTGAAATATCAAGGCTGTATTTGTAAAAGGTCATGAGATATATGCCAGGTTTAATTTTTTTTAAAGTAGGTCAAACTCCAAGGTCAAGGTCACAAGGTCCAAGGTCATGGTTAAATGTGAACGATGTTGATAGGAGTTATCTATGTGTGAGATATCAAGGCTGTATGTGTAAAAGGACATGAGATATAGGCAAGGTTAAGAATTAAGTGTAAAAATCAACAAAGGGCAATAACTCCAAGAATTTGATTGGCAGAGTTACGGTTCTTGTGCACTGCACCTCTCCATAATGAGATCTATCAACCTATAAAGTTTCATGATTCTACCTAACATAGTTTTTGAGTTATGCTCCGGACAAGAATCAAGTTATAAAATCAACAAAGGGCAATAACTCAAAAAATTTGATCAGCAGAGTTACGGTTCTTGTGCACTGCACCTCTCCATAATGAGATCTATCCACCTGTAAAGTTTCATGATTGTACCTTACATACTTTTTGAGTTATGCTCCGGACAAGAATCAAGTTATAAAATCAACAAAGGGCAATAACTCAAAAAATTTGATCGGCAGAGTTACAGTTCTTGTGCACTGCACCTCTCCATAATGAGATCTATCCACCTGTAAAGTTTCATGATTGTACCTTACATACTTTTTGAGTTATGCTCCGGACAAGAATCAAGTTATAAAATCAACAAAGGGCAATAACTCAAAAAATTTGATCGGCAGAGTTACAGTTCTTGTGCACTGCACCTCTCCATGATGAGATCTATCCACCTATGAAGTTTCATGACTCTACCTTTAATACTTTTCGAGTTATGCTCCGGACAAGGTTTGGTCTACGGACAGACCGACCGACATACGGACCGACCGACCGACCGACCTTCCGACCGACACTTGCAAAACAATATACCCCCATTTTCTTCGAAAGGGGGCATAACAAGTGAAGATCTAGTTAGACATTTTTTATTTGAACTTGGCATAAGCAATTATACGCTCCAATGGTTTTCTACATATATCTTCCAGACTATCAGTCGAAAACTGACATGAGAATTAAAGCATGTGCAGAATACCAAGGCACAATGCTTGCGGAACCTATCGAGTCTGCTTGATAATGTGCTATTGCTGGCAAGTATTGATTATTCCGCTTCACAATTATTCATTATATCGTCGTTATAAATGCAAAATCTCGTATCTCGTTTATGGAAAATTTCAAATGGGAGGGAAAAAAGTATAATAACTTTTCCCAAACTGAAATGTTTTACTTGAAATTTGGACGTATTGTTCACAAATAATGTGTCATTAGTACTGACCAGTAAAATTATCTCAAAACCTGTGAGAATTGTCTAAACTGGGCACACAAGTTTGTACTTTGAAAATCGCAAGAAAATCGAGGTTTGCATTTACACCGACGATATATTCGACGGGTTCATGTAAAATTTTACTAACTATAAACAAGATTGAATGAATTGTGTTTAACCCATTATCAGATGGCAAAATTTGATATCTTACTCATATGGTGCTGGCGCTTCCTGTGTCTGGTTCCCTGTCTCATACAGTAGAAATCTAGACTGGGTTACAGTTATTTTATCACCAGTTCTTGTCAGAATTTAAAACCTATCTAAAATTTTGTTGGATAAAGCTTATCTTGGCTTTTTAACACAAACTTGTAACTGCAGCTTGTATTAAGCTGCAGTTACAAGGTTTTTGTTGAAAAGCAGCCTAATACTCTTATCATTTTAGCTATAGAATCAAAAGATCATGGTCAAGGTCATATCTTACTCATATGGTGCTGGCACTTCCTGTGTCTGGTTCCCTGTCTCATACAGTAGAAATCTAGACTGTGTTACAGTTATTTTATCACCATTTCTAGTCAGGGTAATCATCGGATAACCCATCTGCTCTGTCCATGTACTCATCATTCTATCTACACTCGTGCCAAGGTTTCTCTTACTGTTCACAACCTCCTGCCAAAATAACCAAAGCTAGTTTGTCGCAAGAAAGAAGTTAAGCACCCTTTTCCAATGACATGGTTTTTTTTTCACAAAGATCATAGTGTATGGTGTAGAGCTTTCTCATCTATTACTTTGGTACAAAATTTCATTCAATTCTGAGAAATAGATGAAAAGAAATTAGAGGAAAACAATACTCTACCAAGAAATTAGATAAAAAATAATTCTGCATTTAAAGCCCTTTCTTTTGTCTTGCAGCCTCAATTGAGAAACAGAGAAAAACACATTTTAGAAATATTCCAGGGAGTTTATTTGTGAAGTTTCAAACAATTTGGTCCAAGGGTTGCAGAATTCTGGCCTCGTACAGATAGAAAGATAGACAGAAGGATAGATGGACAGATGGAAGGATGAAGAGATGGACAGAATGGCGACTGTATGCTCCCCCAGAATTTTTTCGGACAGCATACCAAACCTGTTGTAACGACGCCCACAGGTCCGCAGTAGCGGCATTCGAGTATTTGTATGTGTTTAGATAGGATGTGAGTCCCTTGTTAAATAGATCATCTCCCATAAAGTTACTACCAGTAAACATTCATTTAACAGACTTTCTAGATAGCACCTTTCACTATGATTGGTCATAAAAATGATCCTACCTGCTCCAATGAGGCCCACAAGTCCGCAGTAGCGGCATTTGAGTATTTGTATGTGTTAAGATAGGATGTGAGTCCCTTGTTAACCTTTTCCCAAACGACACGATTTAGAATGATCCATTTCAAAAACTGCCACAAATGACAAAATGGATGTTAGATCTACTAAAGAAAGGATTTGTGTAGAATATGTTACAAAAAATATTGAGACAAAAGGAGAAACTGCTGGTTATCAGCAGTTTCTTCTTTTGTTTCAATGTTTTCCCAAGCTTTTTCTATTAGGGACGTCGAAACTGGTCTTGTTTGGGGAAGGGTTAAGATAGGATGTGAGGCCCTTGTTAAATAGATCATCTCCCATAAAGTTACTACCGGTAAACATTCATTTACTAGACTTTCTAGGTAGCCCCTTTCACAATGATTAGTCATGAAAATGATCCTACCTGCTCCAATGAGGCCCACAGATCCGCAATAGCAGCATTTGAGTATTTGTATGTGTTAAGGTAGGATGTGAGGCCCTTGTTAAATAGAGATCATCTTCTATAAAGTTACTAAACATGGTTTAACCCTTTCCCAAACGGCAAATAAAAATGATCCTACCTGCTGCAATGACGCCCACAGATCTGCAGTAGCAGCATTTGAGTATTTGTATGTGTTAAGATAGGATGTGAGTCCCTTGTTAAATAGATCATCTCCCATAAAGTTACTAAACATGGTTTAACCCTTTCCCAAACGACAGAATTTTAGGGTGATCCACTTCAAAAACTGCCACAAATGACAAATTGAAGTAATTTAAGATAGAATTTGTGTAAAATATGACATAGAAAATATTGAGACAAAAGGAGAAACTGCTGGTTATCAGCAGTTTCTTCTTTTGTTTCAATGTTTTCCCCAGCCTTTTCTTTTAGGGACGTCAAAAGCAGGTCTTGTTTGGGAAAGGGTTAACAGACTTTCTAGATAGTCCCTTTCACTATGATTGGTCATAAAAATGATTCCTACCTATTGCAATGAGGCCCACAGGATAGGAGTCCCTTGTTAAATAGATCATCTCCAAAAAAGTTACTCAACATTTGTGTGATAGAGTATAAATATAAACAAACCTGTTGCAATGAGGCCCACAAGTCTGCAGTAGCAGCATTTGAGTATTTGTATGTGTTAAGATAGGATGTGAGTTCCTTGTTAAATAGATCATCGCCCATAAAATTACTCAACATGGTTTAACAGACTTTCCAGATAGCCCCTTTCACTATGATTGGTCATAAAAATGATCCTACCTGTTGCAATGAGGCCCACAGATCCACAGTACCAGCATTTGAATATTTGTAAGTGTTAAGATAGGATATGAGTCCCTTGTTAACCCTTTCCCAAACGACACGATTTAGGGTGATCCATTTCAAAAACTGTCACAAATGACAAAATGGATGTTATTAAAGATTGGATTTGTGTAGAATATGGTCCAGAAAATATTGAGACAAAAGGAGAAACTGCTGGTTATCAGCAGTTTCTTCTTTTGTCTCAATGTTTTCCCAAGCTTCCTCTATTTGGGACGTCAAAACTGGGTCTTGTTTGGGAAAGGGTTAAATAGATTGTCTCCTAAAAAGATACTAAACATGGTGTAACAGACTTTCTAGATAGACCCTTTCACTATGATTGGTCATAAAAATGATCCTACCTGTTGCAATGAAGCCCACAGGTCCACAGTAGCAGCATTTGAGTATTTGTACGTGTTAAGATAGGATGTGAGTCCCTTGTTAAATAGATCATTTCCCATAAAGATACTCAACATTCTTACGATAGAGTATAAATATAAACAAACCTGTTGCAATGAGGCCCACAGGTCAGCAGTAGCAGCATTTGAGTATTTATATGTGTTGAGATAGGATGTGAGTCCCTTGTTAAATAGATCATCTCATACAGGGTGTTTCATAATATGTGTTACCATTTCGAATCTTAAGAATTTTTGAATTAAAAAATGCACATTCAAATGAAATGTATCATGCAAAAAAAGAGATGATAAAGTTTTATTTGATATATAACAATAGTATATTTGCGTTCAGGATTGATACGAATTCAATCTGTCTCATATTGTACAATTTTACTACAAATATTCTAGATGACGTAGCCATGCTACAAAACGACATCAACCAGATTCTTACAGTTTGTAAAGACCCAATTGCATGTGTCCAATGATATAAGCCTATACAGTTTTCACAATGGAATGCTATTCAAACTCATCTATGGATATTTGCAACATGGTATATACTTACATGCTTTTTCAGATATACCAAAGAAAAAGTTGGAACGGACTGAGGTATTGGGAGTGCAAAATTCAAAAGCCACACATTATCTGACCTGTATGAAATCCGTTGTTTCCCAAAGCTTTTCTCAAGCCTCGCAATAACTTCCCTGGAAGTGTGGGGCGTAGTACCATCTTGCCAGAATCAATGTGTATTAAAGACTGCAGCTTTTCACCTTAATACTGGAATATGTTTCCTCTTTATTTCATGCAAATATTTTACTCTGTTTAAAATTGTCACATTGACAAAATTTTCGTCCTCAGTAAAGAAGATATTACAGGTGGAATTTAGGCTGCCCATACTGTTAAATCATGAGAATGAAATGATCTTTTGAGTCAAAGTCAGATTTTTCTAAGTATCTGTATTGAGTTTTAACCATCAGGATATTGCTTTTTCATAGATCTGAGGACAGTTATCAATAAAAAAAATGATCAAGAAGTTTGATAACTTTCTTGCATGCGTCAATGGGCAGCAACGTTTTTGAAAAATGGCCCAAATTTGATGACGTCAAATAAGATGTCATGACGTCAATATTTTCCCTTAACTTTCACATGACACAAAACTTTATTATGTACCCTTTAAAATCATGTATAACGTGACTATATTGTATGTACAATTAATGATTGATATTTATTTGTAATGGTAACAGATATTATGAAACACCCTGTATATAATAGAGATACTAAACATGGTTTAACAGACATTCTAGATAGCCCCATTCAATATGATTGGTCATAAAAATGATCCTACCTGTTGCAATGAGGCCCACAGGTCCACAGTAGCAGCATTTGAGTATTTGTATGTGTTAAGATAGGATGTGAGTCCCTTGTTAAATAGATCATCTATAAAGATACTAAACATTGGTTTAACAGACTTTCTAGATAGTCCCTTTCACTATGATTGGTCATAAAAATGATCCTACCTGTTGCAATGAGGCCCACAGATCCGCAGTAGCAGCATTTGAGTATTTGTATGTGTTAAGATAGGATGTGAGGCCCTTGTTAAATAGATCATCTATAAAGATACTAAACATTGGTTTAACAGACTTTCTAGATAGTCCCTTTCACTATGATTGGTCATAAAAATGATCCTACCTGTTGCAATGAGGCCCACAGATCCGCAGTAGCAGCATTTGAGTATTTGTATGTGTTAAGATACGATGTGAGGCCCTTGTTAAATAGATCATCTCCTATAAAATTACTCAACATGGTTTAACAGACTTTCTAGATAGCCCCTTTCACTATGATTGGTCATAAAAATGATCCTACCTGTTGCAATGAGGCCCACAGATCCGCAGTAGCAGCATTTGAGTATTTGTTTGTGTTAAGATAAGATGTGAGTCCCTTGTTAAATAGATCATCTATAAAGATACTAAACATTGGTTTAACAGACTTTCTAGATAGTCCCTTTCACTATGATTGGTCATAAAAATGATCCTACCTGTTGCAATGAGGCCCACAGATCCGCAGTAGCAGCATTTGAGTATTTGTATGTGTTAAGATAAGATGTGAGGCCCTTGTTAACCCTTTCCCAAACGACACGATTTAGGATGATCCATTTCAAAAACTGCCACAAATGACAAAATGGATGTTACTCAAGAAAGGATTTGTGTAGAATATGGTACAGAAAATATTGAGACAAAAGGAGAAACTGCTGGTTATCAGCAGTTTCTTCTTTTGTTTCAATCTTTTCCCAAGCTTTTTCTATTAGGGATGTCAAAACCAGGTCTTGTTTGGGAAAGGGTTAAGATAGGATGTGAGTCCCTTGTTAAATAGATCATCTCCCAAGAAGTTACTTAACATGGTTTAACAGACTTTATAGATAGCCCCATTCACTATGATTGGTCATAAAAATGATCCTACCTGTTGTAATGAGGCCCACAGATCCACAGTACCAGCATTTGAATATTTGTATCTGTTAAGATAGGATGTGAGTCCCTTGTTAAATAGATCATATGATCTCCTATAAAGATACTAAACATGGTTTAACCCTTTCCCAAACGACAATTTTTAGGGTGATCCACTTCAAAAGATGCTACAAATGACAAAATGGATGTTATTACAGATAGAATTTGTGTGAAATATGGCATAGAAAATATTGAGACAAAAGGAGAAACTGCTGGTTATCAGCAGTTTCTTCTTTTGTTTCAATGTTTTCCCAAGCCCTTTCTATTAGGGACGTCAAAACCAGGTCTTGTTTGGGAAGGGTTAACACACTTTCTAGATAGTCCCTTTCACTATGATTGGTCATAAAAATGATCTTACCTGTTGCAATGAGGCCCACAGATCCGCAGTAGCAGCATTTGAGTATTTGTTTGTGTTAAGATAGGATGTGAGGCCCTTGTTAAATAGATCATCTCCCATAAAATTACTAAATATGGTTTAACAGACTTTCTAGATAGCCCCTTTCACTATGATTGGTCATAAAAATGATCCTACCTGTTGTAATGAGGCCCACAAGTCCGCAGTAGCAGCATTTGAGTATTTGTATGTGTTAAGATAGGATGTGAGGCCCTTGTTAACCCTTTCCCAAACGACACGATTTAGGATGATCCATTTCAAAAACTGCCACAAATGACAAAATGGATGTAATTAAAGAAAGGCTTTGTCTATAATATGGCTCAATAAATATTGAGACAAAAGGAGAAACTGCTGGTTATCAGCAGTTTCTTCTTTTGTTTCAATGTTTTCCCAAGCGTTTTCTATTAGGGACGTCAAAACTGGGTCTTGTTTGGGAAAGGTTCAACAGACTTTCTAGATAGCCCCTTTCACTATGATTGGTCATAAAAATGATCCTACCTGCTGCAATGACGCCCACAGATCTGCAGTAGCAGCATTTGAGTATTTGTATGTGTTAAGATAGGATGTGAGTCCCTTGTTAAATAGATCATCTCCCATAAAGTTACAAAACATGGTTTAACAGACTTTCTAGATAGCCCCATTCACTATAATTGGTCATAAAAATGATCCTACCTGTTGTAATGAGGCCCACAGATCCGCAGTAGCGGCATTTGAGTATTTGTATGTGTTAAGATAGGATGTGAGGCCCTTGTTAAATAGATCATCTTCCATAAAATTACTCAACATGGTTTAAAAGACTTTCTAGATAGCCCCTTTCACTATAATTGGTCATAAATATGATCCTACCTGTTGTAATGAGGCCCACAGATTGGCAGTAGCAGCATTTAAGTATTTGTATGTGTTAAGGTAGGATGTGAGTCCCTTGTTAAATAGATCATCTCCCATAAGGATACTAAACATTGGTTTAACGGGCTTTCTAGATAGCCCCTTTCACTATGATTGGTCATAAAAATGATCCTACCTGTTGCAATGAGGCCCACAGATCCGCAGTAGCAGCATTTGAGTATTAATATGTGTTAACACTTTCCCAAACAACAAAATTTTAGGGTGTTCCACTTCAAAAACTGTCACAAAAGACAAAATGGATGTTACTACAGAAAGGGTTTGTGTAGAATATGGTACAGAAAATATTGAGACAAAAGGAGAAACTGCTGGTTATCAGCAGTTTCTTCTTTTGTTTCAATGTTTTCCCAAGCTTTTTCTATTAGGGACGTCAAAACGAGGTCTTGTTTGGGAAAGGGTTAACAGACTTTCTAGATAGACCCTTTCACTATGATTGGTCATAAAAATGATCCTACCTGCTGCAATGAGGCCCACAGGTCCACAGTAGCAGCATTTGAGTATTTGTACGTGTTAAGATAGGATGTGAGTCCCTTGTTAAATAGATCATTTCCCATAAAATTACTCAACATTCGAATGATGGAGGCACCCTGAAATATGTCAACAAAATACAGATCACCAGTTGATTTTATGGACATCTGAGTTTGAGTTTATTGGAGTTTTGCGCCGTTTTCAACTGCCAGGGTCATATCGCAGCAGATGGAGCACCTAACCATGGATTCCTATTGTTTATCAAACCAGTACTATCACAACACCCTTACCAAGCCACCAGCTACTCGACCACTTAGGTTAACGATTTCAAACCCTTTGGTGGGTGACAATTTTGTCAGAAAGGGTATTTGCCACAGGCGGGTATCGAACCCGGAACCGCTAGAATGAGAGGCAGATGCACTACCAACTGCGCTAAGGCCGTGGCCTTATGGACATCTGGCTAATTTGTTGAACCTTACCAAAACAAGTTTGGAATGTGATAGATTATATGCTTGGCAAGACGTAAAGGCAAAAGAAGAAAATGCTGATAATAAGCATTTTCTAATATTTTCATGCCCTCTTTTGTACACAAATTATATCTTTATACTGTGTCCAACATTTGTGTAATTCAAAGATATGTCTAATATGAAGATATTACAGAGGGCAATTTCAAGTTAATCAAATTTCACAAATTTTGGTCTTTTTTTTTTAAAACATTGTGGGAAATGAAGAAATTTCTTCAATTTCCACATGTTTTCCCAAGCCATTATCATGTAGGGCATCAAAAAGCGTCATTGAGTGGGAATTGGTTAAAAATACTGTTTTACTGCAGCCCTTATAAACACTCCTTTTATAATTTTGAACATTTATAGGTAATTTTGTCCATGATTGTACAACAAGTTAAAGTTAAAATTTATAAAAAACAAGGTGTGTTTGTGAAACACCATTGCCCCCTAAATAGGCCAATGTTAAGTTTTCATGTTAAGTCTCGGACTGACAGACAGACAGACAGATGGACAGACAATGGTAAAACAACTGGCCCCTAATCTTTCGATACATGGGCATGAAGTTCTTCAATAGACCTGTAACAAGCCCAGAGGTATAATGCTATTATGGATATTTAGCTAATAACGATTTGTCAATATGTAATAGAGTCAAACAGCTCATTGATCAAGGTCACTGTTGCTGAACTCGGCCAAAGCGAGGGGCGTTTTTTCACTATCAATGTATTCCGTCAGTGTTGTTACAAAATCTTGTAACTACAGCTTTGATAAAACCGTAGTTACAAGATTTTATAACAACAACGATGGTTTGTCAATAGATAACGGTAAACCCGGTCTATTTTTAGAACAAAATCATTGTCATTAGAAAAAAAATCTTTAAATTCACATTTAAACGCAAAATATCTATACCTAGTGTAGTGAAAAATGTCCCTCGCATTGGCCGAGTTCACCACCAGTGAAGGTTGAACACAGACATAATATAATGCCTTGGATTTCACACTTAGCTTACAAAGTTACATTTCCAAAATCTACTTTACCTTATCATAAGTAATGGAGTCAAACAGCTCATTGATTTGGTTTGGGTTCTCCACTTTCTGGTTTATAGGATGTGAGTTAGAGAGACTATCAAGACGTAGTCCAGGAATCAACGTCTCGTACACAAACTGGTCTTGCTGCAACGAAATATTTGTGACATGTCAGGCTTAAAGGTATCATATGGATGAAAAGTTTCAAAAAAATTTTGACAAGAATTTCAGTGAAGATCTTAATTGATTAATTGATAGGTTGATTATGATTGTTGATTGGAATTTAACGCTTCTCAACTGCTATGATCATATCAAGGTGGCTGGAGCACCTAGCCATGGATTCCTGTCATTTCTCATGCAAGCCCTACTGCAACATCCTAACCGAGCCTCAAGCTGTTCGCACACATAGGTTAACAATTATCAAACCATTGGTGGGAGACAATTTTGTCAGAAAGGATGTTTGACACAGCCGGGAATCCAAGCCAGGATCTCATGAGTTAGTTAAGAGGAGTGAAGATCTTGGTACAGTTGAGAACATCAAGAAATTGACATTCTGAGTGGAATGGCAATGTTTTATGAGCGAATGAATGGATGAATGGAATGAGCGTTTGGAATGATTTTGTGTATCTAAAAAATCAATAACACGCCCACAATAACCGTTCAACCAATCCAATGTGATCTTTAAATAGTAACAGCCCGATATTGGAAATTTACCAATATTATAGGTATGAAGGTTTATCGATAAAACGCCCACAATAATATTTCGGCCAATGAAATGCCATCTTTTTATAACAACCAATTAAAGTTTAATCCCATTTCAACTACTCCCAATTTGTCTACTCCCAATTTGTCTACTATTTTGAGCATAAGTCCCATTTCGTCTACTTTTCAATTCTTTGTATATCAATATTATATTATATGATTTTTATCAAAATGTTTGCATTTTTAATTCATTTGTGAATATATTGACTTAATTTCTTTTCTTATAACAAAAATAATGTTGTTTATTGATGATTTGACGCGAAAGTAGACGAGTTGGGACAGTAGACGAATTGGGACTCAATGCACTTAAAATACAGTAGACGAAATGGGAGTAGACCAATTGGGATGTTACCCCAATTAAACCAGTGAATGTTTATTGAGCGGTGTGAATGTTTTATGAGCGTTTTGAGTGTTTTTGTGATCGGAATGAATGAACGCTGGAGTGGAATGATTTTGATCGGAATGGAATGGTATAAATGTCAATTTCATGATGTTCTCAACTGTATCAAAATAATTTTCAAGGTTTAAACAAGGAGTAAATTGATTTGTGCAAATTCTCAATGTTTAACCCTTTCCCAAACAAGGCCTGGTTTTGACGTCCATAAGAAAATATAATTTGGAAAATATTGAGACAAAAGAAGAAAATACTGATAATCAGCATTTTCATCTTTTGTCTCAATATTTTCCAAGCTATATTGTACACAAATCCCGTCTTTATCAATGTCCTTCTTGTCGTTTGAAGCAGCTTTCAAATTGGACCACCCTTAAATTGTGTTGTTTGGGAAAGGGTTAACCCATTAACACACATTGGCACCTTTTGATGTCCTATGCATAAAAAACTTTGGAAAATTTGTGGAAAATGAAAAAATTGCCTGTGACAGCAATTTCTTCAATTCCCACAATGTAAATTTTCATTCACTAGAACTTAATGTCTGAATCATCTTTGATCTTCGGTTTTGCCGTATGGTAATGGGTTAATATTTTATATTTACCATTTTCCATGATGCATCAGCGACACATGATCCAATATATTCCACATAACTAGCAAAACCTTCATTCAGCCAAAGGTCATTCCGCCATTTCATAATCATCGGTGCTATTTTTAAACCCTTGTAACTCCAGCTTTATTACTAAAGCTGTACTAATGAGTTTTTGCAATAGCACGGACAATATTTTATATTTACCATTTTCCATGTAGCATCAGCCGCGCTTGACCCAATATATTCCACATAACTAGCAAAGTCTACATTAAACCAGAGGTCATTCTGACAAAGTTTCACCGTATTTCGTATAATCAGTGTTATCGCAAAATCTCATATCTCCAGCTTTATTAAAGCTTTAGTTACAAGGTTTTGCAATAGCATCGACGATATTTTATATTTACCATTTTCCAGGATGCATCAGCGACGCTTGACCCAATATATTCCACATAACTAGCGAAGCCTTCATTCAGCCAGAGGTCATTCCACCATTTCATAGTGACCAGATTTCCAAACCACTGAAGTAAACAAGACTTATGATGATTCAAATACAAATAAGCATGGATCTTGAAAAATGTCCCTCATAACATTTGAGGTAGCCATATTTCAAGACCAGGCCCCAGTTTCTCTGAAAAACTTAAGTACATACTCATGAGTACATGCTCAACTTCAATGGAATAGTCTCCAATGTTGAAGGGTATTCGATTAAAGTTCACATGGATTTCGTGTGATTTGAGTACGGTGATCAGATTTGAGTCCCAGAACGTACTCAAGTTTTTTCGAGAAACCGGGGCCTGAATGTGGCTAGATGCAGTCTGAGACTGGATCCATGTTCCTTTAATATGGTTGCTACCGAGCATGTGAAGCTATTGGAGAATAACATGGTTCCTGATCAGGTTTGGTTTATTTAGGTTTTACGCCGTTTTCAATAGCTATGGTCATATCGCGGCAGCTTCCAGGATTCCTGTGGTTTCTCATATAAGTACTACCACAACACCCTTACCGAGCCCTCCAGCTGCTCCCCCACATAGGTTCACGATATCAAACCATTGATGGGTGACATTTTTGTCAAAGTTGTCATTTTTATCTGATGAGCTAATTCTTGTGCAATAACTACAGCCCCCCATTGTTGGCTGCGAGCTGATGAAACTTTTGGATCATATAGAACGGCCATTATTCTTTAAGTAATTGGACCCTAGTTTTCAACGATAATTAAACAATTGTCTTTTGGGAAAGAACTAAGTTACCATTTTACCTGATGCGCTAATTCATGTGCAATAACCACAGCCACCCATTGCTGGTTGCGAGCTGATGAAACTTTTGGATCATATAAAACGGCTGTCATTCTATATGTAATAAGGCCCCAGTTTTCCATAGCCCCTGCTGAGAAGTCTGGTATCGCAACTAGATCTGAAAATCAACCAATCACAAGACGGCAAAATTTTTTACTGTTCCAATTCAAAAACTGCCACAAATGACAAAATGGATGTTATTGAAGATAGAATTTGTGTAAAATATGACATAGAAAATATTGAAACAAAAGGAGAAACTGCTGGTTATCAGCAGTTTCTTCCTTTGTTTCAATGTTTTCCATAGGCTATTCAACCTGGGACACCAGGTCTTATTTGGAAAAGGGTTAACCCATTACCAGACGGCAAAATTTTGGACTGTTCCAACTTGAAAGATGTTGCAGAAGACAATTTCAAGTGCATAGAAAATTTTAGATTATTTGGCGTTTTTGTTTAGAAAACATTGAGGAAAATGAAGAAATTGCTTGTAACAAGCATTTTCTTTATTTTTCACAATGTTTTCCTAGGCCTGTATTTAGTAGGGCGTCAAAAAGCGTCAACGTTTGGGAATAGGTTAACCCATTATCAAACAGCTAATTTTAGGGCAATCAATTTTAAAGCTACTAAAGACAACAAAATTCAGAATAAAAAAGAAAGAATTTGTGTTCAACATAGCACAGAAAACATTGAGGCAAATGGAGAAAATGTTGATCATCAGCATGTTTTCTCAAGCCTTTTCTATCAGAGATGACAAAACAAAGTCTTGTTTGGGAAAGGAATTACATGATTTTTATCCAATCATAATTTCTTCAAGTAATCTGAAAGAAATCTATCCAATGAACATTCATGCTCAATTACAATGAAATCCAATCAGCTGTTTTAGCATAGAAGATTTTCATGCTATTCTTTTCTAAACTATTCATTTTGATAATTATGTTGCCATAGCAATGCGAGTTTAACATAGCATCAAATTCTTAGAAGTTTTAGAATTACTTAAAGAAAAAGAATATGCATGGAGAGACACACAGAAATTATTTACCTTGTTTTGGTATAGGGTATTTAACACTAAAGAACATTACTGTTCATAGTAGTCTAATACTTTCATAGCTGTTGATAGAGCAAAGTCTACATTACTCATGTGGTAGAGCCATGAAAATGTCAAACGAAAAGGAGTTGTTTTGGAAGCTGCAAGAGCTATGATATATATTTACCTTGTTTTGGTAGAGTGTATTTGACATTAAAGAATTTTCATAATAGTCCAATACTTTCACAGCTTTAGATATGGCAAAGTCTACACTGTCTATTTTATATCCAAGAAAAAACATCAAAGGAAAAGGAGTTGTTTGGGAAGGGTTATGTTTACCTTGTTTTGGTAGAGGGTATTTAACATTGAAGAATTGTTCATAGTAGTCCAATACTTTCACAGCCGTAGATAGAGCAAAGTCGACACTGTCTATAAAATCTGCTGGAGCATACACACTCACCTGAAAAGAAAGCATAATATTGAGAGCTCAGCGCAAAACCATTCTAACTACATGCTTTTCATGAAATTCCTTTTTTTTGTAATTTTCTGAATCTTTAGGAAGGAATACATTGTGTTCTAATATTGGGTCTCAATTCTTTATAATTAAAATGATATCAAGAATTCAAAATATATTTTATCTTTTTACCTCTAAGAAAGTTAAATATTATATCCTTCTCATGTAAAATTTTACAAAAGGTAGTTACAATAGTTTTGCACTAAGCTATAATTTTGTTGGTAAAGTTTGAAATGCTTTGAATAATGTCTATAAATTTTGTCTGTTTATTTTCTTCGAAACAATAGATTCCTTAATTTCCTTACTACATTATTGTTGCATTTTTTTAAGTTTAGTAGCTTGTTATTCAATAATTTGTCTATTTTTTTGTATTGAATAACCTTTGTGACCAAGAGCTGTGGGCCTATTGGGCGCCCTAGCATGCAAACCTAGATTAAACACTGTACTCACTGTTATATTTGACTTTGTAGTTGCTTGTTTTTTCTCATAATCACATACAATAAAGGCCACAAGATAAGTGCTCATTTTGACGGATGTTTGGAATGTATCCATTTTAAGATCGCCCTGATAATCTTCGGTTGACTGTAGCGGCATATTAAACAGGGCTATATTGTCGCTATCTCGTATCATGGTTAGCTGGAATGTGGCTTTAAGGGCTGGTTCATCAAAACATGGAAATGCTGCTCTGGCGTCTGTAGCTTCGAATTGGGTGGTAGCTATGTCTCTGTAATAAAGAATTGAGCCAGGAGCTATCATCATCAGATTTTTTTTTTGATACATGTATACAAGTAACGAGGTTACTGAAGATATGTAACTCATCTACAGAACTCAAAGAAAATCTATTTTTGAACCCATACTTTCATTCACTTGAAAATGTTGACTAAAATATCTTCCAATTTGGACCAGTCTGACGTTTTGCCATTTGGAAATGTGTGGTAATCAAATTTACTGACCATTTCACTAAATGTTAATTAACCCTTTCCCAAACAAGACCTGGATTTGACGTCCTTAATAGAAAAAGCTTGGGAAAACATTGAGACAAAAGGAGAAACTGCTGATAACCAGCAGTTTCTCCTTTTGTCTCAATTTTTTCTGTGCCATATTTTACACAAATTCTATCTTTCATAACTTCCATTTTGTCATTTGTGGCAGTTTTTGAAGTGGACCAACCTAAAATTTGGCCGTTTGGGAGAGGGTTAAACCCTATGTTGTGGGTACTCATTAGAATCGAGACGATTCAAATGAGTATCCAAAACATAGGGTTTGGATTTGAAATAACAATATTAAACAGAGCTATATTGTCGCTATCTCGTATCATGGTTAACTGGAATGTGGCTTTAAGGGCTGGTTCATCAAAACATGGAAAAGCAGCTCTAGCATCTGTAGCTTCGAATTGGGTTGTAGCAATGTCTCTGTAATAAACAATTGAGCCAGGAGCTATCATCATCAGATTTTTTTTTGATACATACAAGTAATGAAGTTATTGAAGATATCATGTAAATCTATTATCTACAGAACTCAAAGACAATCTATTTTTGAACCAATCCTTTCATTTACTTGAAAATGTTGACTGCAATATCTTCCAATTTGGACCAGTCTGAAGTTTTGCCATTTGGAAATGTGTGGTAATCAAATTTACTGACCATTTCACTAAATGTTAATTAAACCCTATGTTGTGGGTACTCATTCAAATCGTCAAGACGATTCAAATGAGTACCCAAAACATAGGGTTTGGATTTGAAATAACAATATTAAACATAGCTATATTGTTGCTATCTCGTATCATGGTTAATTGGAATGTGGATTCAAGGGCAGGTTCATCAAAACATGGAAATGCAGCTCTAGCATCTGTAGCTTCAAATTGGGTTGTAGCAATGTCCCTATAATAAAGATGCATTGTATGGACAGAGCAGTTGAAAATCATGATAATTTGATGGCTCAGCATGAAACAGTTGTAACTGCCTATAAACATATAGGCAGTTACAACTGTTTCACTCTGAGCCATGGAATTATGACAGTGACTCCAAATTGCCCTGGTACAGACTAAAATCATTTAGAGAAAAGTCCTATAAATAGTATAAGTAAATGCTGGCATCACAATGTTTTCTACCAAGAGACAAAAAATAATGTAAAGATTTCATTCACTTGAAATTGCTGTCTCTAACATCTTCGAATTTGGACCAGTCTAAACTTTGTCCTTTGGGTCAGTGTTAAACTGTAGACAGTAGTTATCACATTTTCTAACCAAGCCAAAGAAATCCTTACCTGGTTTCTCCACTTTTTGTCTTGTATGAACTTTTATAAAATCCTGCCAACTTCCCTGTCAATAACCCCTCAAACTCCACCGAGATAATCACCTTCTGTCCTGCTGCGAGCTGAGATTCAACTTTTACATAAATCTGTTCATTTGTCTTATACTCTAGAAACTTCACTACTTTGTAAATATTGTGACTGTCTGAATCATATACTTCAATTTTACTTATATTCAATTCTTTGGAATTAAACACTATAAAGTCGGTTTTTGATTTTATTGCACATGATATATTGACATGCCCTTTAAAATGAGATTGAGTAATATTTGGATGTAAAAATATGCTGTAATGGATGGGCTCAACACTAGAAGGCAGCCTTAGAGATTCATAAGGGAATTTGTCACCGTTTGTAGCAATATAGTCCTGTTCAGTAGGTTTTCCAGCTGTATTATCACCGTTTGTTGAACCTGGAGCTACGGGGCCCGTAGATGAGCATTTACAATGTGACAAAGTCGCTGCAACTGCGATGATAAGAATGAGAACTCCACCAACAACAGCGAGGATTGTGGCACGACCTCGTGTACACGCAAACCGGCGAATTGTCTGGAAACAACTTGGCTCATATTTTGACTTTCTGTGCAGGCTTTCACCTGTTAATAATAAGAAAATTTTAAGTTAGTGTAATACAATTGTTTGATGACTTTACCCTTGAAATCCAAAATTACCAAATTTTAGGGCGTTTCAATTTGAAAGCTGCTGCAGACCACTAAATAGGTATAACTAAAGGTGCAATTTGTGAATAATATAGCACCGAAAACATTGATGCAAAAGAAGAAAATGCTGATTATCAGCATTTTCTTCTTTTGTCTCATTGTTTTACCAAACCATTTTACGAGGGACGTTAAAACCAGGGCCCCGTATTACTAAGCATCTTACGATCAAGTTTTTGTGTAAACTGTGTAAGAAGACATCTGATTGCGCGAGAAATCCGACTGAGTCAATCAGGGCTGTTGTTACAAGTAATTATGCAAAAATCAAACATACGATCGTTAGTAATATGGGTCCAAGGTCTTGTTTAGGATCACTTTTTGTTGAACTTGAAGCTACAGGTCCCGCGGATGAGCATTTACAATGTGACATAGTCGCGGCTACTGCGATGATAAGAATGAGAACTCCACCAACAACAGCGAGGATCGTGGCATGACCTCGTGTACACGCAAAACGGCGAATTGTCTGGAAACAACTCGGCTCATATTTTGACTTTCTGTGCAAGCTTTCACCTGTTAATAATAAGAAAAGTTTAAGTGTATTACAATTGTTTCATGATAGTAAGAGGTTTCTCCTTACAAAACCAAATCAAGACTCCACTGATAAACAGAAATATTTTCCGACTTTAACCAACCAATTCACCAGACAAACAAATATCCTTGGATCTTGCTTTGATCCATTTTTGTTATAAAGTTAAAGTTAAGTTTCGACTTAACCCCTTCACTGCCGTATACAAGTGCATGCTATATGCCAGGGAATATTATGGCTAACTTGTGCTATTTCGCACCTTAATTATATAATTGACTTGAACTTTAAAACTCAGGGCTTTTCTTCCTTCTATAACAGGGGCCGAAATTCGGTGGCTTCCCAATTGGAAAAGGGCTCCTTTTTTCCCAATTTCAGAGTAAGAATTTCCCAATTTTCAAAACTAAAATTCTCAAAATTTGAAAAGTAAATAAAGATCATTTACCAACTGGCAATTTGAGTCACAAAGAAGCAGTGTATCTTCTTTAATTCAGTCATTCTGTTTGTAAAGTATTGTTTAAGAAAATGCATTCTCATATCTACATTTATTCCCATTTATTATTTTTTCCCAATTTGACCAAAATCGCGCTGAAATTTCCCAAAATGACTGACCAGGGCCCCTTCCCAATTTTTGGAAGAAAAGCCCTGAAACTACTTGATAGATTTCCACCAAATTTCGTATGTTTGTTTTATACATGTATGTTCCTCAACATTTTAACACAGATTGTGCTATGGCATCTTGTCATGAAAACTTTCAAGAGTATTTTGAACTTTCTAGAAATACCATATTTTAGTAAATTTTCTATCCCATAAAGCTGCCTTGACCAACAGGTGAAAGGGTTAATGAATTTTGCATTTTTTATGCCAATTCTCTAATTTTCTGCTTTAGAATTTGAAAAAGAATCATTACCACTGCTATTGGAAGGATTTTGAAGTTTTATTATAGCATATCTGCGAGCAAAAACATCATCTCGTACCCCACCCAGTATTTATCATTGTTCAAATTATTTCTAGAATTAACTTCTTTGACACAAATATCACCAAAAGTAATATAGTTATCCTTTCATATGACCAAAGAATATTGTAGAAAGTAAGCTTTTTATATAACAAATGGAAATTCATGAAAGAAATGAGTCTGTTATAATGTATATGGTTTAATTATGGGATATAATAATACCCCGAGCGACACTCAGGGTATACGCATATAGGAAGCAATTTTCAAGTTGAAGTCTGTTTTTACGAACTGAAGCATATTCACACTATCACCAACGATCAATAAGTTTAAGGTCATTGTTAACATTCAGCGCCTTCAGCAGCTTCAGCACTTTTGGCTTTAATCTCAACCTACCGGTATTAATACACCTGGATGAATTGGCAAAACAAGAGGCGTGTGCGATTTAGGACGGTAGAGCTCTCCCAGAAGAGTCTGGTTCCCGCCTCTGATACACTACATAGTAGAAAAAATACTACATAGTGTATCAGAGGCGGGAACCAGACTAGCTCTTCTTCTTCCAGAAGACAACTTCTGGCCTAAATCGCACGCGGCTAAGGGGTAAATTATTTTGCTCAGGGAAATTCCCATTTGAACCAAGGACCCAAAAGCCTGCATCCTACCACTAGACCATTTCCAATACAACAAAGTTAAAATCCCTTTGATTGAAGGAAGTTGACACACTCACCTCTTGAATAAATCCAAGATGTTCACATTTCGTACAGGCAAAAAAAAATAATGTTCAAAGCTTTAGAAAAAAAGAAAACTTAACTTTTGAGTTACAAGCATTTTCTCCTCTTCCACCAATGTTTTCTCTGTGATGAAATACTATTAATATTATATAAATGCTTTTAAATTGTGTTATTTGGTGTGGATTTCACCATTTCTTTTGTAAACAAACAAAAGTATCGTACTTGGAACGAAACATATTGGGACGAATAAAAAATGTACCAAAATGTGATTTTATAATTACCTGGCAAAAAAGAAACGTCTTCGATTTCATTGTCCGACATGTTTAGAAGAACCTTGCGTTGACGGATCAGCTTGACAATGTGTTATATTGTGGGAAAAGGAGATTTTCTAGTCTTCCTGGATTTTCATAAACTATGTGTACATTTGACGTAATGTCTGACTAACTAAGAAAGAGGGAAAAGGGAAAAACAACATTTTAATTACTGTGTTATTGTTCTTTTTTAACCAAACATTATTTTTTATCTGTAACATTAGGTTGAATATTGTTTATATGACATTTATTAATATCATTTTTTAGAAATTATTGAACATTAAAGGGATCTGTTCAATATCTACCAATAGATGTCGCCAGCTGTCGATTACCATCTATCTCTGGTGGGCATTCTGGGTTAACTACTTTCAAGATGTCAGCGCCCATAAATTGCATGCACGTGGTACTTCCTCATGACTTCCTGTCACGCGGCATATTTGCTTCATATGCTTGCATAGAGTAAAATGAATAATCTAATTTGAATTAATTATTTTATTAGATGAAATTGAGACGAAAATCAAACTTTATTTTGTTGCAAATGTAGATTCTATTTGTAGTTGCATTTTTCTGCTTGCTACTTTTGGCGACAGGATTTTGGAGTTATGCGCACCGCGTAGTGATTTTTATCCAAAAATGGATAAAGTGATGCGTCAAATGAGTCAGTCCAAAAATTAAAAAAAAATAGACTGGAAATATTGTAGACTGGCTGCTTAGTCAATGGGGATCTGTTAGACTAAAAGCTTATTAGATTGGTAAACCTGTCCCTAAAATTCATTCACCTAAAATTGTCGTCTGCAATGTCTTTCAAATTTAAGCAGCCTAATATTTTGTCGTCTGGTATTGAGTTTGCCCTTCAAAATATCAAGCAATGCCTTGCTTTGAAGACCATTACATATATTTTCAGTGTGCCATGCGCGGAACCAGAGAAGGGGGCATAAAATTGCTTCCTTCGTACCTGTAAGTGAAAACAGAAACGGTAAATTAAAATATTTTAATAACATAAGAGTATATGGTCTGGGGCCCGGATTCATTTCCCTTGAATTTGGCAAAAAATGGGTTATTTAGAATGATCATTTGTTAATTCAACCCTTTGTCAGACATCGTGTCTTTAGACTGGTCCAAATCGAGATATATTGCAGACGGTAATTTTCTAACATGTCTGAGTTTTACATTTTAAGTCTTTCTGAGTAGAATACAATGTAGGAAATGAAGACCTTGCTTGAGACAAGCAAATTCTCCATTTTCCATAATGTTTTTTTCAAAGCATAGATTTATCTTATTGTGCGACATTGTAAGTCATTATTGCCTAAAATGTGTGTTTTCAGTCTGTTATTGGCATTGTATAACCAGCAGAAACCGGGCGGATATCCAGAGAAATCGTGCATTAATCGGCAGATTCACGTGCGATATCGGACCGGTTTTGCATTCAAATATCCTCGATCGGGGATTTGTTGTGAGTGCTTCAGAAAATTGAAAATAAAGCCGAAATTTTGTCATTTCCCTTTTCCGCGATGTAAATTCTTGTAAGACCCCATTTCCAGTTTACATCCCAATAAATAGTAAACTAGGTCTCCCAGTGTAACCATATCTGATGACGTAATGTAGTGACGTAGGTTTAATTCTTGGAATCAAAAAGTAAACAAACGGGCAGCTGACAGATTTTAAACTAAAAGTGGATTTCGTGGACATGGAAGGATAGAAATTAGAATTGAGTGGTTGTGGTCTAGGTCAAATGTGGTGGTAAGCCTATGTGTTTCTTGTTCTTCTTTTAGTTACTGCAATTTTTCCTTTACAACTTTGTTTTTATTGAAATGAACGAATGTCTGAAACGAACCAGACGGTCCAGAGAGCTACCTCGGAAATTCCGACCTTTTAATTTATTACTCGCACTGAAATGAACGTTAGAATATCCAGTGTATGTTTCCAAAAGAAAACTAAGACGAATATTGTTACGATTTCGCCAACCCAAATGAAGATTATGTCAGTAAAAATGCGATGAAACTTGACTACATAGCTACACGATGAAAATCTAACGGCCCGTCTAGTGGATATCGTACTTACTCGATATATGTCGAGTCGAATGCCGGAAAACTGGTATCTGTCGGTGTGAATGTGGCTAAATTTTCACAAAGTTTTTTAGTTATTCGTCTTATTTTATTACATTTCTTTGCAAATTCTTCATATTTTATGCAATAATATCGTCAATTCACGTTTTTTCGGTCGTTAACATTCTCAGAGGCCCACAAAATGGGTTATCGCCTTCGACCTCCGGTCTCAGGCGATAACGCATTTTTTGGGCCTCTGAGAATGTTAACGACCTCAAAAACGTGAATTAACCCTATAGTATGACATTGTGGTAATGGGTTTATCTCGGTTGAACAGCCCTTTTCCAGGAAAACCCCCTATAGTGCGGTGTCCCCTCCCTGGCGAAAATGTCTGAATCCCCACATGTTAGGTTCCTGATAGCACGGTGTATAATCACGTTGCTTAGAATTACCGATAATCATCATTATTGCCTAAAATGTGTGTTTTCAGTCTGTTATTGGCATTGTTTAACGAGCAGAAACAGGACGGATATCCAGAGTCTTAGAAATCGTGCATTAATCGGCAGATTCACGTGCGATATCGGACCGGTTTTGCACTCAAATATCCTCGATCGGGGATTTGTTGTGAGTGCTTCAGAAAATTGAAAAAAAGCCGAAATTTTGTCATTTCCCTTTTCCGCGTTGTAAATTCTTGTAAGACCCCATTTCCAGTTTACACCCCAATTTAAACTAGGTCTCCCAGTGTAACCATATCTGATGACGTAATATAGTGACGTAGGTTTAATTCTTGGAATCAAAAAGTAAACAAACGGGCAGCTGACAGATTTTAAACTAAAAGTGGATTTCGTGGACATGGAAGGATAGAAATTAGAATTGAGTGGTTGTGGTCTAGGTCAAACGTGGTGGTAAGCCTGTGTGTTTCTTGTTCTTCTTTTAGTTACTGCAATTTTTCCTTTACAACTTTTTTATTGAAATGAACGAATGTCTGAAACGAATCAGATGGTCCAGAGATCTACCTCGGAAATTCCGACCTTTATATTTATTACTCGCACTGAAATGAACGTTAGAATATCCAGAGTATGTTTCCAAAAGAAAACAAAGTCGAATATTGTTACGATTTCGCCAACCCAAATGAAGATTATGTCAGTAAAAATGCGATGAAACTTGACTACATAGCTACCAGATGAAAATCTAACGGCCCGTCTGGTGGATATCATACTTACTCGATATATGTCGAGTCGAATGCCGGAAAACTCTTGTATCTGTCGGTGTAAATGTGGCTAAATTTTCACAAAGTTTTTTAGTTATTCGTCTTATTTTATTACATTTCTTTGCAAATTCTTCATATTTTATGCAATAATAGCGTCAATTCACGTTTTTTCGGTCGTTAACATTCTCAGAGGCCCACAAAATGGGTTATAACGCAATTTTTTTGGGCCTCTGAGAATGTTAACGACCTCAAAAACGTGAATTAACCCTATAATAACTTTGTCAGTTTGAATTCGGTTTGAAGCAGAGAATGTGGAAAAATGTCAGGAATTAGCTGGACGTAGTGAATTTTTGAAAAAGCAACTGATAAAAAAGTTATTTAAGATAAACCAAATTTTTGGTTTATCTTCAGAAATGGTACTTTGGTGATAATCAAATCAATGTAACGCCCTTTTATAAATACATGGGAATACTCTACACCCCAAAATTGTCATGGAATAAAGCAACTAATAAACTAGCATGCCAAGCAAAAAAGGCACTTTTTGCAATTAAATCATACAAATACAAATTTGGAAACTTTGAATTTGAAGACCATTTTAAACTTTTCGATGCTATGGTAAAACCCATTCTCTTATATGGATCAGAAATTTTTGGATACGAAGTTTTTGAGCAAGTAGAAAGAATTCAGATCTCATATTGTAAGGAATTTTTAGGTGTAAACAGATCAGTAAACGATTGTATGGTTCTTGGTGAGTGCGGGAGATTGCCTCTTTATGTTGATTACCATTTCAAATGTGTCAATACTGGACTAAACTAATCCAGATGCCTTTACATAGATATCCTCCAAATTGTTATATTATGCTGAAAAAAATTAGACGACATTGGTCGTAAAACTTGGGCTTCATCAGTCAAACAATTGCTTTATTCGTATGGTTTTGGAATTGTTTGGCTGACCCAAGAGATAGGAGATATAGGTATATTCCTTTCCAAATTTAAACAACGGCTTAAGGACTGTGCATCACAAACGTGGAATGAAAAGATAAACCAATCAAACCGTTGTTGATTCTATACGGAAATTAAATCCCTACTTTCGCCTGAAAAATATCTATGTCTTGGACTATCTTATCAATTAATGAAAGGTTTAGCACGATTCAGATGCAGCAGCCATAACTTGAATATTGAAGTTGGGCGTCATCTAAGTATTGCACGAGAAGATAGAATTTGCACTTTTTGTTTCGATAACTATAAAATAACCTGTATAGAAGATGAATTCCATGCATTCTTCCATTGTTACCGTTTTAATGAAATCAGAACTAAATACCTATATAGTTGGTATAATGGAAACCCTACGAGGCAAGACTTATACTTTATTATGTCAAGTACAAACGCATTTGTAATAAGGAAAATTGCAATTTTCATATATAAAATCCTACTGTTGGACGAGTCTGAAAATTTGCCAATAATACGCATTATAAAATCCAAGCTAGAGATAGATATTTTCATTTAAAATTTGATGATGTATACTTTTTTTCAAAACCAGTCTAAAGCTTATGTAATAACTTAATAGTAAGCAATACTTTTAAATATGTTTTATATTATTGTTTGTAACAGTGTGAACATCAGCGACAGTATTGTCCAGCAAGGTTAACCCGGGACAACTTAATTTTCGTGCGCAAAGTCCGTTAGTTGAGCGTCTTAACAAAACAAAGCCGAAGTAAGGTCATTATATATGCAGATGTCCCGGGTTAATCTTGCTGGACAATAATACCGTGTATAGTGCTCCCACGATATTCTGAATCCTGCCAAACAATAAAACATTTATCAATTTAATAATCATAGGTTATAAAGATCAAAATGAAACCATATTGATGATAATCAGTATTTTGATGTTATATTGACGAGACGATTTGCACGTGCGTCTCTACGATAACATGTTTTTATAGGTTAAATGTTTGTTTATAAATATCAGAAAAGCGTGGGACACCTATATATCGTCGCTTTTCGGCAGAAACCTGGTATCTGCAGCTTAAAAAAGCTGCGGATGCGAGGTTTTCGCTGCAAGCATTGATGTATTGGTGATTCTGTATAAACGCTAAATCTAGACCAGTCTATAAAATGTTTCTGTATATATACAAAAATGAAGATGTATACAAAAATCGTATTTTGTGTAATATGCAACTCTGTAAAAAACTGTTTGTAAAATATTATGTATAATGGGCCGGTGGCCTGTATGTAGGCCTATTTTCTGAATAAACTATACGTCTAAACTATACGTCTGGCAAGCTTCTCTGCTTCAAACCGAAATCAAATCGGTCAAGTATTAAAAACAATATTTCAGATTTTCTGAAATCGTTGCATCACGTGGAAACTACAAAAACTTTCAGAAAAACGAAGAAATAGACCACACTGCCCTAATGGTACAAAGATGCTTGGAAAATGATAAAAATACGTGTATGGGTGCACAATTAGCCGCGATAAATATAGAATATTCTCCAACCAGATTTAACAAAGCATTAATGACGTAACGTTTACTGCAAAAAAGGTAGAAAGTAAGTTGGACACGGGCAAATTTATGTCAGCTATGGTCAAGGGCGGATTCAGGATTTTTTTCCAAGGGGGGGGGGGGGTTCCAAGCCGAAGATTTTTTCCAGGGGGGTCCAAGCCCAAATTATGGCTTAAAATGTAGTAAATATGTAACGTTACACTAAATTTATATAGTCAAAATTTAATTTTCGGCCAATGACAGGGGGGGGGTCCGGACCCCCCTCTAGATCCGCCCATGTATGGTCTCTCAGACCTGAATGGGTTCAGATAAGTATCCTTATACACACTGCCTGGTCAAGATTATGGTGTTCGCTAATAAGTTATCTTTCCTTATCTATTTCCCGAATGGCGAAATTTGTTATTTTTCCAATTGAAAGTTGTTGCAAGCGGCAATATAGCTCATGTCAAATGCAAAAAATGTGAATGCTTTGGGTCAGGAAATATTGTGTGAAAAGGAGAAATCGCTGATTACCAACAATTTCTTCTTTTCCCTGCATGTTTCCTTCTTAATTTTGCATTAGAAACACCTTAAACCAGGTCTTGTTTTTGAAAAGGGTTTAAATAATCATACAATGAAGAATAGGTCTTGATAAAACTATATGTAGGCAGAAACTTATCTTAGATGATTCACATCCATTGGTGAGAGCCAAATGCCTATTGTAAAATATCGGAAAGAAAATTGGCTTAGTCGAACCCACGACTATATATATGGATCCGACGTTACCGACTCATCTACCTGATTTCGACAGGGAAATGGATATAAGTATGTCACAAAAATGCCATTTCTGTTTGAATAGTTTAGTTAGTCCACCACTTATTAGATTCACGCTTCGTCATAATCATTCGGTCGACGTCGCAATTATTCAGCCGTGGAGCGGTCTAGAACCAACGAATGTTTATATCGTTAGCGGGAAGTCAAAACCTCGTAACTACAGCTTGAAAAAGCTGGAGTTACGAGGTTTTGATTTCCCACCGACGATATGACCTCGCCCGAATAGCTGCGGATACGAAATAAATGTTAAAGACATCACCTGAAAAAATCCGATATCGCGTGAATTGTGAATAAGGGATGGAGTACCTTAACCCATTACCAAATGGCAAATTTTTAGACTAGTCCAAAATCAAAGATGATGCAGAGGACAATTTCAAGTGAATGAAATTTTGAATATTTTGGTCTTTTTAAGTAGAAAACATTGTGGTAAATGAAGAAATTGGTTGTCACAAGCAATTTCTTCATTTTCCATGATGTTTTCCAATGTCATTATCTTGTAGGGAGTCAAAAGGAGTCACTGTGTGGTAATGGGTTAAAAGATAACATATTTTCTAATAAACTAAATTGTGATCGATTTAAGATTAACAGAGAATCAAAATGGCGTTTAATTCAATTAGTAGACAATAGGCAACAAAACATGTCTAAAGCCAGCCGCATGAGGCAAGGCGGAACAAAGGGGATTTATGGATAAGAACTAATACCCTTTTATAACCAAATATCTTCATTTCCTACAAAATCACTTCTTTGCGTGCATGGATCATTTTATCATTTGCCCATTGAACTGATCAGAATGTTTTATGCCCCCGTATCGAGAGATCGGGGCATATTATTTTACTATGTCCGTCTGTCTGTCTGTCTGTCCGTCCGTCTGTCCGCCCGTATTTCCGAAAACTTAACCTTTACCTTTTTCATGCGATTTGACATTCTTCAAGGTCATCCCTTAACCCAAAGTTATTGCAGACAAGATTTTCAGGTGATTGAAATTTCACATATTTTGGTGTTTTCGGATAAAAATGACTGTGGGAATGAAGAAATTGCTTGTCACAAGCATTTTCTTCATTTTCCACACTGTCTTCTAAAGTTAATATCTTGAAGGGCGTCAAAGAGCGTCAATGTGCGGTAATCATCGGGGTTATATAAGCTATGTACATGGACATATTCCCAATATTCCGCCTCTCACACACAGTAATTAAAGTGACATTTCACATTTATTTCATTTTCTAAAAGTATGTCTTGATGCAAAGATTGTTTATTCTAATGCGTAGAAATGCTATCAGTTTATTGAAGTTGTTATTTATAAGCGAAAAATACGTCTTCAAAGTTGAGACAGAAATGACAAATTCTATATAAATCTGAACTGTTGTCCACAACAATTTGTCTAATTTTAGCACAAAAATATATACTAGTATTTCTCGTAAACGGTTCAATATTTTGGCTTGAAATTTTCAGAATTTTCATAAGAAAACGCGTTCTTTCAGATAGAATAAAAGTAAAATTTATGTAAAATTAATTCTGAAATGTCACTTCAATGGTTATTGTATTGTTATACCCTTCGGTTTGATGTCTAATCGGAAAGGCTTGACGGATTGGGGTTCGAACCAAATGAACTGACAAACGCCCGCTAGCTTCATTGTAAAACCTTTAAACAAATAAATGTGCGAGTAAAGAGTAGCATCTATCGGGAAATGGGTTCTAGATCTGTCTGCGTGTACAAGGTGGATAATCACGTGACTCAGAATTTCAGGAAATATTCAATATTTTTTGTTAATACTTGACCAATTTGCATTCGGCTTGAAGAAGAGAAGGTTGGAAAATGCCAGGAATGAGATGTGCGTGGTGGATTTTTGAAAAATCAGCTGATAAATAGTAATTGAAGATCAACCAAAAAATTTTGGTTGATCTTCAATAACTTTTTTATCGGCTGACTTTTGAAAAATCAACCACGACCATCAATTGCCTGACCTCTGCTCACCTTCTTTGCTTCAAATCGAATTCAAATCGGTCTCGTATTAACAAAGTTATTGAAGATTTTCTAAAAATATTGTGTCACGTGATTATACACCATGGTGTACACATAGTCTGATCGAGAAGCATGTTGTTCTGCAATAGCTTTTTCATGACCTTAAAGTGACATTTCACATTTATTTCATTTTTTAAAGGTACATGTATGTCTTGATGCAAAGATTGTTTATTCTAATGCGAAGAAATGCTATCAGTTTTTCGAAGTTGTTATTTGTAAGCGAAAAATACGCCTCTAACGTTGAGACAGAAGTGGCCTGTTCTATATAAATCTGAACTGTTGTCCACAACAATTTGTTTAATTTTAGCACAAAAATATATATTTCTCGTAAACGGTTCAATATTTTGACTTGAAATTTTCAGAATTTTCATAAGAAAAGATATTCTTTCAGATATAATAACAGTAAAGTTTGTGTAAAAATACTCATGAAATGTCACTTTAAGCAATTTCGAATAAATACCGAAGGTCACAGTAAGACTGCATTTATAATGCGTGTTTCTTGCTGGTCTTGAAACATTGTATCTAAATCAATCCTCCGAATCCAAACCGGATTTTACGTCCCTTATAAAAATTGTTTTGGAAAACGTTGATGCAAAAAGAAAAAAAATGCTGGTAACCATCATTTCTCCATTTGTGTCAGTATTGTCCGTGCTATGTATTGTATACAAAAGTACAGGTTTCGTCAACACCAATTTTGTCATCTGCAGTTAACTTTCAAATAGGAGAACCCTAAACTTTTGTCATTTGGGAAAGGGTTAAAAGTGTCAAGGCCGGGTCACATACGATTCCGCGTCCAAATTGCGTCTAAATCACGTTCAAAATTATAATGCACGGTTCCCGTGTTTTAGACGTGCTACGGCCGCGATGTGTACGTGGAATGGTGAATGTAACCAGACCTTAATATCATAATATACCAGGAACTGGAGTGGCAGGGGCTCGAAACAACGACCTTTGGGGGTTTAAGTCTAACTCGTTATAATTACAATTGACACTCGTTGTGTCGAACTCAGAGGGGCCGTCAAAATATCTCGACATATCCGAAGTTCGACTCATCCTATTTTGTTCAATTTCAAATTAAATGCCCTTTCACCATTTTTGTTGCTCAAGTGCGTTCATGATTGAAATATAGTAGGAAAAGGAAAGAAATTGCTCGAAACGAGCAATTCCTATCCTTTTCCTACTAAATTTTAATGGCTATATTTATTTCAAAATTATTCATTTTATCTTTTTGATATCCATTGGTGAGGACGGGGTCAGACTTCGACTTATCCGATGTCGACATAAGGAGTCGACTGTATGTACACATTCATTTTTAAAAATCTTAGATTAACCCTTTCCAAAACAAAGCATGGTTTTGAAATCCCTAAAAGAAAAGGATTTGAAAACATTGAGGCAAAAGAAAAAGAAAATGATGATGACAAACATTTTCTGCTTCTGACTCATTATTTTCTATAGCATCTTGTATACAAATTATAGATCTATATCTATCAACATCCATTAGTTTTGTCATTTGCAGTAACTATTTAAAATTGGACGAGTCTAAAATTATGCCGTTTAGGGTAGTATAAATCTCGCTCGAAAATGGTTATGTAGGGGAGACCGGGGCTAGTTGATGAATTTTTCAGAATTTCTTCTGTCACTTATGATCTGAATGGCCAATTTCAATTATCTTTGTATAATATAAAAGCTCAATTCTTCCTGCATGTAAGCTGATATAGAAATCATTGAATTGTGGTATATTTCTTCCCTTTCAAGTATATCTCTTTGGTAGGTCGAGTGCATCAACTTGCCCCATGCGTGGGGCAAGTTGATGCAACCTATGGGGCATGTTGATGCATATTTTCTTCATTTACTTTTAAAGTCTGTGCGTTAGAAATAACAGTAAATTTTTCGCTTTCATGGCCTAAAACTACACTGAATTGACAGAAAAATGGTTAACCTGTTGTCAGGTAACATTCTTACTACATTCAATAGCTTTAATTTGAAGTTTGACTAGCATATGCTTAACTTGTGGAGTTAATCACTCAAGAGCGTGCTCCATTGCAACAAACAGGAAGAGAATATACCCGAAACCTAGATCAAAATTTGAAAAAGATTTTCGTTACATTATTGCAACTAGGTCTGGGCAAATAAAACAATTTAAACCTGCGCCTACATGGAATATCCTACAGAAACATGGACAGTGTCTGTGTTTAGGCTGTATTGAGAAGGGGAGACCGGGGCAAGTTATGCATTTTTCAGTATTTCTTCTATCACTTATGATCTGAATGGCCAATTTCCATTGTCTTTGTATAATATAAAAGCTCTATCCTTCCTGCATGTAAACTGATGTAGAAATCATTGAATTGTGGTACATTTCTTTGTCAGGTCGAGTGCCTCAACTTGCCCCGGGCTCATTGCATCAACTTGCCCCGACCACCCCCACGTGACATGAAGCAATGTAGACAACTTGTGCAAAGCATTTCCTATAAAAAGAAGTTGTCATACTGGAGCTCACACATTGAACTTCCTGTGCGCATAATTGAATCATGAATTATCAAAGACGCATTTATACGAAACGAAAATCTGCAAAAAAACATAAAATTTACTTTCGTGTGTGAAAAACAACTTTTCCACGCCAAATCCACATTTCTTACCAAAATTTCCCCAAAAACCCGGAGAAGATGAGGACTGTCAAGGACTTTCTAACATGTCATTGCTTATATGACGTATTTACATTTTTATTCCCAATGCATCAACTTGCCCCTGCATCAACTAGCCCCGGTCTCCCCTATATTGTAGAATACCGTCGCTTTTCAACAAAAACCCTCGTAACTGCAGCTTGTCTAAGCTGCAGTTACGAGGATTTTGTTGAAAAGCAGCGATCTATAGGGACGCGGGAAATGGATCAAGACGACAATTGAGCCGGGATCTTGAAAAACGTCCCTTATAGCAATTGAGAACAACATGGTGCCAGATCAGCCTGCGTATACACGCAGTCTGACCAGGAACCATATTGTTCCCCAATAGCTTCCACATGGTCTGTACCAACCATTTGAGAGTAACATGGATGCTGGCTAGACTGCATCTAGGCACAACCTGACCTTGAAAACTGGCTGTCTCAAATGCTATTAACCCTTTCCCAAACAGCACAATATTAAGTTGATCTAATTCCAAACTGCTACAGAAAACAAAATGGACGTTATTAAAGACAGGATTTGTGTAAAGTATGGTATGGAAAATATTGAAGCAAAAGAAGAAAATGCTGATTATCAGCATTTTCTTCTTTCGCCTCAATGTTTTGCCAAGCCCTTCCTGCAAGAGACGTCAAATTCAGGTCTTGTTTGGGAAAGGGTTGAGGGACGTTTTTTCCAGATCCTGGCTCAATTATTTCTGCTACCCGCGTGTTGCTATAAATACTTACAAACGGCTTTTGATAATCTAGTATATACATTCTCCGCATCTAAGATTCATCATTTGAGAATAGTGTTGTAAAGAGAAGAATCTCATTGCTTTTCAACAAAAACATCATAACTGCAGCTTGTTTTAAGCTGCAGTTACGAGGATTTTGTTGAAAAGCAGCGATCTATAGGGACACGGGAAATGGATCAAGACGACAATTCGTCGGTTTGGAGTCAAAACCTCGTAACTCCAGCTTATTCAAGCTGTAGTTACGAGGTTTTGACTTCCAACAAAACAATTATTTCTGCTACCCGCGTGTTGCTATAAATACTTACAAAACGGCTTTTGATCATCTACTGTATACTTTCGTCGCATCGAAGATTCATCACTGAAGAATTGTAGCCAAACACGTGTGGCATTTTTCATGTAAAAGGTTAGATTTTTCTTTTATTCCTACAATTAATGTTTTTCTCTAGTTTACTTTTTCTTCTTTTATTTTTTAGCGTAATAATTTTGTTCTTTTTAATGTTGTTGTATAAGAAAAATTCATATACTTCTGTTTGGGAATTCATTATTTTTTTATTATTGGAAATCTATCCGAATTATTTCTTCGTGTTTCTTTTCAATTTTCATTTATATTAAAAGGCCTATATATATCTTTTTAAATTATTGCATTTAGCATTTCAAATAACAGATCTATATAATTTCTTGACTAAATAGTCTGTTATTTTGTATTCTTTTACTCATTTAATGCGTTTTCTCAAGCATTTCCCATTTCAAAAGGGGAAAATAAGATCCAAGAAGTGATTGATATTAATACTAATTCCTTTGATCCATAAAAAGGCCTTTCCCAAACAAGACCTAATTTTGACCTTACCAGAAGAAAAGGCTTGGTAAATCATAGAGACACAAAAATAAAATGCTGATAATAGCATTTTCCCCCTTTAGTCTTAATATTTGCTGTTCTTCTTTACGCGAACAATTATACACTATGAACGCAAATTTTGTGTTTCCATCGTTGGAATTGGAAAAATCTGAAACTATTGTTTTGTTTGGAAAAGAGTTTTACAAAAATAAGAAAAAATAAATAAGAGAAACTGTTTCAATTTCAAGAGAGCTTCTACAGGGTGTTTCATAATATCTGTTACCATTACAAATAAATATAAATCATTGATTTTACATACAATATAGTCATGTTATACATGTTTATAAAGGGTACAAAATAAAGTTTTGTGTCGCGCAAAAAATAGCGGAAAATATTGACGTCATGACGTCTTATTTGGCGTCATCAAATTTGGCTAGTTTTTAAAAAATGGTGCTGCCCTTTGAAGCATGCACAATAGTTGCCAAACTGCTTTATCAAATATTTTTCAATAATTGTCCTTAGATCTTTAAAAGAACGATATCCTGATGCTGAAAACTCAACACAGATGCTTAGAATAATCTGACTTTGACTGAAAAGATCATTTCATTCTAATAATTTAACAGTATGGACAGTCTTAGGTCCAACGGTAATAACTGGACTCTTTTTTTATTGAAGACGAAATTTGTGACATTGGGACATTTTTATATAGAGTACACCATATGCATGAAATAAAGAAGAAATTTGTTCCAGCATTAAGGCAAAAAGCTGCAGACTTTAATACCCTTTGAATCCGACAGGATGGTGCTATGCCCCGCACTTCCAGGGAAATTATCGCATGGCTTGAGAAAACATTTGGGACACAACAGATATCATACAGGTCAGATAATGTGTGGCTTTTGCACTCCGAAGACCTCACTCCGCTTGAACTTTTTCTTTGATATATCTAAAAGAGCATGTGCGTATAACCATGTCGCAATACTCATAGATGAATTTACATAGCATTTCATCATGAAAACAGAATATTTCAATGGGAACATGCAATTTGGTCATTACAAATTTTATGAAACAGGTTGACGTCGTTTTGCAACATGGATGACGTCGTCTAGAACGCTTTGTCGTAAAACTGAACTATATGAGTGAGATTGAATTCGTGTCAATCCTGAACACAAAAATACTATTGTTATATGTCAAATAAAACTTTATTATGTCTATTTTTGCATTTGACACTTCATTTAAATGTACATTTCTTAATTTAAACATACTTAAAACGTGAAATGGTAACACATATTATGAAACACCCTGTATGTAGGGATTTTGGTCATGACAGAAAATATACAGTCGACACTCGTTATGTCGACATCGGATAAGTCGAATTTCGCTTAGGTCGAAGTCCAATTTTGGTCCCGTCCTCATCAATGGATATATTTTTTTTTTTCAAACAAAATAATTTTGAACTCAATATAGCTATTGAAATATAGTAGGAAAAGGATAGAAATTTCTCGAAACGAGCAATTTCTTTCCTTTTACTACAATATTTCAATAATAATCGTATTTGATTACTTTCAAAAACGGTCAAATATCAACTTTATCGAAGCCAAACAAAATCGGATGAGTCGAACTCCGGATATGTCGAGGTATTTTGACGGCCCCCTCCGACTTCGACACAATGAGTGTCGACTGTATGACGATCTAACGATACTTGCATCATCACTTAAAAACTGTAGGAGTCAAATTTAAGGCAGTAAAGTTGGGAATTCGATTAATTTTAATGACATGGGATGTTAATAAAACTGTTCTTTACAAATCGTGGCTTTTCAACGAAAATCTCGCAACTGCAGCTTGTTTTAAGCTGCAGTTACGAGGTTTTCGTTGAAAAGCATCGAACTGTTTCAGTCTGTTACAATCGAGGAGAATTCAGGACAGAAAGGTTGACAGCATCTGGTGGGAAGTGGCTACATAAGAGAGTATTCATCGCATTTTTATATTTATAAAATAAAAACAACAAACATTTTGAGATACATACTAGAGTAAAACACACAAAGCTTACTGTAAAAAAGTGAATATAAAGAGTGGAAAAAACTAACGGATTTTAATTTTTAAGACCAGGAAAACCCGTGGTAGATCTGGATTGGCCATTTAAACGGAAGAAAGAAAAAATCCAATTCACATCGGGAAACAAATGTAGAAGTAATTAGCCTACAAGAACAAAAGAGAGAAATAGAGAAATAAGATAAAGTGTTATCAAAGAAAACAAAAACAGTAAAACATAAACAAACAAAAAAAAGAAAAACAACAATAACAACAACAAACAACAGAAAAAACAGCAACAATAAACAGCAACACAGATAACAGAAAAAGAAAGGCAACAAGAGAAAAAGACAAGGAATCGCGAACTCAAGATGACCAACGCCAAACAGACGATTGTATATCTAGTATCTATACTGATGATGACAACGATATTACAAGCCTTTACTATAGGTGAGTCAAAAAGGCGTCAATCAAATCATTGATTAACCCTTTCCCAAACAAGACCTGGCCCCGGTTTCTCGAAAAAACTTAAGTACGTTCTCGTGCTCAAATCTGAGCACCGTGCTCAAATCGCACGAAATCCACGTGAACTTCAATCGAATACCCTTCAACGTTGGAGAGTATTCCTTTGAAGTTGATCATGTTCTCATGAGTTTGTACTTAAGTTTTTTCGAGAAACCGGGGCCTGGTTTTGACGTCCCTTATAGAAAAGGCTTGGGAACACATTTAAACCAAAGGAGAAACTGCTGATAACCAGCAGTTTCTCCTTTTGTCTCAACATTTTCTATGCCATATTTTACACAAATTATGTCTTTAATAACATTCAATTTGTCATTTGTGGCATTTTTTGAAGTGGATCACTCAAAATTTTGTCGTTTGGGAAAGGGTTAACTAATCAAGTTACCCATTAACCAATTACCAAACGACAAAATTTCCGTGTTACTCAAATTAAGAGTAGATAAAAATTTCAAGTTAATATACTTTTATAATTATACTTTTGTCTTTCTGGATAGAAAACGTTGTAGAATATTAACACTAAAGCAATTTCTTCAATATTCAACACTGTTTTCTGAATGTTAACTAATAAGAGGCGTCAAAGGTGTAACCTTTAGGGAATAGTTTAAGTCGCGAGACACTTGGCAATTTCCGTATGAAATTGTATAGCAAATTCTTGTAAACAAATTCAAATTCAAATTCATTTATTCGGCAAATCAGCAAACAATGCCTTTGGCCAATAAACATACATATATGTACACAAATATGACAAACAAAACAATACAAAATAATTTCACAAAACAAATACAGAAAATGTTAGAAACGGTTACATAATACCTGGTTATATGAGCAGATTTCATTATATAATCTACTTTAACTTTTCATTTCTTAATTTATTTGCTTCCCTTATGTATTTAGCAACATTTAAAATAGTTTTTGTTCGGTCAGATGACATTATTAATGTAAATAGATTTAGACTGGGCCAAGAAGTATTTCCTAAATATTCTTTTCTCAAATCTGCATAAATCGGACAACTTAAAAGAAAATGGTATTCTGACTCAACCTGTCTAGCGTTGCAAAAATTGCAAATACGATCAGCACGAGCAACTCCAGAATATCTTCCCATCTCTATATTTAGAGAATGGGAACTTAGTCTGAAGCAGCTCATTGTTCTCATTAAGTTTTCATTTGGTATAACATCAATGTACTTTTCAAAGCAGAATTCTTTTTTATATTTACTATAATAGTTAAGTTTGGGTGAAGTATTAATAGATGCATTCCAGGATTGTATATATTGATCTCTGATACGTTGTTTAATTAAAGGGAAATAATTCGTATTAATGTCAAAATTTGACCATATATCACTTAATCCCAAATAATCTAGATAACGTTTGATATTAAGAGCCCAACTGCTTGCATTATTAATATTAACTTGTTCCATAAAGATTCTGTGCATGGACGAAGTATTCATTTTCTTAATTTTAAGCCAATATTTTATCGCTCTTTCTTTGCAAATTACGGATAATGGAAATCGACCGAGTTCTCCAAGCACAGCCATGTTTGGAGTTTGAGATTTTACACCTAGCAATCTTTTACAAAATTTTATATGGATCTTATCGATTTCATTGAATTGATAAATTCCCCACACGTCTGAGCTATAGAGAAGAATCGAACCAACCATTGTATCAAAAAGCGAAAGTTTATCTTTAACATTAAGTTTTACGCGCGAAAATAGTGAAAATAAACGATTACTTGCTCTTAAAGCCTGCTGATTGAGTACATTAACAGAATTCTTCATTGATCCATTGTAGTAAAAGTCTATGACTAGATATTTAAAATGGTCTACGATTTCTATTGGTTCATTATTGATATAAAATGTTACATTACGCTGAGTTTTCCTCTTTTCAAATATACAAACTTTAGTTTTCTGAACATTAATTGTTAAACCCCATTTGTTAGAGAATCGATAAATTGTATCTAATTGTGCCTGCAAGCTAACAGGGTCAGTCGTGAAAAGAGCTATATCGTCAGCATACAGTAACATATACATTGAAAGAAGATTAAGATCATTTTCTGTTAAATTGTTAAGATCCAAAGATTCGCTTATATCATTTATAAACAGTATGAATAGAAGGGGTGAGAGTGGCTCCCCTTGTTTTAAACCTAACGTGACGTCAAATAGTTCAGAAAATGGTTCTCCGGGCTTTAATTTTACACACGATTTAACGTCTTTATAGATAGCCTTAATCATATTAACTATTTTGCAACTTATTCCTGTATTAATTAACTTTATCCATAATGCATCCCTATTAACACTGTCAAATGCCATTTTATAGTCAATGAATGTACAATATAGTTTATTCTTTTTATTCAATATATTTTGAATGATAGAATGAAGAAGAAAAACACAGTCAGTAGTACTATGATTCTCTCTAAAACCGAATTGTGATTCTGTAAAAACACCATTTGATTCACACCAACTATTTATCCTGTTTCTCAAAGCTAAAGAAAATATTTTCGCTAATACATTTACCAAGGTAATACCTCTATAGTTTTCAACGCTATTAACACCGCCTTTCTTGTGTATAAGAATGATAATTCCTTTGGACCATGCTTCAGGGTAAACTCCAGAATCAAAAATATGATTAAAAATAGTAACAAGATATGGTGAAATAATTTCATTAGAGTCAATAAAAAAGTCAGCAACATTATTATCATAATCTGCACTTTTATGTCTACTTAATGTACCGATAGTTTTAGAAATTTCTTGAACGGTAAACAAGGGAAAAGTGATCCGACGATTTGAAAAGCATTTTGCTTTACGTATTTAGTGTATAATCACGTGATACAATATTTTCAGAAAATATTCGATAATTTTGTAAATACTGGACCAATTTGAATTCGGTTTGATGCAGAGAATGTGGACAGACGTCACGCATTAGACGGACGTGGTTGATTTTTGAAAGATCAACTGATAAAAAAGTTATTGAAGATAAACCAAAATTTTGGTTTATCTTCAATTACTTTTTTATCAATTGATTTTTCAAAAATCCAACACGTCCAGCTTATTCCTGGCATTTCCCCACCTTCTCTGCTTCAAACCGAATTCAAATTGGTCAAGTATTGAAAAAGATATTGAAGATTATCGGAAATTCTGAGTCACGTGATTATACACCGTGTATATAAGTACGCCGGCGGTAATCACAAGGACATTGTTGTGCAACGAAATTCCCGTGCCATGTACAAGTAAACTTGATTCGAGAGATCTGAATATAAAACTGCGATAGATAAATGAGAGAAATTGATCAATTTGACGATTTTGTTCTTACTTTTTCAAAATGTCGATAAATGTTCCGAGATTTTTATACCCATTTTTAGATTAACGTATACAACCCATCATTAGCACTATAGAGCCAGAGGAGAAATTTGAAAAGTGCCAGTAATCCCTAAACTGTGTTAAATTTCCATTCCAAATACAAACATAAGCATTCTGAACAGTTTAGAATTTTGAATTAATGCATACTTATTGAAATATTTGATAAAAAAGTTATAAATTACCCCCTTGCATATGAATATAGAGTAAAATAATAATTGTAAATTATGTTCTTCTTGAAGCATAATCTTGAAATCTGGCACAGTGAATCAACTTATTTGGAGTGTATTTACAAGTGTGTGTAATTTGGTGCATGTCCCATGGCTAGAAAGTGGTGTTTTTAATGATGGGCCATATACCTTAAATGATGGGTCATATACCTTAAGCTCTGATCACATTTTTACCTTTTCCCGAATAACAAACTTTTAGACCTGTCCAATTCCAATGGCGGTCTTAACGGCAAAATCATTGTTACCAAATGCGTGAAGTAAGCATGCTGTGGCATTGGATACATTTGGAGGAAAGGAGGAAATGATGTCAATTAGCGTGTTTCTGTTTTCCCTCAATGCTCTCCAATGCTATCTTGATTCGAATTGTCAAAGCCAGAACTTGACATGAAAACGTTAACCCTTTCCAGTGCGGTGATGCCTTTCGACTCCCATACAAGAAAATGCTTGAGACAACATTGAGGAAAATGATGAACTAGCTCGTAATAAGCAATTTCTTTATTTTTCACAGTGTTTTCTAACTTTTTCTGATCGAGAAGTTACAAATTAGTTCGTTTACTTGGATTTATACGTTCCTGGAACGAAGCTCCTATCAAGAGGAGGAATATACAACAACAACAACAACAACAACAACAACAACAACAACACAAACAACAACAACAACAACAACAACAACAACACAAACAACAACAACAACAACAACAACAACAACAACAACAACAACAACTCAAAATAGAAATGATTTTCAAAATTTCATCATCTTGAAATTGTCGTCTGCAACACCTTTCGAATTGGAACAGTCCAAAATTTTGCCGCCTGGAAATGGGCTAATAGTTGGTACTTAGTGACATTTGCTACACAAATCGTCGGTGTTCTTGCAAAACCTTGTAACTCCAGCTTGGTTAAAGCTTGAGTTACGAGGTTTTGCAATAATACGTTGCTATTGCAAAACCTTGTAACTCCAGCTCGATTTAAGCTAGAGTTACGAGGTTTAGCAATAACACCGTCGAAATCTTACTTAATGGGCTCGCGTGCATTTTTCCAATCGTGTTTGTAAGAAAGCAGCCCACGGAACGTGAACTTAGAAGAATAAGTGTGTGGGTAGGGGGATATGGACCAAAGTTCTCTTTGAAATGAAGACAAAAGAATTGTTAACCCATTACCAGACGGCAAAAGTTTAGACTTGTTCAAATTCAAAGATGTTGCAGACGACAATGTAAAGTGAATGGACTTTACATTTTGTTTGTCTGTTCGCGTAGAAAATGTGGAAGAAAATGAAGAAATTTCTTGTCACAAGTAGTTTCTTCATTTCGCACAATGTTATACTTAGTCCTGAGGGGAATCAAAAAGTGTTACTGCACGGTAATGGGTTAAAGAATGGAAAAGATGTAAGCTTTGTTTGACAGTTAACCCTTTCCAAAACAAGATCTGGTTTTGAAGTCCCTTGTAGAAAAAGCTTTGGACAAGATTGAGACAAATGAAGAAACTGCTCATAAACAACACTTTCTCCTTTTGCCTAAATACTTCCATGCCAAATTATGAACAGACTCGTTTCTTAATCAAAACCAACTTTATCGTCCATAAGAATTTTCCGATTGGAGCAGTCTAAAATTTTGCCTTTTGGGAAAGGGTCAATCGAAAGTATTGTATAAGAAATTCGTTTTGTAATACATGTATGTAACTATGTAATAATTACATAATTCTAGACTTATGCAACTGTCATAATGTTATAGCCAGAATTTTGTGTTTTTTGCTTTGATGTGTCAGATCTTTCTTTTAAATCGACTGATAAAAAAGTTATTGACGACCAGGCCTGTTGACGACCAACTAAAATTTTTGTTCTTCAATAACTTTTTAAATGGTGATATTTAACAGATCCATAACAATCAAAATTAATCTCTCCTCTTCTGCTTTACATTATTTTTTTTTATATTTGTCACATATTAACAGAATAACTGAAGATTTTCTGTAATTCTTATGTGAAGCGATTTGTCACCGATATAGATAGACCAAATATCTCCTTTCACTATTTTTTTTATTTGAAATCCAAACCTCATGATCTGGGTAGACAGACACATTTGCATCGCATCGAAGAGACGATTCTAATGAGTACCTACAACATATATACTTTGATGAACAACTGAAGTACATTGTTATTTACGTTCATTTTAAAGAGTTAAAATGCACGTGGCCCTAGATCCAACCCAGTCCTATTTATAAGCCCTGACATATTTTTTTAACTTTGTGGTGAATGAAAGGCCTTATCAGATCCGACATTTTTTTCTCTAGCACTTCCTTTGGCGGAAAATGTCGGAGGTTAAGCCCTCAATCTACTACCTCTTAAATTGAAATTTCGACCTAAAAATGGTATGGATAGAAAGATAAATCAATTGTTTTTCAAATCAGTATAATTTTGAAATAAAATTACCTTGTTTTATCTAAATCCAACCAAATGCCCAACATCCCTATTCAAAAGCAAGATGGACGACACGCTTGCCAATTTCACAATCATAATTTAATAGTCAAATCAATATTTTAGTAACATTAAGGTGGTTTTAAACATCATGTAGTTATTTTTCATTGTTTATGTCTCGCTAAATACCTTGAATAGGGACTTTGAACAATATTAGATTTGCTACACAGAACGACAGTAACCTAACTAGACTAGATCCAACCAAGCTTAAAGATAGAATACCCGTAATGTTGCCATTTTGAGATTCATAAAACATCGGATTTTCGAGCGTCGTCGTTACGTATCAGAACTTCTTCGGACGCAGTCGTTAAGATTTGACGGTGGAAAGTTCCATCGTCGAATGTTTACGACTTCGCACGAATAATTCCGACGTCGCGCGAATATCATTAGGGGTAGACTTGCCTACCTTAATAGTGTCTTCAATCATTGGTAAATAGTAATTTTCTTATACATGTGTTTGTCTTTTTCCAGATGCGGAAAACATTCGAGAGTTAATGGACAACTGTGGTGATCAAATGTACCAACTCACGATATGTCTGCGTAAAGAAAGTTCGTTTGGTCTAAAATTCCAAGAGTGTGACGATTTGTTGGTGCAAACATTGGTGTGCCTTTCGACGAAACCGGATGTTCCGTTCATGCGCGCGCAACAGGATGTTCATGATGTCATATTGTCCGGACAACCGGAAATGGTAGACGTCGGAGACGGTTTCATTTCAAAACGAGGTTTAGGGCGCTGTATACACAAATGTCTTCAAGGTCAAGGTCGGATGAATTTCATCCAGTGTAAATCAATGTGTCATTGATCGGCTGATGGTGTAGATATACAGTCCACACGGCGGGGGATCACGTGACGAAACATTTACGATAGATTTTATTTTTTCTGTTGATGCATGAGCCATTGAAAAAAGTTTTGAAAAGTTTGGAAAACGTTATTGACAACCGAGTAACTTTTGGTTCATCATCAATAACGTTTTACCATCAGATATTAAAAAAAGAAATAACCACACCAGAATAATTTCTGACATGTTTCTACATTCTCTACTTCAAACCTCATCCAAAGTCGTCAAGTATATGTAGTAACACAATTATTGGAAGAGTTTCTTAAATGTTGTGTCACGGGATTCCCTACCGAGTGTTAAACGATTAATATCCGTTTTAATTTATCCAAAGCGATTGAAATGTATCTACAATCCGCATTTAAGCCAATGGAGTAGACAAAAATGTCATTCACAGAAATTCTACAACTTTAAACTTTACAGAAATCATCTCGGGAAAGTGTAAAGATACTCATCAGCAGCATGTGTCTAAGTGCAGTCTGATCAGAATGTAAAGCTGTTTTCTTACAGTTGTTACCCACTGGTGGTGAACTCGGTCAAAGCGTGGGACATTTTTTCGCGATCATAGTATTCCGTACGAGATTTCATAACAACACAGACGGTTTGTCAATACATATCATTAAACCCGGTCTACTTTTAGAACAAACGCAAAATATCTGTACCTTGTTGTAGCGAAAAACGTCCCTCGCTTTGGCCGAGTTCACCACCAGTGTTACCGGTCATGCAGAAAATGTAATAGTTCAAACCATTTCATCATATCGACGTCTTTTGATGCCCACGGGATAAATTCATTAAAAAATAGTGTGGGAATTGCTCATCATAAGCTAATCCGAGTCTTCTCTGATGTAAATACGCTTTTTGATATTTTGATTTTTCGCTATTTATTTTTTTCGTAAATAGCGAAAAATCAAAATATCAAAAAGCGTATTTACATCAGAGAAGAATCGGATTAATTATAAGCAATCACTTCATTTTCCAAAATGTTTTCTACACATCATGTCAAAAAACGGGTAGAATTCGATTAATATGAAATGTCGTCTGTAACATTTCTGAATTTGAACAAGTCTAATATTTTGCCGTTTGGTAATGGGTTAACATGGATTTTGATAAGAGAGTGCATACGCATTCTGATAATCAGAAAAGTTTACTTGGTGGTTCATAAAATTTTTATAAGCTGAATTTGAAAATATTTGCAACATCCAGCAAGAATAAAAAGAGAAATTTAAGTCTTGACATTTTCCCACATTTTCTGCTTCAAACCGATGTCAAATTTGTCACAAATTTATTGGAAATTATCTAAAATTTTCAGTCGCGTGATTCTACACAGTGTAGATGGCTGCTTAAAGAATTCTGAGTGCTAAAAAGTTATTTAGTGTTCGACCTACTTTTTGGACCAAAGAAATTGCAGTGTATTTTAAAATTTCTCCGCTATATTTCGCATAAACGAGCTGCCGGCTAGTTTATGTGGCGTCTATACAAAGCCACGCCCCCGTCTCCAATGAATTGCTAGCGAACACTTAGTCAGATAGAGTCTGTAGAGTAGATTCTACGCGATATAAACTTTTAATGCGCTGCGCGCATTTGAATGTTTATTTTGCGTAGAATCTTCTATACAACCTCTATCTAAGACGTAAAAATCATAATAAATCATCAGCATTTTCTTTTCTCTCTCGGTATTTCTTATTATTTCACCGATATGAAAGGGTAGATCTCGAGTTCGTGCTGCCCCGGGAACGATTTTGTTACCGCAAATTACAAAATAAAACAATAAAAAAGTATTGCATGTAAAATTTTATTCATTTCCAAAATGTTTTCCCATGTACATGTACTTTCTACAAGGGACGTAAAAACCAAGTCTTGTTTTAAAAAGGGTAAAATATGCCGACACATTATCATAATGTCAGCGAAGACAAACGTTATTAGTATGTACTTAAAATTCATGCATAGTAATTATAATAAATTATTCTGTACTGAATATTCATATTCCCACATAGCGAACTATTATGTTGATAGTAAAAAGAATGTGAATGAAATGCATTAAACCATACGTAGGCTATGGCGTACCAAATGGGTCAAAAGTCTATTTAGAGCGTGCACGCATAAAATATACGCGTCGACGCGTAAATTTTATGCGTCGACGCGTATATTTACGCGTCGACGCATAAAATTTACGCGAGCAGTTGAAAATTTATGCGTCGACGCGTCTATTTTATGCGTGCACGCTCTTTCTAGACTTTTGACCCATTTAGTACGTCATAATGCTTTGCATAGGCTAATGTTTCGCTGTTAGTGAATCGCGCCCACGTTGGCGAATATCGATGCTTTTCAACAAAACCTCGTAACTTCAGCCTAAAACAATCTGTAGTTACGAGGGTTTTATTTAAAAGCTACGATATCATGATTCACTGATATCCCTTCTCAGCCAACAAAAATTTAGACCATTCCCAATTGACCAAACGCCGACTGCCAATCAAAAACATTTATTAGCCAATGGGCGATCAGATAAATGCCATGCCCCAATTGTTCTTCGTTGCACGCGTTATTGTATCGATTTATCGACTGACAATCAAAACAATCGACATGCCAATGGCAAATAATTTTGTGCTAACAATAGACTAGGTTTACCGTATGTTTTGATAAACCGTCGGTGTTGTTATAATATCTCGTAACTACGGCTTAAATCAAGCCGTAGTTACGAGATTTTATAACAACACCTACGAAATACTATTTTGTGTCTCCGAATTTACGTCACGATTAACTGGATAAAATCGTTCCCTATAAACGATCACATGTCCATTGTTTGTCTTAAATTCTATGTTGGGCGGAGCGATCTGTCGATTGGCGTTTGGTCAAATTGAACTTTGTTATAGACAAACGATAAATATTACGAACAATAAACAGAAGAATACACATAACGTTGATGGGGAGTCAAAACCTCGTAACTACAGCTTGAAAAAGCTGGAGTTACGAGATTTTGACTCCCAACCGACGATAATCTATACGTTATATGACGTTCTTGTGGTCTTTTAAAGGTAGTTCACCCCTAGTGAGATTCACGCGATGTCGGAATAATTCGGACGAAGTCGTTAACATTCGGTAATGGAACGTTTCACCGTCGAATCTTTAAGACGTGGCCCAAATATGCGTTTATTTGTTCGTTTTGTTATATCTTGCCTTTCACCCCTACAGGGTATAACTGAGCAATAAAATATACTGAGTTCTATTCTATTCGTAATGAATGTTAAAGAGATCACACGAAAATTTCCGACACCGCGTAAATCTGATTAGGGGTGGACTGCCTTAACTTGCACATCTATAAAGTACAGATAATCATCTTCAGACTTTCTTTCCGAAATAGTGGCAAACGCAATGCTTATAAAAATGTAAATGCAGTAATCATTTACATATTGAAATTAGGACCACGTGACATATGCAAATTAATCATCACGTGACAGGTACAAATTGACCGTGCCAGAGGCGAAAAGTAACGAACTAGGGTGCGAGCGTGCTCGTAAAAATGTCCGTAAATTTGTCTGTGTTGATGTGTGACAAATTGAGTCGTCAAAACACCGTCATGAATTAGACTTTTAACCCTTTTCCCAAACGACGTTTTTAGTTAAAAGGGCACATGCTCGTTTTTTTTTCACAGACCAGAACAACATGGGGAGTTGGGGACAGTCACAGTATACATTGCTGTGTGGTACATTGAATCATCTAGGGCCAATAAGAAAATACTGTCTATCAAGGTCAAGTTTCCCATGAATGCCATTATAAATATAAAGTGCGGGTATGTTAATTATTATACAGACTTACTTTAGAAGGACTTAATGAACTTCATTGGAAATTTCTTAGGGCAAAAATGATATAGCTATGCAGGTTGATCATTCAATGCATTTTTTTCTTGGATATATTGTTTTTACCTCAGACAACCTAGCTCAGGTCCCTTTAATTATCGTTGTCGAATAGGCCTATGAAAGCTGCTGCAGTCGACAAATTCTTATTGTATGTTTGGTATGGATGTGATTTTGAGTGCAACATAGCCGAGAAAATATTGAGACAAAAGAAGAAAATGCTGGTAATCAGCATTTTCTTCTTTTGTCTCAATATTTTCCCAAGCCTTATCTATCGGGGACTTTAAAACAAGTTCTTGTTTGAGAAAGGGTTAAATGAGTGAATTGACAGCTGACAGCATCTTAATCTAGCCATGTATTGGACTAATGGACTTGCAATACACTAAAAAGTTTAACCCTTTCCCAAACGACACATTTGCATGGCCCTTTGAATTCAAAAGAAAGAAAAAACTAATAAAAACCTCAAAACAAACAAACAAACAAAAAAAAAAAACAAAAAAAAAAAAAAAAAAACATCAGAAAAACACACATGCTGCAGGTTGTTATTAATATAACAATGTCAAAAAAACATAGCAATTTTACGATACAGTACAGTAGGCCCTATATGGTTATCAGCAATTTCCTCTTTTTTCTTAAGGTTTTCAAAACCTTTATTTGTCGAGCGAGACAGGGTAAAAATAAGTGATTGACAAGCGACAATTTCATATTAATTTATATCTGCACTAGTCTAAGTAATGGGACCAAATGTATATTGATCATTTTGCAAACAGCAAAAAAAAAAAAAAAAAAAAAAAAAAAAAAAAGTCCTAATTCCACTGGTGGTGAACTAAAACAATTTTCGCTCCAACAATTCGAAATCTGATGCAGATAACAAATTGAAGCTCGATAAAGGTACACATTGTGTACAATATTTATATATAACATAGAATTTATCGAAGCAAAAAGAGAACATGCTTATTACCAGCATTTTCTACCATTGATGAAGCTTTTTCTATTAGGTTTAACGAAAGGCGTCATTACATGGGAACGAGTTAAAAGGTAAAGGCCCGGTCCCACTGCACTTTCGGATGCACAGAGGATATAAAACGTACAAAAAATCTTGCTTTCCGTTAGACGTCTCTTTCCATCCGTTGGAAGTCCGATGTGTACTTATTGCATACGTCTTATCCAACGGGCATCCGTCAACCGTAATTTCATCCGCACAAGAAGTTTTGGGCTGCCCAAAACTTTTAGAATTGATGAACCTTCCGTCGTGTACGATATAAATCCGCAATATATACGAGCAACAGACGTTCTATGTACGTTATCAGTCCGTTGTATCCTTTCTCCATCCTAAAGGCATCCTTGAAACTCTAATCAACCGAAACTGAAAAGGGATTGATAGGGGAACGATAAGGTACATGGAACGTCTATACATCGTTAGCAACACGGAAATAGAAAGGATGTAAGCATATGCATCGCGTATATGAAGTATACAAATGGAAAAAAGAGTTTTTATCTGGGATGTGTTCCGTATATTTAGCTGATATCCGCTCCCATCCGCCAGGCTTCCCACGAATATCCCTTTAACATCCCCGCTATATACTACTGACGTGCGCTCTTTTCCGTTATACTTCCGCCATTTTCTAAAAGCGGATGAAAACGGATGGTGCCACTACCGAAATTTTGCTCATCCGCTGTGTCCTTTTTGCATACGTTTTTGTCAATCTGCCAGTGGGACCGGGCCTTAAAAGTAGGTATCTAAGCCTCTCTTACAACCGGTCGTACGTGCGGTCTGCGTGCGGTCTGCGTCTAAAACGTACGTTTAGTCGTGCGATGCACGCACGTGCAACGTACGATTTTGGTGGACGCAACCACGACGCAGACTGCACGCAGCAAAGAATTGACCGGACAATTCTTTGAGACGCTCTTACAACCCGTCGTGCGTGCTTATAAATCATGCGATTTTGATTTAAAAAGACGCACGACGGGTTGTAAGAGAGGCTTAAATGAGCGACATCAACATATCAAAGAGCGAATTTCATCAGAGAAAACTTGGATTAACAGATTAGGAGTTTAGGACAGTAATGTTTACGAAGCTTTCTTACTTTTTAGTTTTTACTTAGTTTAGCAGGATGCTGTATGCGGACACCGAACCCCACAAATATGGTCTGGTTGTTAAAGTCCCTAAAAGGAAAAGCGTGGGAACAAACGTATTTTGACAAAGATGTTGACAGCCAACATTTTAATATAGATTCACTTTTAGCTCAGTACTTGTGTATTGCTGCTTGCCAACAAAGGCATAGTAACCACAGCTTTTTTAAAGCTGTATTTATGTGGTTTTGTTGAAATGCCACGGAATGTTATATTGTTTACACATAAAGTCCTGATCAACTTCGTTTTAACTCGGCCCCTCGTTTTGATGTCCTTGATTAATTAGACTCAGGCATTTTCTCAAATTGTCTCAATAAGTTCTGTGCGCTACTGTATAGGAATCATATGCGTATCAAAATCTTATTTTGGTGTGTGCAGCAGCTTTCAAACTGCCAAACTATACACGGCTTTCCTATTTTTCTCGCAGACTTGCAGACATTATTTTTTTTTATCAAGAACAAATATTTTCCTAGATTTTGGTCCCCAAAGGAAATCACCTAGTGAATTGGGAGGGATGTCAAAAGTTCTAATCTGAAGATATTTCATTCTAACCCTTCCCACAAACAATACATGCTTTATAACCCTTTTTACTAAGTTACGATTAAGGTAGTTCATCTCTAATGAGATTCAAGCTTTTACTGTGCAACTTCGTTTATATTCGTTTCGTTTAGTTTCCTATAACCTTTTCATGCGACGTCACGTGGAACGTTCCACCGTAGAATATTTACTTACGTCGTCACCCGAGAAAGTCCGACGTCGCGTGAATCTCATTAGGGGTCGGCTGCCTTAAGGTATATGACCCATCATTAAAAACACCACTTTCTAGCTATAGTGGGGCGCATAACTCCGAAATTTTGGCACAATCGTTCACTTTGTGATACAAGCATGAAATTTGGTATGGTAAGTCTTTTAGGGCCACTGAACCAGAAAAAAGTGCTAGCCACCTAAAATTCGCATCCGGTGGCCATTTTCCAAGATGGCCGCCATTCTCATCAATAAATGTTATATATCAAATAGAAAGACACTCCAAATGGCCATTTTCGCCAAGAATTGTCTATTAAACCGTTATTACATAGTCACTTTTGTAATCAGTTAATACTAATCTGGCCTTTTTAGAACATGGTGGCCGGTTTTTTCAAGATGGCCGCCATAATATTCCAATTATGACCGTTTCTGCAGGGAAATCCTATCATTTTTTATCACAAAGGTTATCAACCTTTTTCATTAAATACTAATCAGTAAAATGGAATGAGAGACAAAGAATGCTAGCCACCGGAAATTTGCAATCAGTGGCCTTTTTTCAAGATGGCTGCCATTCTCACGTATATACATGTATAATATATATCAAATAGAAATGCATCCCAAATGGTGAAATTCGTCAGGAGTTTTCTTATTTACCTTTCCCACGTAGTCATTTTTTTAATCAATAAATAACAGTGTGGGCTCTTTGCAACATGACGACCGTTTTTTCCAAGATGGCCGCCGAAAGTTTGTAATATTTGTCGTTTCCACAGCAAAATCTCACTATTTTTACCAAAAGGGATCAACCACTTTCTTTAAGAATCAACTAGCAAAACGGGATGAGATACAAAACATGTTCTCGAAGAGAATATATTTTGTTATTGAAATGGCGGCCACTTTTGTTACTGTAATGTAATTTCATCCCAAAACCTTTCTTAACTGTCTCAGAACGCAAGGTTCACATGGGCTTCCATAAATGAATACTTCACTGTCCTTACTACTTTACTGACGATTACTTTCAAAAAACGCATAACATCAGTTTCAATTAGCATCATTTAAAACACTCTGCTGCTATACGAAGGAGGGTAACAGATAAGAGTAAAACGCCGATGAATTGGAAAAGTTTTCTCCGAAATAGCACAAATAAAACAGAACTGTTCCATTTCCTTGCAGATAAGATATCGCAGATGACTACAACTAATGTGGTGTTTGTGACGAAAGATATCAATGTCCTTGTCTGTGCAAATCATTCAGACACACGTCTTAACGAATTGGCTCCGTGTACACACGAAGAGGCTGACACGCACATTTTTGTACATGCCTGGCACGCTGCACAACAGGGCCTTAAATCTCTCACAATTGATGCAAATGACACAGATATCATCATCATAGCCGTTTCTCAGATGTCTGAGCTCTACGCGGTTGGTCTTGAGCAAATGTGGGTCAGATTTGGTAAGGGAGAATACACTAGGTGGATTCCAATTCATGAACTTGCTTTTGCCTTGGGTCCACAATTATCAAAAGGAATTCCATTTTTCCATGCTTTCACTGGCTGTGATGTGGTAGCGGGTTTCAATGACAAGGGAAAGAAGAAAGTATGGCAAACATGGAATGTATTTAAAGATGTTTCTGATACTTTCCAAAGACTCAGTAAAGTAACATCATCAATTGATGAATCTGGCATGAGATTTTTAGAACAATTTGTTGTTTTGATGTATGATAGATCTAGTGACACAACATCTGTCGATAAAGCAAGACTTAACCTTTTTGCCAAAAAGCAACGGGCTTACGATCTTATACCCCCTTCTCATTATGCATTAAAGGAGCATGTCAAACGGGCTGCATACCAAGCTGGCCATATTTGGGGATAGTGTATATCTCGGCAACCAGATTATCAATGCCCGTCGAACTGGGGATGGTCAAAAGAGAATGAATGTTGGAAAGTTGTTTGGACAAGTTTAGACCCTATTTCGAAAAGCTGCAGGGAGTTGACCAAGTGTGGATGCAAAAATGCTTGTAGTGGACGGTGCAAATGCAAGAAAGCATTACTGTTCTGCACTGCACTCTGTAGCTGCGTCTGTGAAATGCCACCTGAAAATTGAAACCATGCATATACCTTCTTCGGTGATAGTTTGTTCACAAACACTATACCCGGCTTGTATTCTACATACCATCTCTCGTTGTTGAGGGGCCCCGTCTGGGGTAAGGGGTAGTCTACTTGTAACGGTACAGGCTGTGGATTTAAAGATATATTCTTACCTTCAAAAACTAATACACCAGATATATTTGATGTTTTAATATTGCCATTTCTGGTCCTCAAATTCTATACCTAACTTGTTTTCTACATACCATCTTTCGTTGTTGAGGGGCCCCGTCTGGGGTATTGGGGTAGTCAACTTGTAATGGTACAAATGTTTATTTTAAGATATATTCTTACCTTCAAAAACTAATACACCAGATATATTTGATGTTTTAATAATCCATCTCTGGTCCTCAAATTCTATACCTAACTTGTTTGCTACATACATGTACCATCTTTCGTTGTTGAGGGGCCCCATCTGGGGTATGGGGTAGTCTACTTGTAACGGTACAGGCTGTGGATTTAAAGGTCTATTCTGACCAAAAACCAAAGAAAGTGGTTGCCATCTCGAGTTCACAAACACTATACCTAACTTGTTTTCTACATACCATCTCTCGTTGTTGAGGGGCCCCATTCGGGGGTATGGGGTAGTCTACTTGTAAAGGTCCAGGCTGTGGATTTAAAGATCTATTCCCACCAAGCCAAACGAATACACCAGACATATTTGATGTTTAAATGGTTGCCATTTCTGGTCCTCAAATTCTATACCTAACTTGTTTTCTACATACCATCTCTCGTTGTTGAGGGGCCCCGTCTGGGGTATTGGGGTAGTCAACTTGTAATGGTACAAATGTTTATTTTAAGATATATTCTTACCTTCAAAAACTTATGCACCAGATATATTTGATGTTTTAATATTCCATCTCTGGTCCTCAAATTCTATACCTAACTTGTTTTCTACATACATGTACCATCTTCCGTTGTTGAGGGGCCCCATCTGGGGTATGGGGTAGTCTACTTGTAACGGTACAGGCTGTGGATTTAAAGGTCTATTCTGACCAAAAACCAAAGTAAGTGGTTGCCATCTCGGGTTCACAAATTCTATACCTAACTTGTTTTCTACATACCATCTCTCGTTGTTGAGGAGCCCCATCTGGGGTAAGGGGTTGTCAACTTGTAATGGTACAAAATGTAGATTTTAAGATCTATTCTTACCTACAAAAACTAATTCACCAGATATATATGATGTTTAAATGGTTGCCATCTCGGGTTCACAAATTCTATACTTAACTTGTTTTCTATATACCATCTCTCGTTGTTGAGGGGCCCCATCTGGGGTATGGGGTAGTCTACTTATAAAGGTACAGGCTGTGGATTTAAAGATCTATTCTCACCAACCAAAACGAATACACCAGATATATTTGATTTTAAAATGGTTGCCATCTCTGGTCAACAAATTCTATACCTAACATGTTTTCTAAATACCATCTCTCGTTGTTGAGTGGCCCCGTATGGGGCAAGGGGTAGTCTACTTGTAATCGTACAGAATGTGGATTTTAAGATCTATTCTTACCTACAAAAAAGAATACATCAGATATGTTAGATGTTTAAATGGTTGCCATCTTGGGTCCATGAACACTAAACCTAACATATTTTCTACATACCATCTCTCGTTGTTGAGGGGCTCCATCTGGGTTAACGGATAGTCTACTTGTAAAGTTACAGAATGTGGATTCAAATAATTTTCCTGACCTACAAAAACGAATACACCAGATATATTGGATGTTTAAATGGTTGCCATCTCGATTCTACACATACTATACCTAACTTGTATTCTACATACGTACCATCTCTCGTTGTTGAGGGGCCCTATCTTGGGTGAGGAGTAGTCTACTTGTTATGGTAGGGACTGTGGATCTAAAGCAATGTTCAGATAAAAAACTGATATATACTTCACATTGGAGATCTAAAATGGCAATCAATTAAAATTGTTAAAACTGAGATTACCTGGGCTTAGTTGGCTGCCATTTGTTATCAAGTTAGTCAAATGTTATAAATCGTTAATGAAATTAGCGAGTCATAACTTATCAGTCGAAAAAGCAGATGAAATGAAGTTTTCCATTGGAATATCTGTCATTTTCGTATGATAAATTACGAAATATCTAACATTTTATGGCAGCCATATGAGTCTGGTTGCCATCTCACACACCAATATTGTCTTTTTTACTTTTAACATTTATCCGTCTAAGGTTTTGAAATGAATAATTAAAGTTTCTATCAGTTTTAATATGTCATATCATAAGATAGTGAGGCGCCATAATGCTCAGATGGCGGCCATCTCAGAAAATGGCCGCCATATTGAATTTCATGTGGCTAGCACTTTTTTCTCAAAAAGTATACTTAAAACAATATTTCTGCCAAATTTCATGCTTGTATCACAATCTGAACGATTATATGAGTTATGCGCCCCACTACTATACGAAATACATTAAATTACACACACTTGTAAATTCACTTAACATAAGTTAATTCGCCGTCCCAGATTTCAAGATAATGCTTCAAGAAGAAAATAATTTACAAATTTACATTTTACTCTATATTAATATTCAAGGGGGTAATTTTGTACATTTTTGTCAAATATTTCCTGAAGTATGCATTAATTCAAAATTCAAACCGTTCAAATTGATTATGTTTGTATTTGGAATGGAAATGTAACACAGTTTAGGAATTACTGGCACTTTTCAAATTTCGCCGCCGGCTCTTGTGTGATAATGATGGGTCATATAGCCTACGTTAAGAAAGAATTGAGGAAAATCACAAAAATGCTTACTATTGGAATATGCTATCTTTTAGGTAAGTATTTTCCTGACTATTACTATATTGACCTTTGGCTATTATAATTAGGAACAATTTTCGCGGGTTCGTGTGCTAGAAATAGATTTCTGATGGGAAATCCCCCAACAACGTTTGCCAGGTACCAGTCTTATATTTTGTTTATCGGTCATGAATCGGACATTTTTTCGTAACAGTGTTAGCGAAAATTATTATTTTTCAAGCGAGATATTAGTCGATCATAGATAATGCAGGCGGGAACTAAAACTACGAAACATTGCGCATATTCAACATGCAACATTGATTCCAGATACGGAGACAGACCAGAAAATACAACCGTTTTTTTTTTTCTTCTTGAGATTCCTCAGGAGCTTAACCAGAAAAAACGCCGAACTGTTATTTTAAACAAAATGATTTTTGAAATAAATATACTAGTAGAAATAAAGTCGGAAAATGAGAGAAATTGCTCATTTCGAGCAATTTCCTTTCTCTTTCTACTATGTTGCAATCATGGACAATTGAGAAGAGCAACAAAAAGGGCCAAAAACCATTTCGATCGAAATTCAACAAACGTCGGATGAGTCGAACTCAGGATAACTCGAGGAAAAATAACGTTCTCTAAGACTTCAACATAATGAGTTTCAACTACAACTATACTCAGTTCCAAAAGAAAGTGTGCACTTTCGCGTTTTGCTTTTACCTTAATTTTCACAAAGTTTATGGCAATTTAGGAAGTAAAAGTGATATCATACTTCAGACTAGACTAGAATTGGTATCAAAACAAATGTCGATAGAATTGCCCATACAGCATACACACAGTCAGATCATTTTGGTGTTGATGGCGTTTAGATTTACAGTCCTTACAGCTCCTTCTGTGGAAAGAGATACACGCTTATATGCCGCTGTAGGGTGTGACAAGGCCTTCCAAGTCATTTCCACGCTTAAGTTTGAACTTTCCTGTAGACGTTACGTGTACGTCAACGTTAGTAATCGCTACCTTAGTAGTCTAGTAAATTGTCGTCGGACGGTGCAACAACGTTCTACAATAAATTTGTACGCCTTTAAGATGCCATACAAACGGACACATGCTATTAGAACACAAATACCGTACAAATTCAAAATTGTTGACGACTTTTGTTTTCACCAGGTTCGGTCTTGTTCACCGACGTTAATTGTAATTCGTTTCACGCTAATGCACTATGCACACATGTAATGAAAATGTGATTTTATGCTAAGGTATGGCAAAATGATTGCAGTGAGTGTAATTTCTGATCGATAATTCATCCAGCACGCGAGGCATACGTAAAAGACTAAAAATGCGAAATCACAATCAAGCCGAAAATTCGCGCTTGCTATGTGATATTTTAATCAATATATCGTTTGTCAATAGTCTTGAGATGTGTTGTACATAATTTCCTTAAATCATACGGTCTACTTTTCGAGATACTCAAAATTTAAAAGTGCACACTTTCTTTTGGAACTGAGTATATATGACATTCGGTCTAAATGTTTGTTGTCTTAGAAACGATTCCGATCTTTCTTTCTGACGAAATCAGTTTTGCACCATTTCGATTATTATGTTAAAAATGTTGTAACAATGGCTCATTCAACCTGTAGCTACGACGTTTCCGAACGGAACTAAAGTTTTAAACCCACGACAAATAATCGCGTGACATAGCAATTGAAAAAAACCTTCAATAGTTATATGACCGATTGAAAAATGGTTTGGAACAGAGAGAACAAAAATACGCAAGGAATTAGATGGATGTATCACCAAATGAAAAGTTATTGACGAACAAGTGAAACTTTACTTGGTGGTCAAATTTGTTTGAAAGGATTATCAAAACATCTCGTAACCACGGATTTCCTGCCATTTTCTACCTTCTCTGCTTATGCCACGCATTAACCCTTTCCCAAACAAGAACTGATTTTGACGTCCCTAATAGAAAAGGCTTTGGAAAACATTGAGACGAAAGAAGAAACTGCTGATAACCAGCAGTTTCTCCTTTTGTCTCAATATTTTCCGTGCTATATTGCACACAAAATTTCATCTATAGCAACATTTATTTTGTCATTAGCAGTAGCTTTCAAGTTACAATACCCAAAAAATTTGTTGTTTGGAAAAGGGTTAAGAGAGTTATTGATAATTTATGAAATTGCGGTGCCACGAGATTCGGCAACAAATTTTTCTCGACCAACTATTTATACAGGTCTGTGTAAGGGGGTGGGTGACTGTGGGCGTTATATAAAATTAATGATTTGAAAAATGTTTGTCATTTTGCGCATTTTTACCCAATTACTCCGAATACATAATGTTTTATGCAATGGCGCACAAACCTTCCCCTAAACGTGATTAACCCAATAAAACACATAATAATAATCTTAATATCATTCAATTCAATATATATAGATAAAGAGTTATTAACTTATTTCACATTATCGTAATAAGATACCACTAATTATTCAACTTTTGAACAGACGGACTGATCAAAGCCGTCAACGTTTGGTGACGTTCAGTGCATTTTAACGTTATATCGGTATACGTGTATGTTTATACGTTATAATTCTAAGTATTTTGTCATTTTACAACTATAGAGTTATTTCATAATATTCTAATAAGGTGTCACTTAGTATTCAACTAACTATCAACTAACTATGCACCAGACAGCTCGATCATCACGTCAATCGAGTCATTTTTCATCAGACGTCAATGTCCAGACTATGTGTGCAAATTTAACTCATTACCAGACGGCAAAATTCTAGACTGGTCTTAATTCAAAAGTGTTGCAGACGGCAATTTCATACGCACGAATGTTTTCTCCAATTTTGGTCTTTTCATACGGAAAACATCTTTGAAAATGATGGTCGGCAAATGGCGTCACTCTGCGGGAATGTGTTTTAACCTATTAGAGTCTGGATCAGGGGAAAGGGGTTCTGATTTTATCTGAGACCAACAATGAACTTTGATCAGCCTGTGTCTATATTCAGACCAGTGCCGAATACAAATAAGCCGGAATAAGGGATTGATAGGTAGATCGGCATTTCTGTTGTTTGTTCCTGCCTTCACTTCTTTCTGGGGGTAGGGTGGATGGGTAGGGTGTCTTTTTCTTTGAGGGAAAGCGGAAAGAAAAAAAAAAATAGGGTCGGTCTCATGCTGATAGTGTCGGTGGGGTAACCTGAATCAAACACGCATATCGAAATCCATGATGTTGTTTGCTAATATAGCTTCTTCAAGTCTCTTCGACTCGCAGTGGCTGAAAGAGAAACATATGGACCCTACACGAACTACCTCTTATGATCAAATTGATCTGGTAATATAGTAGTCTCAAATGCTATTAAAGCCCCATTTTCACATGTCCCGTCTCATTTGTCTTGGACGCGCAGACGTTTGTCGCCTACGGTAAAATGACGTCACGTCTCACTCAACGACGTTAACGTCAGTTCAGACTGAATCTGTCATTTCGCCGCTAAACCTGACATTTCAATTTTGGACACAGATCAGATTAGACACGGAGAAATAAATCAGCCGAAAAATAAAATTAACGAAGATTTTTTATCCGTTTATTGATACCTTGGAACAAAGATGAAAACTTTGAATTATTTAATGCTATTATGTGTGCTATTTGGAATTGCAAGCTGTTATTATATACGGGTAAGTTTATTTTAACCCATTACCAAACGGCATTTTTTAGTCATGTCCAAATTCAAAGATGATGCAGACGACAATTTCAAGAGAATGAAATTTTACATAATTTCGTCTTTCATGGAAGAAAACTTTGTGGAAAATGAAGAAATTGCTTTCGACAAGCAATTTCTTCATATTCCACAATGTTTTCCGAAGCAATTATCTTATAGGGAGTCAAAAAGAGTCATTGTGTGGTAATGGGTTAAAACAATTAATCTTTTTTTTTAATAATCACTGTTTATGAAAATGCAAATATTCGCAACCGGAATTTTGTTCAAGTTCATTCTATTAGACCACATAATTCGAGTCAACTTCTTTTTGGCAAACGAGGTAGCTCTTTCATTTCTAGTTACGATAATGTAAATCTAGTTCTCATTAGAAAGTACAGAATTTGGTACCAACAGTTTTCTTCTTTTCATTAACCTATTACAAAACATGGACTCGTTTTGACTGTGTAAAAGATAAATGCGTCAGAAAACATTGCGGAAAATGAAAAAAAAAATGCTTGTCACAATTTCTTCATCTCTCACAACATTTTCTATCGAAAAGGCCAATATTCTTGAATTTCATTCACTTGCAATTTTCGCATGTAAAGTATTTGAAATTAGATAATTCGAAATAAATGCAGTGTGGTAATGGGTTAAAACAGAATTGATACATTGTCACTATATCATTATTCCATCTGATTTCACCAAATTTTCTGGGTTTTGCGTCCTTGATAGAAAAGGTTTAGGAAAATATTCGAGGGAGAGGGGAAATTGTCACAAGCGACAATTTTTCCTTCCTTCCCCTACATGTTTTACATCATGGAACGTGGATGTCTGTTTTTGTTAAAAGTCCTTCGCTTCTGTAATTTATTTAAGTTTAGACCAGTGTTTTATTCTTTTGGTCAGGAATAAGCTTTTGTTACACCAAGCTGTTATAGATTCTTTTATATTCATCAGAGATTTTGGATTCTTTCTCCCAAAATGGTTTGGCTAGGGTAAGACCCGGGTATTGCACTTCCTGTATAAATTTTATATTTCGACTTATTCCGTGACGTCCGTAAGTCCGAGCATTTTTTAATATACCGTTAGATGCAATATCGCATGTTTCCGTAACAACGGAAATAATTGAGCGTACTCAGATTTCCGAGAAATATTCTACACAATTTATGTGAAAATGTTTCTAAATTGTATGAAAAATAGGCCACAAATCCAACAAAAGTAAAAAATTCAAAATTTGAGAGCAATGAAAATTGCCTCCATTTAAAATCGTCTATTCGCACCATACAGATTTTGTTCCATAACTGGTCACATAGCCTATTACACAGGTCTTACCTTAAAGGGACATTTCATTCCAATTTCAATTTTTTAGAGTATGTCTTGATGCCAAGATTGGTTATTCTAATGAGTATAAATACTATCAGTTTTTTTAAGTTGTTGCCAATAAGCGAGAAACACGCATTTAAAGTTGAGACATAATCAATAAATTGCATATAAATCTGAACTGTTGTCCACAACAATTTGTTCAATTGTAACACAAAAATATAAATTTCTCGTAAACGGTGCAATACTTTGGCTTGAAATTTTCAGAATTTTCATAAGGAAATATGCTCTCTCGGATAAAAATAAAAGTAAAATTTATGACAAAAAATTCTGAAATGTCACTTTAAATGGTCTGAATTTTAGACAGCAAAATTATTGTCATTAGCAAAACTGCAACAAACTATTCGATTTTTGGTAAAGTATTCCAGCCAAATAGATGATAAAACAAATAGGTCTTAATATGTTATTGGTCCATCAAACATCATTAACGGATTAAGGTAGAATATCCGCAATAGAAACTTACAAAACGTCTGCATTTTTCGGGCGACGTCGAAATCACTCGGTAACAGAAGGAGTGGGTTTATTCCTGTGTGTAACTTATCCATAAAGATCGGGTTTCATCTCATGTTTACGACCTCCCAGAATAAATCCAAAATCAGACTGCGGACGAATCTCAAAATGGCTACATTACTGGTATTCTACTTTAACGATACCTGACTATGACTTGACATCCCCTTTGAAAACAAGAAAGCGAGTATAACCTAAATCTATCGGGATCTGGTAAAAGGACCCATTATAGCAACTTGAGACAACCACGATGCCAGAGCAGCGTGAGTCTGATTTGGAACCATACTGCACTTTATAACGAATGCTATGTTTCTATTAAGCTAATGGAGACCAACATAGTTCTTGATCAGACTGCGTGTATACGCAGGCTGATCTGGAACAACGTTGGGCTCAAAAGCCTTTACCCATTAACAAACGGCAAAATTTTAGAATGGTCCAAACTCAAAGATGTTGCAGACGACAATTTCAAGTGAATGAAATTTAATCGTTTTGTCTTTTTACGTAGAAAACATTGTGGGAAATGAAGAAATTGCTTGTCACAAGCAATTTCTTCATTTTCCACAATGTTTTCCAAAGTCATAATCTAAAAGGGTGTCAAAAGGCGTCAATGTGTGGGAATGGGATAAAGAACTCTTTTCCTGATCCTGACTTATTTGATTTATTTCATTATATAATTTATTTCATTGCAGGCTCCGTATAGGATATCGAGCTCCGGTATACCTCCGAGACCTTTAGGCCTATTTAGACCGTTACGTCAACGTTTATTTCCCGGATCAACGTTGCCGCGACTGACTACGATAACTAGGGGTAGACGTATCGCACCGCCATTGACAATCGGGAGACGCATCTCTTCCGGGCGTATCGGTGGTTCAGTCCCAGATCTCGGTAGAAGTGTACCTTTAAGGCGTATTGGAGGATCATTCTCAAACAACAATGATGAAAACAACAACAATATTGGAAGGAGAATCGGAGTTTCAAGATTCCAGAGTAACAACATCAATGATAACAATTTAAGAATCCGACCTTCCATTGGTTCAGGCAGGTTATTTTCATTGTCCGGTCCACCGCCAATTGTGCCGCGACAAATCCGATATCTATTCGATAGCAGACCGCGAATCAGCGGTACCAGTTCAGTACGCAGAATATCAAGTAGCCGCAGAATATCGCCAAGCCGTCTACGATTGCCTTCTCGACTCTCTACGACATCGCTACGACGAATCTCGACAAGGCAAGGTCAAATCCCAGGTCTCAGGACGTCAGACCAAGTCATGGCTCTTTTTGCAGTAGATGGACCCCGCGGTGTTGGTGGTAAAACGTCATCTCTTCAAGGTCAAGGTCTTTCCAAGCTTCCACTTCCGGCGGAAATGGTTGCTAAATCAACGTCTGTCAGAAGGATAGGTAAGAAATCGTCCAAGGTCGGTGGATTTAGAGCATCAAAGAGCCGAAGCACGTCTAAAATAGTTGGAGCACAGGTAAGGAAATCTGAGATAATCAAGAAGGAATTGAAGACAACGAAAACAAAACTTACTGTACCCGAAGCCAAGGTTGTCGCAAGCAAGTTAAAGACCCAAGAACCAATAGTTGTTCCCTCGGCTATTTTACCAGCCGAGACCAAATCTAAAGCTGTTGTGAAGCAGGGCATCAAGATTTCAGACGCTGATACCGTAAATATTAAAACATCCGCAGGGGTCAAAGCCACGGAGAAAGTAAAACCAGTTCTCATAAAGGAACAACACGGATCTGGATTGGATACCAAATCCTCGAAGGTAGAAATATCACAGCCAATCTTGAAGACGGAACCAGCTGTCGCAAAGTCGACCACAAAGATTTCAAAGGAAGTTTCACCAATCAAAGCAGTTGGTCTTATTAAAGGAAGCGTGGATTCGCAGATAAAGAAGGTGGTAGCAGAGAGTGCAGCAGTCCCCGTTATTATTCCTGAAACACAGGGAAAGATTGCAGACACATCTGTCAAATCTAGCATTAAAATCAACGATGCGGATACTGTAAACATTAAAACCGGCGCCGTCGCTAGCTCAGGGGAGGTAACTGGAGGTATCAAGACAGCCGGAAAACAGGCAGTTATCGTTCCTGAAACAGTAATTACGGACAAAACCAAGGTTGTTGTGCCAGCTGCTGTTACAATAGACAAAAAAGAAGTTGTAGCTGCTAAAACAGCCGTCACGGACATTAAGAAAGTGGCTGCTAAAGTGTTGGCAGATAAAAAGACTGTAATAACTGACAAAGCGGTTATTGCCCCTGATACTAAAGGACATGTACATGTTCACTGACGAAGGTTATGGGAAGAAAGTACGATTGGACATCTATACGACAACAAGATAGAGTGAGAGGGAAAATGTCTGTTTTTTGTTTTCAATGCTGTACAGAAAATGGACATTTGGTCGCCTACCTCTTCTTGCTGAACTATAGATAATGTTTATAAATTTTTGATTCGGTGTCTGGAAAAGGTGTCTTATTATTTTAGTTTTGCTTTTGAGACCACCATGGATCCAAAGATGAACGCGGATCCTGTTCAGACTGTGCGTTTTAAAAGGCTGATCTGAATCCGAAAAACTTTTTTCAGATACCGACTCATTCTTTTATTATTTATTTATATCATTATTGTCATTCATTAAGCTATCCATTCATTCACCATTGCTGTCAATATTTGAGGTGCCTCGTGAGAAAACCTGCCTAAATGACAAAAAAATCGATTTTCACTTTTTTGCATATTTTCATGCAAAGATAATTTTTCTTTCATATGACACCAAAATAAGTTCAATGTGACAAATATTAACGATTTAATTGATATTAAACGATAACCTATGATAACGTTGTTGAACACACTTGTAAACGTGACGTCAATGACATTAATTTTTAAGACGTAGGCCTACAAAGTGTCGCCTCCATGACTGGAATAAATATAATAACAATAGGGCCTACAACATCTACCACTATAGTCTATACTGTCATGACAGTACAGATTGGTTTTTTTTTTTTTTTTGTCTTTTAACGCTCTTCAACTGTGAAAATCTATCTGGAGTGTCGAAAACGGAGTGATCGCCGCCGTATTCTTTGACGCAACAAATGTCGTTCATCAAAGTGATCAACCAATCAAGTCAAAAACATTTAGAGACAAAATATATCTAAAAAAACTCTGCGGTTATTATTTTTTTTAAACATTTCTAAGCTATGACACTTTGTGACGATCCCACGACATGTATAATATTGAAATACTTGTTGGTTGTGGAAAATCTTGCAGGAAAAGATAACAACGTTCTCTGCTACATTCTGGAGATCCCTACAGTTTAAGCATTTAGTTTTTCGTCTGCAACTGCCTTCAGTTTGGATCAGCTTAAATAGTGTTGTTTCGGAAAGGATTTAATATTTAGATTGAAGTTAGGCTTATATCTAAGAAGTGTGCGGTCGGTAATCATTTTCAGAAACAAATGATAATAAGGCTTTCAATTTCAGTTCAGGATTATGCTATTTAAGAAAAGGCTGACACATGACGCTTCTTAAACTGCACCTTTTAAATTTTCGGATTATGCAATCAGGCTAATCTACAGTTTCATGAAATTCGACATTTGCTTAATTACTTTTCAAATATTTTGGCCTGTGAAGCTACTGTTTTATAGGCCTAGACATAGATGTAGGCCTAAGCTGTGAATATGAAACATCCTATAGGCATAAAGAGATTGGCAGGATTTCTAGGCTACTCAAGGTGGTAGGCCTACTTTCTTTGGTGTAGCCTACATAAAAATTTCAAACTGTCAAAAGAGAATCTAACTTACAATCCGGGATTGAACAACAAGGTCAATCTCTTCAACAGCATTGAAAATCCAATTGTGTTAACCTTGTCCAAAACAAGACCTGATTTTGACATTCCTTACAGAATGGTTTTGGAAAATATCCGAGACAAAAGTATTTTTCCTTTTGCCTTGATATTTTCTTTCTTAGATCTTAATTGTACACAAATGTTTTGTTTAAGAAAAGCATTCATTTGTTGTCTGCAACAAATTTGAATACGACCACTCTAAATTTGTGCAGTGTGGGAAAGGGTTTGAAAACATCCATGTGCAGGTCTGGATAAAATGACGTCACACATACGTCACACATAGCCTACATGTACAAATGTCAAACCAAATTCATGGGATAGTTTAGGATAGTTTTGAAAGATCAAAAGAAACTGCTAACAGTTTTGCTGTTCAACACTGACTTTCATTCACATGAATGGTTTTCGCAACCATTAGAGCAATGTTTTAGAGAACATTAATGGAAATGATGAAAATGCCACTAACCAGCATTTCTCCTTATCCTTCAACATTATTTTGTTTTCCATTTCCATTTTTGGTTGAATAACATAAATCTACAAGCAGCACTAATGCAGTGACGTTGTTATGTCAATTTTTGGTATTCACCAACAAAAAAGTGGAATTCTTTTGCTACACTGGAACAGCAACAGCCAACGTTTTGATGTCGGTCTTTCAACCCCATTCAAAACATGTTCCTGTTTTGACAACTCTTTACGATATTGGTTTAGAAGTCTTAATTAACAAGCATTTTTTTCTTTTCCTTCAAGTATTATTTGCTCAGCATTGAAGAAACTCTATTTTCAATAAAACAATAAAAATGTTTTGATTTTTGCATCAACATTGACATTGGACCACACTAAGTTTTCTTTGTTGTGGGAAGTGTGAAGGAAAATCGAGAGCAACGTAGTTATTCCATTTCAACTGGGTAAGCAATGATACCAGAAAAACATTTGTGTGAAACATTTTTTTCCCTTCTTCAAGTTCTTGTTAAATCTAGAGATCTTTAACTCGGCCCTTACCCTTTAAGATATTCATAACTATCCCCTGGGTGTAAACTAGTGTTTCTAGGTCAAACATGATGTGACGTCATCTTTACTTTACTTTTTGTGTATCCATGTGGAAATATCAGTGATGGATGATTATTAGAAATTATTCAAAATGCTTATGGAATGTCTAGCTACGATATCGTAGCCACAAACTTGATGGTGTACTGATTTGTGAAATCCAGATCAAGATTGGTTTCGGAGAATCATTTATTGCAATTTGCAACTTGGAAATATCTATTCTGACAGGTACGTAAGATCTAGGTTTGTTTGTTTGTTTTTAAAGCTAAATTTGGGCTATAAATGGTGAATCATCAACACTCCAGCTACGCTTACTTTGTAGATCTATACATGTGTTATTTTATTCTATAATCAGAGAGATCTAAGTGTAGTCCACATCTCTTAATTTTAAAATTGCACGGTTGTGATGCATCGAAGACTGTCGCCTACCCCGGAAAGAAGGGGTCTCTAATTTTCAGTTTTTAATACAGTTTTCGGCTTTTGAATACATTCCAATAGTTGTCATATAATATATCAACCTATTCATAAAACACGGAATTTGTAGATCAAAGAAATGCCGTATTGTAATTTGATATGAACAAGATTCGTGTCGTGATTTTCAGATTTTGCGCATCAAATTGCGCGACGTTGACCTAACTTTAATCGGCTTTTACGGCGACGTCACGTCATGTCATTAAGGCAGGTTTTCTCACGAGATCCCTCATTTATTTTGCGTTTCAACATTCGAGATAGGGTACAATTGCATGATAGAATGTATCATTCTTTTACTTTTTATGAACTATTTATTTGAAATACTTCCAATACTAGTACTTTTGATGATTTGTTGCTTTTTCTATAACCACATAAGACCCACAGAGAGAAGAGGGAGTAAGGACGGTACTTACTACTTAATCACTAACCCGAAATTCAAAGCGATTAACATGACTACTTCATTATGTGGGAAAGCCAATGTTTAACCACCTCTCTCCCATCGTCGCGTAAAAACACCCCCATCCAAAACTTCTCCCTCTGGAGCTGTACAACACAGCACTTAAAATGAGACAAAAGGAGAAAATGTTGACAATCAGCATTTCCTCCTTTTGACTCAATGTTTTCCCAAACCTTATCTATTATGGACGTCAAACCATGTTTTTTGGGGGAAATGGTGAGCGTTGACAAGTCCTCGTGGTCAATCAATGGATCGAATCCTGCGAATTGCATAAGTTCAACATAACGCTGCTTTTCAACAAAACTATCGTAACTTCAGCTTGTTTTAAGCTGCAGTTACGAGGTTTTTGTTGAAAAGCAGTGATAAATTATCACAATAAATGAATCAGTTTCACTTTCCAGATTTAATGACAAAATCAGCACACACCAACATTAATAATAAATAAGGACAACAATAATAAATACGCGCATTTCAACAAAAACATCGTAACTGCAGCTTGTTTAAAGCTGCAGTTACGATGTTTTCGTTGAAAAGCATCGAAATACGCGCTTCGTCAAACAATTCATGCATATCATACTGCAAAATTTAACGAGAATAATATCAGTTGTTTTTATCAAACAACTGCAACGATTCTTGTTTCACTTTAAACGTGTAATATCCGTACATGAAAAGTAATGAACCCCATTACTTTTCCAGCCGGGCCACACATGAAAAGTAATGATCGTTCGAAAAATACCACAAAACCAAAACCAAATTTAAGAGCAGGGAAAGGCGTTGCAGATTTCAAGTTCCTTGTCATTTCCGTCGCAGTCTGCGCCGCCATTTTGTGGCACGGGTTGTGTGCAGGCACGGGTTCGATACCTCGCACCGATCTCACATGATTTGTCGCACGAGCCCCAGTTGCTCCAACCAGTCCAGCCGCCGTCAATGGCTGATGGGGCTGAAAAAGAGGACAAAAATCACTTTCACGGTGGTTAATCACATGAAACAACAACAGCATCAAAAATACAATCTCAGAAAACTATTTTAAAAGTTTACGAGGTCGGCCATGAAATGCCTGCTTCATGTGAATCTTAATTACGGATATTATAACTTAGCATGGCGCGGCTTTTCCCCAAAATACGTCGTAAATACAGCTTAAATCTGTTTCCATACAAGTCCGGGTTTTGACACATTCGAATAGAGAGGATCAGAAAAAGTAGAAAATGTTGGTTTCTGTGATATATTGTACTCGTACAGAAATACCACATATAGGCCTATTTTCACATCTTTTATAAGTACTTTCCAATCGGAATGGCCCAAAATTTTGCAATTCAGGAAAGCGTTTCAAGCAAGCTGTATTTACGAGTTTTTTTATTGGGGTTAACGCCCCTTTAGCTGTCATGGTCATATCGCGGCGACTGAAGCACCTAACCATAGATTGATGCCATTTTTCATACCAGTGGGCCCTACTACCACAATAACCTTTCTGAGCCTCCAGCATAAGTAAAGCCTCTCTTACAACCCGTCGTGCGTCTTTTTAAATCGTACGTTTTAAAACTCTGCAAAATCGCACGATTTATAAAGACGCTTGACGGGTTGTAAGAGCGCCTCAAAATATTGTCCGGTCAATTCTTTGCTGCGTGCAGTCTGCGTCGTTGTTGCGTCCACCCAAATCGTACGTTGCACGTACGTGCATCGCACGACTAAACGTAGGCCTACGCTTTAGACGCAGACCGCACGAAGACCGCACGCAAGAGCACGTACGACCGGTTGTAAGAGAGGCTTTAACGATTATCAAACAGGCCCGTAAAATCAGGGGCTAGGGGCTATTCCCCCCAAGTAGACCTCAAATGCTGAATTTCTTTATTTTAGACTGAAAATCTAGGGACAATACAATTTAACCACACCAATATTTAGACACTTGCCCGGAATAGGGCTTTAACCGGCCTTTCCCAATAAGGGTCTGTCAAACCATTGATGGGAGACAATTTGTCTGAAAGGATATTTGCTACGACCGGGGATCGATCCTTAGATTTTGAAAATGAGGATCACTGAAATATGACCAACCTGCGGTTATAGGAGCCTGTGTGACAGGTGGACTCGTGACGGGTGATGAGTTAGTCAGGTAGCTTATTAATGCGTTCTTCTGGTCAGTGTATCCATCTGCAACGCAAAAAAGATAAAATAATATATCGTCGCTTTCAACGAAAATCTCGTAACTACAGCTTGTTTAAAGCTGCAATTACAAGGTTTTTTTACGCTGAAGTTACGAGGTTTTCGATGAAAAGCGACGATGTGTGTGTGTGTTTTTTTTTCAAATAGAGAGACGGACGACACACAGCCACACTAACATACATACATCGAGACGCAAAAGTTTAATTGTAGACCTGTCCCAGGTACAACGTCAAATACATACTTTTTCAAGATCAACCATATGCATCTAGGTAAACTAAACGAAATATACTCAGAAAAGTCATTAGGCCATGACATCTTCACGCCATCAAAATAATCTATTCCGTAAAATTATTTTAAATTTATAAATGAGCCGGGATCTGGAAACACGTCCCTTGTAGCATTTTCAAAAATTGAGTTTCAAAATCAGCCTGTTCTCAAATGCAGTCCAATATGCATCCATGCTGCTCTCTTGAAGTTACTACAGGTCATGAAGAAGCTATTAGAGAACAACATGGATCATGGTCAGACTGTGCGTATGCACATGCTGATCTGGATCTATGTTGGGCTCAAAAGCTTTAAGGGACGTTTTACCAGATCCTGGCTCAAATGTATTTGTCTTTTCCCAAATAAGATCAGGCCCGGGCTTCTCGAAAAAAATATGCATACTCATGAGCACATGCTCAACTTCAAAGGAATACTCTCCAACGTTGAAGGGTATTCGATTGAAGTTGACGTGGATTTCGTGTGTTTTGAGTACGGTGCTGAGATTTGAGTCTGAGAACGTACTTATGTTTTTTTTCGAGAAACCGGGACTAGGGGAGAGGGGGGACGAGGTCAATTATCCATGTAGAGATAATAAGTGCAAATGTACTTACTTTCGTTACAAAGAGGCGTATTACATCTCTTTTTGATGTAGGTGGTTGTGGGGTCGAAGTTGTCAGCTACGTGGAATGTGATTTGCTCATTTCTCTAGAAACAAAATGATAAATATTTGGTCGGTGCGATTCTAAAACCTCGTAACTATAGATAGACAACGACCTGTGAATGATCAAAGATCAGCGAGTCTAAATTGGCGGGGGAAGAGGGATTCCGAATCATAAAGCTATGTGACTCGAACCCGTCTCCCTGTAATAAATCGACGAAGTACTATCTGGATACAGCTACTGAACTCACATGGCATCGCGGACAGCATGCAATACCTGTCATTGTTCGCTTTTATTCAGTGGAAAATAGGCACTCCTCCATATTTACATGTATTGGAATATACCGTAACCTTTCGTCACGGCTCACGACTCGATGTCCATTTATACAGCTTCAGTCAATCTGTGGTTACGAAGTTTTACAATTACACCGACAATGGGTGTGATCCTAATTCAAGCTGTAGTTACGAGGTTTTACAATTACACCGACAATTTGAAAATGAACTAACTTTGAGTATACTGTGTAATACATGTATCAACATTTTCCACTTTTGTTTCAATATTTTCTAAACCAGTTTCTATTTTTATTTATCCCGCCATACTTGTTCACGACGAATATACCGGTACTTTATGCACATATCAGAAGTAAGAATTAAAAGCTACCACATTTAACGCTTAAAAATATTACAAAAGAAAAACAAGAGGGCCAAGATGGCCCTGTATCGCTCCACTGGCTTTTAGACATTTAGACTACAAAATTCTTCAAGGAATACCATAGAGGTCTATCCAAAGAAGATTCATGCTACGCCAGAATGAAATCCAATAAATGATTAAGGAGTAGAAATGTTTTTAAAATTTTCTTAAAATTACACTATGTTTCATATGGCTAAAAATAAGCCTAGCCAACAGCGGCCAAGCTTTTCATCCGACCGTGAAGGAATTTGGAAGAGATTCATGCAAGGAAGATTCCTGTGAAGTTTGGTTGAAATTGGTCCTGCAGTTTTGGAGAAGAAGATTGTTTAACAATTTTTCGAAAATTCAATTTAATTAAATTAATTAAAATTTAAGTTCTACACGGATTTTTTTTTACGAATTTAGAGGAGATTCATACAAAGAAGATTTGTGTGAAATTTGGTTAAAATTTGTCCAGTATTTTTGGAAAAGAAGATATTTCGAAAATTTAATTTAATTTAATTAATCAAAATTAAAGTTCTACACAGAATTTACTTTTTTGAAGGAATAAAAAAGAGATTCATGCAAGGATCATTTCTGTAAAGTTTGGTTGAAATTGGTCCAGTAGTTTTGGAGAAGAAGAGTTGTTAAAGATTTTTTGAAAATTTAATTTAATCAAATTGATTAAAATTTATGTTATACACAGAAATTATCTTTTTGAAGGAATTAAGAAGAGATTCATACAAGGAAGATTTCTGTGAAGTTTGGTTGAAATTGGTCGAGTAGTTTTGGAGAAGAAATATTTTTAAAGATTTTTCAAAAATTTAAATCGATCAAATTAATTAAAATTCAAGTTCTGAGCAGATTTTATTCTTTTGAAGGAATTTGGTAGAGATTCATACAAAGAAGATTTCTGTGAAGTTTGGTTGAAATTGGTCCAGTAGTTTTGCAAAAGAAGAATTTTTAAAGATTTTTCAAAAATTTAATTCAATTAAATTAATTAAAATTCAAGTTCTGCACGGATTTTATTCTTTTGAAAGAATTTGGTAGAGATTCATGCAAGGAAGATTTCTGTGAAGTTTGGTTGGAATTGGTCCAGTAGTTTTGGAGAAGAAGAATTTTTAAAGATTTTTCGAAAATTTAAATCAATTAAATCAAATAAAATTCAAATTCTGCACGAATTTTATTCTTTTGAAGGAATTTGGTAGAAGTTCATTCAAGGAAGATTTCTGTGAAGTTTGGTTGAAATTGGTCCAGTAGTTTTGGAGAAGAAGAATTTTTCAAGATTTTTCAAAAATTTAATTCAATTAAATTAATTAAAATTCAAGTTCTGTACGGATCTTATTCTTTAGAAGGAATTTAATAGAGATTCATGCAAGGAAGAATTCTGTGAAGTTTGGTTGAAATTGGTCCAATAGTTTTGGAGAAGAAGAATTTTTAAAGATTTTTCGAAAATTTAAATCAATTAAATTAATTAAAATTCAAGTTCTATACAGATTTTATTCTTTTGAAGGAATTTAATAGAGATTCATGCAAGGAAGATTTCTGTGAAGTTTGGCTGAAATTTGTCCAGTAGTTTTGGAGAAGAAGAATTTTTCAAGATTTTTCGAAAATTTAATTCAATTAAATTAATTAAAATTCAAGTTCTATACAGATTTTATTCTTTTGAAGGAATTTAATAGAGATTCATGCAAGGAAGATTTCTGTGAAGTTTGGCTGAAATTTGTCCAGTAGTTTTGGAGAAGAAGAATTTTTCAAGATTTTTCGAAAATTTAATTCAATTAAATTAATTAAAATTCAAGTTCAGCACAGATTTTATTCTTTTGAAGGAATTTGGTAGAGATTCATGCAAGGATGATTCGTGTGAAGTTTGGTTGAAATTGGTCCAGTAGTTTTGGAGAAGAAGATGTTTGAAAATTGTTTACGCACGGACGCACGCACGCACGGACGCACGACGGACACAGGGCCATGACATAAGCCCCGCTGGCCTTCGGCCAGTGGAGCTAACAATTTCCATTGAAAATTAAAAGAATAGCAATGGCTTTAGCTCCTTTGCAATTAAGCCTGTCTTGTATAAGAATAAAAGCAAAAAATGTACAAGTCATTATTTTTGAGGCCAACTTCGATTGTCATTTATAACTCGCGCCATTGTGTGCTATTGCTCCAATCGAACACCAATAGTAAGAGCTATTTGACGTCATTTCCGCAGAGCTAGTCCGACCATCGGATGGAGTGTGGTCGGACCATCGAGCCATTACGTCATTTGGAAATCTTCCGATAAACAGCGGACCAATCAGAGTCAAGAAAACAAAGATTTTGTTTGGCTGACACAAAATGGGAGGTGGTGAATCTGACAGATAGAACAGCGCTGGTTCCCAACGATGGCGCGAGCCAAATGCCAATCGAAGTCGGTCTGGTTCTTACCGTAACACATTTGGAGTCGGCAGGATTATAACACCCGTATCAATGATATGTGGGTGCTCTTTGTTGATTGTTGCCGCAGAATAAACAAAAAATTCTACAAGTCATGTGAGCCCTATGCACAAGTCACCTAAACCCTTTCCTAAAAAAGACCTGGTTTGACGTCCATAATAGAAAACGCTTGGGAAAATATTGAAACAAAAGAAGAAACTGCTGATAACCAGCAGTTTCTCCTTTAGTCTCAATATTTTCTATGCCATAATTTACACAAATTATATCTTTAATAACATCCATTTTGACCTTTGTGGCAGACTTTAAAGTGGATCACCCTTAGATTTGCCGTTTGGGAAAGGGTTAAATCATTATTTTTTATTCTTACCGTAACACATTTAGAGTCGGAAGGGTCACAACAGCCGTGCCAATAATATGTGGGAGCTCTTTGTTTATTTTTCCCGCTAATGCAGACCTGCAAAATGTAAGAAATTACATCACGCCGATGTTATATGAGGTTTTATAATACACTGACGAATGAAGGCTTCACCAAACGTAAATATACGGTGGCACTAAGGTGACATGTGAGTTTTTCTTTTTTTGAAGAAAAAAGAAAAACGCAATAACAATGTTGGTGGGCGTCTTTCTTTTTTTAGAGAAAAATTAAAAACGCAAACACAATATTGGTGAGCGTTTTTCTTTTTTTGAAGAAAAAAGAAAAACGCTAAAAACAATGTTGGCGAGAGTTTTTCTTTTTTTAGAGCAAAAAGAAAAACGCGACAACCTATTTGGTTTTGCGTTTTTCTTTTTTTACCCGGAAGTCGTGGCCACGTGACTTAATAAGCCAATCAAAACTGTGCAGCCTTATCGCGCTCCCGCCATTTTTCCAATGGGCGAAGATTGTCGCTAGACGTACATGTACACCGCTTAGGCATGTACACCATTTGCGCAGGATGTCAATTATCGCTATGCCCCGCCCCATTATTTTATCGCAGGGATAGTATAAAGGCAGATAAAAGCGAAATGTAGACACCAACATCGAATGTATTTAACACTGTCAAAAACGTTTTTTAACTTGAATAGAAACTTTTCCATGTCCAGTGTTGTCGGTACATACTTCAATGGCAATAAATTTTGTGTTAAAATAGACTTGGTTTATCATTGTGTTTTGATATAGGCATTCACCGTCGGTGTTGTTATAAAAACTCGTATAGCGGACGAGAATTGACCTGGCAGAGCATTCCATTCGATTAGCATGGGCTGCTCTGCCAGGTCATTTATCATGAGGTATAACTACGGCTTGATTCAAACCGTAGTCACGAAATTTTATAACCACACCCTCGATTTACTATTGTTTGTCAGAAATTACGTCACTGTTAACCCGGTAAAATCATCCATTATTGTGTAAGTCAGACAATTAGCCTACCCACAACCTTAACATACCAATCGATCGGTCTAAGAGTTGGAATAGATATTTTTTAGGATACAAAATTAATCTAGGTCATTGTTCGTCAAACCCTATATTGTGCGACCTCAATGGAATTATCTCTTCGAAAAGAATTCAATGAATGTCCAAAACATATGGTTTCGGTATGCTGTCAGATTGCTGATTTAAGTCTGCATTTTATGCATAATATATGAACGATTTTCTCGTGTATACCTCTATACTTACTTCATAAGTGATGTAGGCCTACATCGTTAGCACGGTCCCAAGACAGCTGATGCAGGTCTATACTTACAGTTTTGAATGCTTATTTATGATTCATAATAATGTACATCGTTTAGGCACGGTCCCTAGAACGCTGATCTGGGTCTATAATTACAGTGTTAAATGCTTTTTTTAATATTGATAATGATGTACTCCGTTTAGGCACAGTCCCTAGAACGCTGATCTCGGTCTATTCTTACAGTGTAAATGCTTATTTACGATCATTTATAATGATTTATACGGTTTACGCACGGTCCCCAGAACGCTGATCTCGGTCTATTCTTACAGTGTAAATGCTTATTTACCATCATTTATAATGGTTTATACGGTTTACGCACGGTCCCCAGAACGCTGATCTAGGTATATACTTACAGTGTAAAATCGTTGTTGGGTAGTCAAAACCTCGTAACTACAGCTTGACAAAACTGGAGTTAAGAGGTTTCGATCCCCCGCCGACTAAATGCTTATTTACGATTTATAATGATGTACACCATTTAGGCACGGTCCCTACAACACTGTTCTGGGTCTAATATTACAGTTTTAACGATTTAATATATGAAGTACGGCGTTTTGTACACGGTCCATAGAACGCTGATATGGGTGTATTTTTACTGTTTTAAATGCTTATTTACAATTTGATATGATGTACACCGTTTAGGCACGGTCCGTAGAAAGCTGATCTGGATGTAAACTTACAGCTTCAATTGCTTATTTGCGATTTGATGTGATGTACACCACACAGGCATGGTCTCTAAAAAGTTGATCTGGGTCTGTACTTACAGTGTCCAATGCTTAATGTCGATTTATTTTGATGTACCTCGTTTAGGCACGGTCCTATAGAATGCTGATCTGGGTCTATACGTACAGTTGTAAATCTTTATTTACAATTTATTATGATGTACTGCTTTTATGCACGGTCCCTAGAACGCCGCTCATGCTCTAGAATTACAGCCTTAAAAGATTTTTTTTTCGATTAAATATGATGTACACCGTTTAGGTACGGTCCCTAAAACGCTGATCTGGGTCTATACTTGCAGTTTAATTAAATGCTTATGTTTGATTTATCGTGGTGTACACCGTTTAGGCACAGTCCCTAGAACGCTGATCTGGATCGATACGTACAGTTTTAAATACTTTTCGAAGATTCGACATGATACATAGGCAAAGGAAGGTTTATAATATTTGGGGGTGGGGGAATGTTAAAGCGAATGGAACCCGACCGAGCGTATCGTTCCTAGAGGGACTTGGGGCATCCACCCCCAGAAAATTTTGAATTGTTAGAAGCCATTTTCTGCAATCTGAGCACTTTCAGACAGCATTTTATATCTGGACCTTTCTTGAGGGAAAACATGGGTGCATTATTGGGGGGGGGGGGCATAAGATTTGCTGCCCAAATTAAATTATTTGGGGATCTGGCTCCCCTGCCTCCCTTTTTACGCCAGTGTGATGTACACCGTTTAGGCACGGTTGCTCGAATGCTGATCTGAGTATCTACTTACAGTTGTACATGCTTATTTATAATTTGTTATAATGTACACCGTTTAGGCATATCCCTAGAACGCTAATCTGAGTCTATACTTACAGTTGTAAAATTTAATGCTAATCTGCGATGTAATATGAAGTAAACCGTTTAGGCACGGTCCCTAAAACACTGAGCTGGGTCTATACTTACAGTATGAAATACTTATTTACGATTTGTTATAATTTACACCGTTAAGGCATGGTCTCTTGAACGCTGGCCCTTGTTTATATTTACGATTCATAGTAATGCAGTCTGTTTAGTTACCCTTTCGGAGTCTATACTTGCAATTATGAATGCTTGATTACAATTTTGAATGATACACACCGTATAGGCACGGTCTGCATCCGTATCTATATTTACAGTTGAATGTGCTTTTTGACCTTTTTTAATGATGAAACCGTTTGTACACTCTATACCAGAAAGCCCTAGTCCATATTGACCGTCGAAGTGCTTATTATGTACATCGATTGGGCACGGCTTGTAGAAAGCTGATTTTTGGTCTTAACCTATCGTCTTTTAAAAATGAGTATTGACGTTTTATGTGTACTCTTTAAGCACTGTCTTTTGAACGTGGATCTAAGTCTACGTATACCCAAACCGAAAACTCTTTTCAGAATATTATGATACGTAACCGCACTGGGGTAGGAAGTGGGGGGCCAGGGGGGCAGGCCCCCAATAATTTAGAAGGGGGAAGCATAACCCATGCCCCCAATAATACACACATATTTTCCTTCGAGAAAGGACCAGGTATGAAATGCTGTCTGAAAGTGCCCAGATTGCAGGAAATTACTTCTTTTGAATCGCCCTGCCCCAGACCCACCCACCCCAGCAACGCTATACTCGGTCAGGTAACATTCACTTAAACATCCCCCCCAAATATTATAAACCTTTCTACGTCTATGAACCGTTCCAGGCAAAATCTCTACATCGTCGCTTTCAATAAAAACCTCGTAACTGCAGCCTAGGAACAGCTGCAATTACAATGTGCTTGTAGAATGATATCGATTTTTTTTAATTTTCAGTCTTTATTCATATTAATTAATGCTTGTCAACTATATTTTATCATAAAAACCGGTAAGACATAATCCCGATAAGCAAACATATTGCCTATATACGGTCTATTTTTAACGCGCATTACGTTTTCAAAGACGACTTCCAAAAATTAAATCCAATTCTATACTTTAAAAAAAGTTTCTACATTACACAATTTTCACTGTCTATTTTCATTTGGGCAATTGTTCCAGGGATAGTACCTTAACAATGTACATCATTGAAATCCCAAATAAGCATTTACAACTGAAAGTATAGACCCAGATTAGCGTTCTAGGGACCGTGCCTAAACGATGCACATCATATCAAAATATAAAGAAGCATTTCTAACTGAGAATATAGACCCAGACCAGTGTTCTAGGTACCGTGCCTAAATGGTGTCCATCATAATATCGTAAATAAGTATTTACAACAGTAAGTTTGGACTTAAATCAGCGTTTAAGATACCGTGTATATAACGTTGTACATTACTATAAATGGTAAATACGCATTACAGCCTGTAAACTTTATAGTAGTGGGGGAGCTTAAGTCCAAAAAGTGGCAGAATACTTCAGTTTGTGATACAAGCACCAAATTTGGCACAGATGTTCCTCAGAGTATACTATTTTCAAAACAAATGGTATCCACCATGAAAAATCAAAATGGCGGCCATTTTCCAAGATGGCCGCCATTTCTATAGGTAAAAAAATCAGAAAAAATACTTCATTGCTAGATACAAGCACCAAATTTGGCACAAATATTTCCAGAATATACTATTTTCAGAACATATGATATCCACCATGAATCACTAACATGGCTGTCAATTTCTAAGATGGCCGCCACCCCTATATGTACAGAAAATCAAGAAAATCCTTCTTTTTGAAGATACAAGCACAACATTTAGCATAAATGTTCCTAATAGTAAACTATTTTCCAAACATATGGTATCCACCATAAAAATCCAACATGGCTGCAATTTTCCAAGATGGCCGCCAGCTCTATGGAAGAAAAAATCAGAAATAATCATTTTCTTTAAGATACAATCACCAAATTTGGCAAAAATGTTTCTCAGAGTGCACTGTTTTCAGAAATCAATGTATCCATAATGAAAAGCTACACAATAGCCACTCTCTAAGATGGCCGCCATTCCTATGATTCAAAATATTGGAAAATGCTTCTCTTTGTGGTATAAGCACCAAAGTTGGCACATATATTCGTCATAGTATACCTTTTTCAGAAATAATGGTATCATCCATGAAAACAGAACAGCATGGCTGTCATTTTCTATCTATCTATCTATATATACTGCCTAACTCCCCTTTCGGGTATTACTGGCAGGTAACTGCAAAGGTGACTGCCACCTATATAAATTCAACATGGATAAAACTCATTTTTTTCCAGGTAGTGTAAAAAAACGCCGGATTTTTCCTAAAACATTTTTGTGGGGTAGATGTTCTTTGTGAAATATGTAATCATACATGTAAAATCAAAATTGCTGTCATTTTCCAAAATGGCTTCAGTGTCGATAGATAACTTGGTTTTCAATTTACCTTATTCTACTTAGTTTTCAATTTGCCTTATTTCAATATTCATTACAACATATTTCTGTGAAAAAAAAATCAAGTATAACCTAACATTTGATTATATTTGCAGAGCTGTTTTAACACTAGTTTTAGTTATGTAAGTTATGTTTTCCTCTTTTATTGCTGTTGGTTATTTGTGTGTTTAGGTGATTGTAACTAAATGTGTTACCATTTTGTTTTTGTATTGTGTAATAAAGTTTCTGCATGTTTTCCGGTCATATTCATGGAATACTATCCCAGTAAGACAAGACAAAACAGCATATATGGTGGTCATTTCGATTATCGTCTTTGTATTAATCTACAATTCGATAAAGTCAAATGTAAGTATTACAATCCCAAGTAAATTGTCATTGAAACACCAGGATGCAATCCATTATCACAAATTTTACTTCCCACTACAATAGTTGTCCTAGTATAAACTTCAAGACATGGGTTCCTCAAGTATTTCGGCAAATGGCCCATGACAAAACATAAAATACAAAACATGAAATACAAAACATAGACTGTTTCTGCAATGCAAAGCAAATAGCTTATTTATTCCATACATCATCAAAATGTTAATTTATTTAATTTGAAATTGGGTTAATTATCATATCACACTATCATTAATATATTGCATATTTTACACGGATAAATCAGACTGATTCGTCATTCTGTAGAAAATAATTATGGGCTAGAGGCCTGAAATACGATTCTGAAAGAACAAACATGAAATGAGGATAGGAAAATAACTATAATTTGTACAAAATAGTCCTTGTTGTATACTTTGCATTATATTCACAATAATTCTTCGAACATACATTCTTCAAAAATCATAGTATCAACCATGAAAAGTCTATTGACAATTTCAAATATAGCCACGTCGACCGAAATCCTAATAGTGGACTTTGATTATATTTGCTTCAAAATACATGGTATCCATCACGAAAAAGTCTATATCTGCATATCATTCTAAAAATTAGGTTCAAAAATTAAAAAGATCTATTAAATGATCACAATTACAATAGTTGCAAGTTAATATTCCAAAAGTTATTGATACATATTATGGCTTTATTTATATTAAATTGTCAATTACAATTTAAAGTTTTTTTTAAAGTGGTAGCCAAGTATTTTTTAACACACCATATCCTGGTGAACATTTTGATCAATTTCAAGAGAATTGTACTACTAGTTTGGTCTATGATGAATTCGAGTTAGTCTACCATAATTGGAAACGATTGTTATTTTCTTGTTGAGCACAAAGACAGTTATACCATTAAGTCTCATAGTCTTCACCACGTTATGACAAAAATATGACTGCCATATTTATTATAATCAACATAACCAAGACTAATGTTATAACTTCATCCAAATATTGCCAATCAGTTTATACATGAATATTTCACAGTAATATGTAACGAATGATGTAATAATGTAAATTGTACTTTAAAACTGGATTATTTATAGAGACTATCCATTTCGGAAAATGGCAGCAATTTTTATCCCATATGTCGTCCCTTGACAGCCAGAAGTGGCTATCAGCAGTTAAATTTTAACTGCTGATAGCCACTTCTGGCTGTCAAGGGACGATGTATGATATCATATTTCACAAAGAATGTCTGCTTGCCAAAGATGTAGGTGAAGAAAGGGTGCTTGTAACCTAAGGTATTATTTTGATCAACATTGTGAATTACAGAGATGGCAGCCATCTTAGAAAATGACAGGCATAATGATGTTTTATCACGGTGGATACCATTATTCCTGAAACAGGTATACTCTGGGGAACATGTGTGTCAAATTTAGTGCTTTTTTCACAAAGAGAAGCATTTTCCAATATTTTGAGTTATAGGAATGGCGGCCATCTTAGAAAGTGGCTATTATGTTGCTTTTCATTATGGATACATTGATTTCTGAAAACAGTGCACTCTGAGAAACATTTTTGCCAAATTTGGTGATTGTATCTTAAAAAAATGATTATTTCTGATTTTTTCTTCCATAGAGCTGGCGGCCATCTTGGAAAATGGCAGCCATGTTGGATTTTCATGGTAGATACAATATGTTTGGAAAAAAGTATACAATTAGGAACATTTATGCTAAATGTTGTGCTTGTATCTTCAAAAAGAAGGAGTTTCTCTATTTTCTGTACATTTAGGGATGGCGGCCATCTTAGAATTTGGCAGCCATGTTAGTTGTTTGTGTTGGATATCACATGCTCTTAAAAGAGTATATTCTGGAGAACATTTGTGCCAAATTTGGTGCTTGTATCTAACAATGAAGTATTTTTTCTGATTTTTTACCTATAGAAATGGCGGCCATCGTGGAAAATGGCCGCCATTTTGGTTTTTCATGGTGGATACCATTTATTTTGAAAATAGTATACTCTGAGGAACATTTGTGCCAAATTTGGTGCTTGTATCACAAACTGAAGTATTTTTGGATAAGCCCCCCCCCCCCCCCCCCCCACTATAGATCCAGGTTAGCATTCTAGAGACCGTGCCTAAACGGTGTACATCAGTATAAATAGTAAATTTCTAACATTTACAGCGGTAAGTATAGAACCAAATAAGCGTTTTAGAGACCGTGCATAAACGGTGTATATATATGATTATAAACAAATCATAAATTTATAACATTTACAAATGTAAGTATAGACAGATCAGCGTTTTAAAGACCGTGCAAAAAGGTGTACATTTAACACTGTAAATATAGACCCAGATCAGGGTTCTAGGGACCGTGCCTAAACGTTGTACATCATTATAAATCGTAAATAGGCATTTAACACTGTAAGTATAGACCCAGATCAGCGTTATATAGTGATATTGCCTAAACGTGTACATTTTTAAAACACTTTAAATATAGACCCAGATCAGGATTCTAGGGACCGTGCCTAAACTGTGCACATTATTGTAAATCGTTAATAAGCATTTAATACTGTAAATATCGACTCAGATCAGCGTTCTAGGGGCCTTGCCTAAACGGTGTACATCATTATAAATCTTAGATAAGCATTTAAACACTGTAAGTATAGACCCAGATCAGCGTTCTAGGGACTGTGCCTAAACGGTGTACATCATTATAAAACGTAAATAAGCATTTAATACTGTCAATATAGACCAAGATAAGCGTTCTAGGGACCGTGCCTAAACGGTGTACATCATTATAAATCGTAAATAAGCATTTACAACTGTACGCATAGGTTCAGATCAGCGTTCTAGGGGCCGTGCCTAAACGGTGTACATCGTTATAACTCGTAAACAAGCATTTCAAACTTTAAGTATAGACCCAGATCATCGTTCTGGGACCGTTTCTGAACGGTGTACATCATTATAAATCGTTGATAAGCATTTACAACTGTCAACTCTCTTGTATAGGCTTATAAATATCAGCGTTCTAGGGATCGTGCCTATATGATGTAGATCTACATTATTACATGTAAAGATCATATAAAAGCATTTATTACCGTGAGTAAATATACTAGCTTTCTAGAAACCGTGCCGTAACGGTATATATCATTAAAGAGTTCAATTTCAAATGAAATCAAATCCTCAAATTATAAAATGAATAAGCTTATAGTTTTGGATAATCTCCATTTCGCCGCCGTCCTTCACATTTCGCCCCATTTTGCCACAACAGTTCCATTTCCCTAGTTTAGGCCAATCCTGTTTTAATCATTTATAAGACAACTTTACAAGCAGAATATTTCTGTGGTCAATGTCAAATGTCTTCGAAAAAGATATTAGAAAATTCGTTGTGAAATATACAGTCAAGTTAATGTTTTTCAAGGCCTATAGTTTTAAGATTCTGGTAGGCATTTTATTCCATCCAATTCGAATTGCAAGGGAGGTAACACCTATAAAAACGCGAAAACTAGTTACTCTATTGAGCCACGTGGCCACGACTTCCGGGTAAAAAAAAGAAAAACGCAACGCCAAATAGGTTGTCGCGTTTTTCTTTTTTTTCTAAAAAAAGAAAAACGCCCACCAACATTGTTTATTGCGTTTTTCTTTTTTCTTCAAAAAAAGAAAAACTCACATGTCACCTTAGTGCCACCGTATAAATAAGCCATTGGCAGTGATGTCGACGTGTAGCTGAGTATAGGACCAGTGTTTATGAAAAATGCGAAAATTTAGGTGCCATTAGTTATTTTCTCTTGTACTATTGTCTTCGCTGAATTATTATTTTACTGCAAAGATATTAGAGATGTTTTTGATGGAGGGAAATATTGACGAGCGACTAGCGGAAAGATTATTTTTGTCAAATAAAAATGAACTTACTGATCCCTTTGCACAAACATCTATAGAATGACATCGACCATGGTCGCTGTTTGCGTATCCACAACCCACACAAATAGAGAATCCTTGATCATATAGGGTCTTCAGTGTCGCTGAAATGGAAGGATATGTAGAAAGAGCTATAGATAAACGGAGGTGATCACATTCTAAATGTGTTATTTCAGTTCCAAACCCTGTGTTGTGGGTACTCATTTGAATTGTCTCGATGAGACGATTCCAAAGAGTACCCACAATACAGGGTTTAGTTAACAATAAGTGAAATATTGCATTTTGAAAAGCCATCATCCCCTCTTAACCCTATCCCAAACAAGACCTGGTTGTGACGTCCCTAATAGAAAAGGCATGGGAAAACATTGAAACAAAAGAAGAAACTGCTGATAACCAGCAGTTTCTCCTTTTGTCTCAATATTTTCTGTGCCATATTTTACACAAACCCTATCTTTAATAACATCCATTTTGTAATTTTTGGCAGCTTTTGAAATGGATCACTCTAAAATTTTGTCGTTTGGGAAAGGTTTAATATCTGTAGCCCTGGGTAGAATGACAGATGGGTGGTGGATAAAATGACATATGTGACCCGTCACACTAAAAGGGACCTTATCCGAACTCCAAAAAATCCAAATTTTGACAGGCTTGCCAGACCCAGCACAGGTCAACCAGATACCTATGCGAAAAATGAACATATAATATACATGTAGCCTAGTAGGCCTAAGATATGGAAAACATTCCGGATTTAGAAAATTACACACAGGTGAAAAGTGTCGGCCCTAGTCTGGCTGCGCGGACTGCGCAGACTGACTAGGGTCGATATTTTTCACACATTCGATAAGGTTCCTTTTAGCGTGATGGGTCACATATATAAGACTGCACAAATTTGATACCATTTGCCTGGTTAATTCAAAATTAGACAAGATGTTTCTATTAAAAACGGTTTTTTTTTTTTTTTTTTTTTTTTTTTTTTTTTTTTTTACAAAAGGACATTAAGCTTAATTGTTGTTGTATTATTGTATTATTGCACGCAAAAGAAAGTGTGCACTTGATAACAGAAAAAAACACGTGTAGTGTACACTTATTTATGCAAACTATGTATAAAATATTTTCCTTTAGTCGAATGTAAACTTTATTTAGCGTGTCAGTATATTATCATATTATAATTATGTTATGTTATGTTATGTTATATTATACGATTAATTTGTAGTATCTTGATAATTAGTTATTTTCTTTTAATCAAAACGATTTTAAAGTGTAGGAGAAAAACAATAAGTTACCTCTTTGTGAATCCTTCAAGGTCAACAAATCTGAAAATATATCAAGTAATATCTAAGCCTTTCGCAAACGTCAAAATTATAAACTCCTCTGATTCATTAAGGACGTTAAAAAGTAGGCCTACACTAAATTTGCAAAAATAAAGGCATACTTATTCGTGCTTAAAGATTCGTTTTCATTTCTGATTAAATGACCATACTTTATCTCTCATCTTTTATATATCATCTAAATATTTTTTCATTAATATTCTTTCTATCGATCGTCAAATAAAAAAAGGAAAAAAAAGAAGCACAAACTTGTTTTTTCGATAGGATATAGAATTGTTAGTAGGCTTACGAGGGTTGATTGATAAGTAGCGAGCCTCACATACATGTAGAAAGGTTTAAATTGTAACTGTCAAACGATTTTATTTTTCAACATAATCCCCTTCTTTGTCTATACACTTTTACCAGCGATGTTTTAAGGCCTCAATGCCACTTTTGTAGAACTCCTTCTCCTGATCGTTCAGAAAGGTCTACACTGCATGTATGACGTCATCATTTGACTGAAAGTGGATACCAGCAATACCTCAGTCGTTGATGGCAGCCATGCCAAATGGCAGATTTGTGAACAGGGGCATTGTCCTGGTGGAACAGTACACCTTTGCTTGCTAAAAAACTTACCAAATCTGCATTTTGAGTCAATTTCTTTGCTGCGTGGTAACACTTCTTTGATCTCATTTGGTAGTTTGTTGAAAACGTTGTTGTAAATGTCGTCAAACACGAATCTTTTCCCTAAAATGTGTGTCAAAAACCATCATCATCTTAATCATTATCATTTAATAACATGATGGTAATGCTTATTGCAATTACAGTTTATGTAAAGTTTGCTCCAGTTCAAACAAAAGAAAACCTGAAACCCAGCAATAAATTTATACTGCATGTAGAAGGTGAATGCTACTATCTATTACTATGTCCAATATAAATGTATATGTAGGATTAAGGCAAATAAATTAAGAATAATATTGATAGTGAAAAAAACAGAACAAAACACAAACAAACAAGCAAACACCGACACAGAATGTTTACCAATAATAAGAATTCGTGTACATGTATTACATTTTGTGGTAACTGACTTACTTAATGCAAAGACCCTAATATAATTCATAAGTAATTAAGTATTGACCAGTGGCCTTGATTTAAAAGTAATCATTATAATAAAACATGTTATCCTACCGCAAGAGGACATATAAAACCGCTTACCGAGACTGAATACACTTGAACAATCCTGTGCTAAAGTTAAGGTGATGAGACCGCTCAAAGCGCCTGTGAAAAAAGATGAAAATGTCGTCGATTTTCAACAAAAACCTCTTAACTGCAGCTTAAAACATTCCACCGCCGAATGTTTACGATTTCGCCCAAATTATTCAGAAGTAGTGTGAATCTCATTAGGAGTGTACTACCTTAATGCATATTTTCTAGATCCCGGCTCAAATGTTCTTTTTATAATAAATATGAAAGTAATTATCATCAATTTCTCCAATTTCTTGTTGCAATTCCATAGGATCGTCGAAATTATTCATCGTTTGTGAAATGATTAAAATATTTTTCTCATATCTGATTCAATAAGTCTCACCTAAAATTTGATGCCACATATTTGTTCGAGATCTTTTTTCACACTGTTTCAGTAGAATCTAAAGAAATTGCATGCGACTCTATCTTTATAAACAATTTTCTTATCTTGACCCTTTCCCCTTCTTCTGTTTCTAAATGAATTCCTTTGCGCTTATTTAATTACATAAGTTTAGATCGAGGTATAGTTCAAATGATTTTTTGGCGTTTCCTTGAACAAAGTAGCATTTGATAGTGTAGGCCTAATTATGGTTTCATTTCGTTCAATGATTTAGCTATTTGACAACATTTTAACACTTTGTTCGGATTTAATGATCATTTTTTTTAGTAAAGAGTTTTAAAAATCTAAGCCACTGTTTGGAAAACGTGATAGTTGTTCCAGACTAATGACCTGCCTATCGCTGCTTTTCAACGAAAACCTCGCAACTGCAGCTTGTTTTAAGCTGCAGTTACGAGGGTTTCGTTGAAAAGCGACGCAATGCTAAATACCGGACAAATTAAGTATTTTTTTTTCCGAAACAAATCCTAGAGTTGGCATCTTTCAAGGAGAAAAGTGATCAAATATTGAGGAAAACAATAGGGCCTGGCCTATCTTCTCTATTGTAGCTATCCTATTTAGCAACGCCATCGCACGGGTAACATTTGGCTTGCTGTTTGTATTATCATTATGTACAACATTTTGACAAGTCTAAAATTGTGCCGTTTTGTAATGGGTTAGGCCAGACCAAGTTCATGTGCACCAACTTTGGTCTTTGTCACAAAGTTTCGTAAGGGTAACTGAGACTTAAGGTGAACATGGACATGGACCTACGGGTTACTATAGACACTTTTGAAAATACAAAAAGTATTGTTATATATTATTTCTTTGATATAAGACGGAGGTAAAATGAAACTTAGAACAATTTTTACCGATATGTTGGAATTTTATATGTTTTTTAGTTATTGACCCCCTTTTACAAAAAAAAAGGCGGGAAAAGGGGAAGCACCAACTCCGTAAATCTCATATTTTGTTCCAAGAAGATAATAATATCTGACATTTTTCAGCTTGTATGCTACAACAGATATGTATGTAACATAAATAAGCTAAATACAAAACTATGAAAAACAAAATTGAGAAAAAAACACTTGATTATACATAAGGTTTATGATTTTGCGACTGAATTTTTTCCATGTTTAAGAAAAATGAACATTTTTCTTTGATCTATAATTTTTGTAATTTTGACTGGCAGGGTATGAGACCTACACCAAAATTATCTCTAATTTATACTTGTGCAAATAAAACAAGAATGGGAAAAAGTTACCGTTAAATTTTGGTTTTTTATGAATTCAAACTTAGTAGGGGCGCATAAAACATGGACAAAATTATCCAAAATAGGTCATTCAATTCCGTCACATATTCATTGTAAGGTCAAATGTAACAACACATTATCTTTTATAGTAACTTATATAAAGAACTTATTTTTATCAAATATTCATTGCCAGATTTCCCTGTAGTTACTACATAAACTATTGTTAACAAAACAAGGGCATTATATACATCGGTGGGGTATCATGTGACATTAAATTTCAGAAAATCGTCAATATTTTTGTAAATACTTGACCAATTTGAAATCGGTTTGAAACAGAAAAAAGTGTAAAATGCCCGATATCAGATGGATGGTAACTCTTTTACAAATCAAGTGATAAAATTGTTATTGACGACCAGATTAAGTTTTGGTTGGTCGTCAATAACTTTCATATCAGCTGATTTTTCAAAGATTATCCTTGGCATTCAGCAAAGTCATGGAGTGTTCCCGCTGTCTCTGCTTAAATTCTTCTTTTCAAATCGGTCATCTTTTGACAGAATTGTTGGAAAATATCGAAAATATTATGTCAGGTGATTCCCCGCCATGATATAAGATTCGTGGGTGGAAGAGGGTTGAAATTGGTGTCATGTACTACTGTATAAGAACGCCTTTATCAATCAAATTAAGCTAATCTTACACGAACATGTATCTTTGATTACCGGGTCTTTACATACATATAGTCCTTTAATTAACGATATTATGGCACATGTTTAAAAAATTTACCCTTGCAAAAACGCAATAGCAAAGTCATAACTACTGTAAATTTGCATGTGATGGTTCGAATCTTGCAGGTCCCTTACACCTTCAAGATTTGAACCAAGACATGCAACGTTGAACTGAAAATTAACAAGGATTACGTTTTGTTTATTACTGTAAAATTTGTAAATATGTGTCAATATATTGTGACTGGACTATAATAAAAAAATCAAGGCAGAAGACGCAATATTGATACTATATCAAATCCTGGTCTTAAGCATTTATTCGTATAGATCTTGAATCAATCAAGTGTAATGATGCATACATACCCCCCCCCCCCCGAAAAAAACAAAAACAAACAAAAAAACTGCACCAGCCCAAAAGAACAGAAACACTGAGGAAAAGGGACATATTGATGATAATACACTGATGATAATCAACAACCTCTTCTTTTCTCTCAATGTTTTCCCTATTTCTACAATGGACGTCAAAACCAGACTTGTTAAGAGAAGGATATATCAGTACTTTGCTCTTTATAACCAAATCAGTAAATTCATAACAATTGTAGGCCTATTGAAACAGATATTTCTTCATTTCTCTTAGTGTTTTTCTGTTATTTCTACCAGTGATCTGGGCCCCGTTTTATCAACGAAATTACGCACATTATTTTCGTAAATTTGAACGGAAGTTCAAATTTTTTGCGTAAGTGCGTTTAACAAAACATGTTCGCAGCTAAGATTAGAATTTCCTTAGTTTTTTTCCGTAACTTTACGATCAAAAATAGTTGACGTAAATCTGTTCGTCACCACTGTCGATGCCTAAATTTACCGTTTAAAGCCTTGATAACCCCAAAATTACTGAACATATCAAAATATCTATGAAAGGAAATGTTGAAATTGAACAAACCACGGAAAATTCATGTGAATAGCAATGGATTTTGTGCTAACAATAGACTGGGTTTAGAGTTATGTTTTGATAAACCGTCAGTGTTGTCATAAAATATCGTAATTACGGCCTGATTTAAGCCGTAGCTACGAGATTTCATAACAGCTCCAACGAATTACTATTATATGTCCGAAATAACGTCACGATTAACTGGATAAAATTGTTCCCTATTTCGCTGTCTTTTTTGTTGCTATTTATAAAATACAACATGAAAAAGTATTTTTCATGTATTTCCTATTCTAATGGAATTAATGTACGTTTAATATACGTTTAATCGTCAGATCGTTCAGAACGATAATATTTAAGCATTTTTCATGCTACTAACAACGAGAAATACAAGAATTATCTCTATCTATGCAGAAAAATACACTTTAAATAGCTTACACGGCCGATATATATTAATATTTACGAGAAAGTAAACCGAGGTGAGAACAAAATCGAATCTTTCCGAAGTGCGTATCACGGAAATAACCGAGTGCCGTAAATACCCGATCATCGGCGATAATAACCGAAATCCATTATATTATCATTTGTATTATGTTGTTTCTACGACTATGTGCAACCTGGCCCCGGTTTCTCGAAAAAAACTTAAGTACATATTCATGAGAACATGCTCAACTTCAAAGGAATACTATCCAACGTTGAAGGGTATTCGACTGAAGTTCACGTGGATTTCATGCAATTTGAGCACGGCGCTCAGATTTGAGCATAAGAACGTACTTAAGTATTTTCGAGAAACCGGGGCCGGTACTTGTCTAATAAAATATTTTTCTTCTTCTCTGTAAACTTATAGATCTCTATGTCCTAGACAATATAAACAGGGTAGGCCTACCTTTCCGTGCTTGTTTCCGTGTAAGATGCATCTATCATTGACCAATAATAAACGTTTTCGAGAACATTATGCTGTTATGTTATTCATTAAGCTACTTTGAATGGATAGTATCCACAGGCGTAGCTAATCGAAAATAAAGTGTACGCAAAACGCATGCCTAATGTATCAGGGGAGGTTTAATGACGGGCTCAATACTGCTGGGGTACTTGCGGGCTTCTCCCAGATTTTTTTTTATTTTAAATCTAATGTAAATGCTAATGAAATACATACAAAATGCCCACATTGAGCCACGAATGACCATTGTCATTCGTAGCTCCATGTGCGTATTTGGTATGTATTTCAATGGCGAATCTGGTGTATATTTCAAGGGAAACAAAAATCCACATTATTGAAAAAATGCGATGTGTACGCAATTGCGTTTTTGTGTACGGGTTGCTACGCCTATGTCAATAATAACCGTTTTCGAGAAGATAATGCTGTAGGCCTAATATTATTCATTAAGTTACTCTGAATGGACAGTATCGAATCGAATATTACTCAACATGCCGAACTTATATACCTTGCAATACACACAACTGTGTTTTTTTTCAGAACAGAACAAAATATTCTTAATGAAGAATTATGCAATTCTAGGAAGCATACGTCATCTAAAATGATATGTCATATACTGATATACATTTGGCTCAGAACGAATTGTTAGGGATAGAGTTAATTTGGCGGTCACTGTATTATTTTGAAATCCTAGGCAAAATTCGTGTGAATTAATTTCAAAACTATTGTAAGTCAAGGAGAAATTCTTTTTCACTTACACTAGTAGTTTGCCCAACCATTTCCAAAACGATACAGCTTTATGATAGATCTAGTCCAATTTTAAAGCTGCTGCAGGCGACAAAATTTATGTTAGGATACAGGTGAAAATTGTAAATGATAAAGCACTGAAAACATTGAGACAAAATGAGAAAATAGGCATACTAATTATCAACCTCAATGTTTTCTATAAGTAACGCCAACACCAGGCCCCGGTTTCTCGAAAAAACTTAAGTATATTCTCATGAGAACATGCTCAACTTCAAAGGGATACTATCCAACGTTGAAGGGTATTCGATTGAAGTTCACGTGGACTTCGTGCGATTTGAGCACGGTGCTCAGATTTGAGCATGAGATCGTACTTAAGTTTTTTCGAGAAACCGGGGCCAGGTCTTGTTTGGGAAAATATTAACCCGCACAATGAAGATAAAAATCGTTTAAAAACGTGACAATTGTACACGTGCCCTATTTAAGATTCCATATTTGAACGTTTTTGTCTACATTGCTAAACAGTTTTTGTTTTTCAAAATACAAAAGGGGGTCACTACACGGTCAGGGCATGTATAAACGATTCAAAATCTTTTACTAATAAGGGACTAGACCGATAACGGAAAAGAGGGGGGACAGGATGTATATTTGACTATTTATAGTAACAACTTATACACTCTTATACCTGTTCAACCCTAAAATAAACCAAAATATATATATAGATTGATTCTCGTTTAACTCTGAATGTATAATACAAGCGCACGTTCTGATATTTTTGTTTACTTAAGTGGAAGAAAATTAGTCGAACGTGTAGTCCGGCTTCTATTTTTGACAAGATTGTGTTTCTGAAACACTTTTGACCCCGAAATTGCTATTGTTCATGGTTAGAAATGATACGAGGTAACGGATGGCCTTTAAGAAGATCATATTGCATGGAACAGATTGATATTATTGACAGAAGATTACATACCATAATTGAGTGTTGTATACTTTGGAGAAAATGCCGATGTTTGTGTGAAACGAGTGAAACGACATGCCGCAGATCTTTCGATGCAGGGGCATAAAAATCGAACGGGAAGTTCGATCACATGACCACTCCCGATCACCTATACCGACACAGCTCGTTCTGTACTGGTCGCTTTCAGATCGAGTTGATCTGATCGGCAGTGGGAACGTAGCATTAAGGAATAATACCCCTAATGAGATTCGCGCTACGTCGGAATTCTTCGGGCGATGTCGAAAACATTCGGCGGCGGAACTTTTTCGTAACGGTGACGCTCGAAATAATCCGATGTTTCATGAATCTCAAAATGGCCAAATTCCGAGTATTCTACCTTAAGCTGGTTAGCTATTGGTCAAACCCAAGGTCTTGTGATGTATTAGAAGTACAGCAATAGGACTGTTTCATATTCATTAAGGTATACAATCCATCATTAAAAACACCATTTTCTAGCCACACGAAATGCATCAAATTACACACATTTGTAAATATATTTCACGTAAGTTGATTCACCGTGCCGGATTTCAAGATTATGCTTCAAGAAGAAAATAATTTACAAATCGTCGGTGTAAATGCAAAACCTCGTATGTCAATCTAGCGATTTTCAAAGTAAAGTCTTGCGTGTTCAGTTAAGACAATACTTGCAGGTTTTGAGATATTTTATTGATCATTTTTCATAACACATTGATTGTGAACAATATGTTCAAATTTCAAGTAAAACCTTCCAGTTTCGGAAAAGTTATTACACTTTTTCCTTCCCAGTTAAAATCTTCCAAAAACGAGATACGAGGTTTTGTATTAACAACGACGAAATATTATTTTACTCTATATTCATATGCAAGGGAGGCAATTTTGAAAAAAAAATGTCAAATATTTCCATAAGTATGCACTAATTCAAAATTCTAAACCGTACCAAAATTCTTATGTTTGTATTTGAAATGGAAATGTAACACAATTTAGAAATTACTGGCACTTTTCAAATTTCGCATCTGGCTCTTTAGTGCTAATGATGGGTTGCATACCTTAATATATCCTTTCCAATTGCAAACAAAACCGTGTGTCAGCGATCGGAGTATAATTGTTTAGGAAAACATTGATACAAAAGAAGAAAGAGATTTTGCCCCAAATAAGCTCGTATTGAATCGTATTGGCCCGTTCATTCGGCGCGACAACAGGTATATATCTATATAAGGAAGTACAGTCGACACTCGTTGTGTCGAAGTCAGAAGGGCCGTTAAAACATCTCGACATATCCAGAGTTCGACTCATCTGATTTTGTTCGGCTTCGATAAAGTTGATATTTGACCGTTTTTGAAACTAATCAAGTATGATTATTATTGAAATATAGTAGGAAAAGGAAAGAAATTGCTCATTTCGAGCAATTTCTGTCCTTTTCCTACTATATTTCAATAGCTATATTCAGTTCAGAATCATTTTGCTTGAAAAAATTATGTCCATTGATGAGGACGGGCCCAGATTTGAACTTCGACTTAAGCGAAAATTCGACTTATCTGATGTCGACATAACGAGTTTCGACTGTATAAGCTTCTAGCTTTCATCCTACGGGGTGTCAATCCTTTGTCAAGGTAGAGGACTCTTAAGGTAGTCCAGCCCTAATGAGTAATGACATTCATGCGACATCGGAATTCGTGCGACGTCGTAAACATTTACTAGTATAACGTATCCGACCTGTACAGACAAAGTACGATCTGTACAGACAAAGTACGTGTTGGGGGAAAAAGAATCGACACTTTCCATCACTAGATATTTACGACGTCGCGCGAAAAAATCCGAAGTCGTGTATAATATAATTATATCTCTCATGGAGTGGACTACCTTATTAGCAGAAATGTTCCCCTTCGTAACTTATCCTTATAGATTGGATAACGCCGAACGTTTTAACGCCGAACGTTTACGACGTCCACCGAAAAATTCCGACGTCATATGAATCTCAAAATGGCCACATCATGGGTATTCTACCTCCAACAGCAAAAGTTTAGACTTATGTTATTTTTAACAGCTTTTGCCGACGACAAAAACCTTTACAACAGTAGAAAATTCTGATTATCACCATTTCCATCTTTTCTATTTAAGGCATGGTCACATACAATTCCACGTCCACATGTCCAAATATATGCCGAACGGCTGACCCTGTATGGACGAGCTCTGGCCGTGATATGGACGCAGAATGCGTATGTGACCGAATCTTTACTAATTACATTCGACACTCTGCATCGAAGCCAGAGGTGGCGTCAAAATACATCAACATATCCTGAGTTCGACTAATCAGATTTTGTTCGGTTTCTATTTGAATGACCTTTTTACCCATTCTTGTTATTTATCAACTACTTCATAAAAGAAATATATACATGTAGCAGGGAAAGAAAAGAAATTGCCCCGTTTGAGGAATGTCTATCCTTTTCCTACTGTATCTAAATGGGTAGCCTATATTGATTTCAAAGTAATTCATTTTGAAACTTTTGATTTCCATTGATGAGGACTTAATCAGATTTTCACTTCGACTTAAAACTTCGACTCATCTGATGTTGAGATAACAGCTTTTGTCAACTGTTTAACTTGGATTTTCAATGCCATATATTTCTTTTGGAAAGGGTTACATAAATATGGTTATCAGCATTTTCCCTTTGACATTGATCAAATTGCTTTCCCAAACATTTTAACTGCATTTAAATTCAGAGAATTTCAGAAGCAAGTATCCATCCAGAAAGAATAGAGGTAATTTAATATACACAAAATCTATTTATAATGAAAAATAATATATAATCAAAAAATTATTTGACAAATCAAAAATATACAAGGAGAAAATCCTTGTTCCCAAAACTTATCAACATCCATGTATTGGTCAGGAAAATTTGACCCATGTTTCCAAGACACAGCAAAGTACATGTATAACAAATCCACAACAACATGATTAAAATAATCTCTAAAATTCATCAAAATATGTTTGAAAATAACCACTTTCCCAAACAAATGTCTCTTTTTCACGGTGGATAATCACGTGATACAAAAATTTCAGAAAATCTTCAATAACTTTGTTAATATGGGACCGATTTGAATTCGGTTTGAAGCAGAGAAGGTGGACAGACATCACGCATTAGATGGGTATGGTGTATTTTTGAAAAATCAACTGATAAAAAAGTTATTGAAGGTAAACCAAAATTTTGGTTTATCTTCAATAACTTTTTATCAGTTGATTTTTCAACTAGACAGCCCTGGCGGTCTGGACGCGCTCCACAGGCCTGAATTGTTTGTTTTCTTGAAAGCATCAATGATTTCACATGGTCTTTTTTTTCGTTGGCAATTTTGTCAAATTCAAGTGCACATAATTAATGCTATATTTCTATCAAGCTTAGGATCACACTCAAGCAAGATCTTAACACTACCGACATTTAATTAAAGCTTTGACCTGATTGACAATTATTTGTGGATGTAAAGAGGGTGAAAAGAAAGTGGAAAAGAGCTTTTTTTGTAAAACTCAAGGGCATATAACTCTGGATTTGACATTCAGATCAAGCTGAAATTAACAAGCATGTAAGATCTTAATGTCAGTAAGATTCTGTTAAAGTTATGTATTGATTGGTTCAAAGAGTGAAAATAAAGCCCAAAATAGCAATTTTGTCAATTTCACGGGCTCATAACTCATGATGTAAAATCAGATCAAGCTGAAAATTATACATAGACATGATCTTATAGTCAGCATCATTCTTTTCATGATTTGTCTTGATTGGTTAATATTTGTAACTGCTAGAGTGAACACAAAGTCAAAATAAAGCCGAAAATGGCAATTTTGTCAATTTCAAGTGCACATAACTCATGATGCAAAATTCAAATCAAGCTGAAAATTATACCCCAGCAAGATCTTATAGTCACCCTCATTCTGTTAAAGTTTTGTCTTGATTGGGCAGCATTTGTATTTGCTAGAGTGAAAACAAGGCCAAAATAAGGCCGACAATGGCAATTTTGTCAATTTCAAGGGGACATAACTCATGATGTAATACTAAGATCAAGCTGAAAATTATATCCAGGCAAGATCTTATAATCAGCATCATTCTGTCCAAGATTTGTCTTGATTGGCTTAAATTATATTTGTAACTGCTAGAGTGAACACAAAGTCAAAATAAAGCCAAAAATGGCAATTTTGTCAATTTCAAGGGCACATAACTCATGATGTAAAATTCAAATCAAGCTGAAAATTTTACCACAGCAAAATCTTATAATCACCATCATTCTGTCAAAGTATTCTCTTGATTGGTCAATATTTGTAGTTACTACAGTGAAAACAAAGTCAAAACTGCCATTTTTGACAATCAAGGGCAGATAACTCCAGACTTTCTACTTCAATCAGAATCACTGTGTTGTAAGTTGTCCGTTAGGTTTGTGCAGTCATTCAAAGATGGCGACAACTATACAACATGAGAGGTAGGTGTCGTAGTTTTTCATCGATAAATTTCTTAAACGATCGTATCTTGCCTTGATACTGATATCATTATACGGGGGAAATGTATACCTATCAACGGTGCTATATCTCAAAGTACCGGTGTTTTCCTATCGTACTCAGTCGTTGTGCAAAGACAACCCAACACGGAAAACTTTTTTCGAAGCGAGAAAGTTGGCCTTTTAAGGATGATTACATAGTAATCAACGAACTAGGGAACAAACTATTGCTCTAACTTGGATATTTTTAACATGCTCTTTTCTGTGGTTACTGTTATTTTACACAAAAATGTCCAGAATGACCACAAACGCTGTGTTAATTAAATGGCCAAACAACGGTGTAGTCACAGTGAAAATATGCAGACATAACGGTGTAGTTTCTGTGTTTTATGTACGGTGTGGTAATATTTTCATAACAAATTGTGAACGGTGTAGACATAATGTAATTGTGAACGGTGTAGACTTTAAGCAATACAGAACTTATTATTTCTGGAATGATAATATTGTAATGTTTAATGATAACATTTTCATGCCTGGAATCACGTATTACAATTACTACCGAAATTCTTCAACAGTTATGTTAATATGTGACTGACTTGTAAATGCTCTGCAGCAAAGAATGTGACAATTTTGCTACAAAATATCCTTTAATCAGAATATAGAAAGAATCTAGTTTCTTCGCTATTTGTCAAAGCAATTCCTTAAGGGTCAAATAGTAGAAAATACCAAGAATCTGCCGGCGTATGTTTCATTTTATTTTTTATTTTCAGTTCCATGTTGTCTACTTGTTACTACTGTCATTTCGAATAAAGTTTCGAAAAGGTTGTGAAGCATTCGGAACAGGACCATTCCAGCCGGATATTAAAAATGCGCAGGAGGGAGATCAATGATCAGACAGGCCAAAAAGGTTTGAAAACTCTGAACTTTAGTATAATTCCGGATATCATCAAGAAGTCAGACTAGGACATCATCCCCATTTGCGAGCATAGAATACAGACATCATCAACGTAGAAAACCGGTATCAGGACTTTGGAATTAACAATTTTTCTATCGATGATATCCCCGATTTTGTATGCACGAGGCCTGTACATAAAAAATACGAAGTTCATAAAGTCGTTCAAAAAGCTCCGACCTTAATTCCTGATATTTCCATTGGACGTTCTGAAACAGATGATACGGATAGGGACTCACGAGACATGGAAATAATGGCTGAAATGAACAGATTGTTCCTAAATGTGATTAAGTCATTGAGAAGTATTGATCAACCTGGTAATTGGTTATCTTTTCATAAGATGGTCAATGATGGTCGGTTTCCGATGGAAACCATTCCATTTCATTTATTTATAGATGTGTGTAAGTTCTGCTCTCTTGGAAGTACTTAAATGCGTTTTACTCCAATAGTCAAACGGTTTTGGCGAATAGGATATTGTCTTTTTCATTGCAAATGGTTATATTTTATGAGTGGGCCCAAAAAATCTTGGTCAGAAAATTGTCAGTCCTGAAGAAGAGGTTAAATACGTCTGAAAATGCCAAAATATATTTTGCAGTTCCGTAATTCTATTTTCAAGACGTGATTACTTTAAGTCGAACAAGACGAAAAAGGGCCAATGTTTATTAAACAAATTTATAATTTATGTTTTGTTATCTATAATTTATGTTTTGTTGATGGAATCCTTTATTTTGGGTAAAATCGGACTTTTCAATAAGGGGTCAAGTTGAAAACAAGATACATGTCGATAAATAGTTATCATACTCCATGAGTTAAAATCATTTCATTAATTACAAGAATTGATTGTAATAACCAATTAAAGAGTTACAAAGAAAAAATCAAAACCAGAGCCGAAATTTCGAATCTACAAATCTTTCTGAAATGAACGGATGAACAAGAAACTGGCCATTACACCCACATCTTAGGGTAAGTAAGTAAACATTGTTCTAAAATGACGTTTATTGCATGCCTTGTTTAATATTTTGTGATGGTATTCCTTGTAATTATCATGTCCGTCAGATGTTAATTCAATAACAAATAACAAACAATGTCTTCCGAAAATTAAATTAACATACATTGAACTGTTTTAGGCTTAGGTGAATGAAGAAAAGAGAAAACGGCGTATTTCCTTAACTTTTGTTTTCGTTTACTTTGAGGAAGGCGGCGTTTTCATCAAGAGAGAGAACTGGGATTTCTAAGACCAAAGTATTTGAGGGAGATAAATCAGAGCTGCATATGATCTGCTAGCTGTTAGAGCTAGTTCGCCCTATAAAATAAACCAAGTCTACACCGTTCACAATTTGTTATGAAAATAATAACTACATCGTACAGATAACACAGAAACTACACCGTTGTGTCTGCATATTTTCACTGTGACTGCACCGTTGTTTGGCCATTTAATAAACACAGCGTTTGTGGTCATTCTGGACATTTTTGTGCACAATTACGGTAACCATAGAAAAGAGCATGCTAAAAACATCAAAGTTAGAGCAATAGTTTGTCCCCTAGTTCGCTCTTTATTATGTAATCATCCTTAAAAGGCCAACTTTCTCGCTTCGAAAAAAGTTTTCCGTTTTGGGCTGTCTTTGCACTACGACCAAAGGCGATATGACAACACTGGTACTTGGCTGTATAGCACCGTGAATAGGTATACATTTCTCCTGTACGATGATATCAGTATCAAGACAAGATATGACCATTTAAGGAAATTATCGACGAAAAACTAAGACACCCACCTCTCACTATTTTCCACGGACGCCATCTTTGATTGACCACTCAAAACTTCCGTACAAACTACACAAAGCTAACGGACAGCTTACAACACAGTGAGAATTATTTGAAGGAATCTGAGAAAGGGTCACCCAAGGACCATTCCTGCGAAGTTAGGTTGAAATCCATCAGGTAGTTTTTGAGAAGAAGATTTTTAAAGAAAAAGTTTACGGACGGACGCACGGACAGACGGACGGACGCACTGACGCACGCACGACGGACACAACGTAATGACAATAGCCCGCTGGCCTGTTGGCCAGTGGAGCTAAAAATCCAACACGTCCAGCTTATTCCTTGCATTTTCCCACCTTCTCTGCTTCAAACCGAATTCAAATTTGTCAAGTATCACGGCCGCTTATCTACTAAATCACAACATTTTGTTGTGTATGAAGAAAAGTTTAGAGGATATCCGGTTGGCAGTTAGAGGAGCCGACAAATCGGCGGGTGAAAGGTGAGTCTCGTCTTTTAATCGAAATGTTCTTTTTTCTGGCTCGAAAATCAAAAATCGGAGAATGTCATACAACCCCTTATTCATTTTCACATATTTGTGAGTCCCATACAAACCCCGATTACCAGAGATTGAACGGAAATTCATTTTCTCCCGTTGCAAGGGTAGCCCCAATATTGACATTTCCTCAATCCTGATGAGTGTTTGTCCACTTTCTGAGGATGAATGGCACAAAACCTATGTGTATTATAAAATAGTTGTATGTAAATTACATCGCGAAAACAATATTTTAATAACTTACTGTCGATCTTGGAAGAAAATCAGTTCTTCCGGTCAGTTTGTGCGTTAGAGGATAGGTTGTGAGTAAGAGGATAGGTTGTGATTTAGAAGACAGAATGCATTCATCGCATTCAATACCATTTGTCATTGTTTATATGCGAATTAAGCCAAACCGAAATACTCTCATTACTAGACTAGTCCTGTCCAAAGATTAAACCCTTATTTCACTTAAGGGGGAATGCTCCAGTTTTTCGGAACACTCGGTCATTACGGTAGTAAATCAAATGTTTCGTGCCAATAAGTTTCGCTACCATATTTTCAATAATATAACACATTATTACAATTTACCATTTTCGACGGTAAAAGTGTATTTATTATGTGAAACTGATTTCTTCAGGATGGAAATCGATTATTTAGAGCAAGACAGTCGTAAGTGTGTATGCAGTTACCACAGTTTTGCGTCATTTTAATCATGTGTAGCTGATAAAAATTGCTGTAATTCTCTAATAAGTGCGCTGACCTATACATTTTCTTTTTGAATTATTACCAGGACATGTTGCTTAATACAATGAGGCAGTTTTGTCAATTTCTATTATGTAGAACTTGAAATATTTCCAAAAATATGCAAATTTTGACATAAAACACTCCTGCTTCGTTAATCTAACTGAACACGTGAGCATGCTGTTTTATACATTTACGCGTGTATAATAGCACAAATTTTGGATTTTTCTGTTCTTATTAAATGTAAGACGTTACTTTAAATACGAATATACAGCATTTCATAAGCGTTTTCGTGACCTTGGACAGGTGCAAGCAATTGTGCATCTTTTCGCTGTAGGGGTATGCTATACGAATGCCTATAGAATTAAAACAAGATCGCTAACCATTCATTTTTATTTTATTTTTCAATTGGTAATAACATGTAATTTTAACATACAAAATATAAATAAATTCTATTATTGGGAAAAAATTAGGAAACTGGAGCATTCCCCCTTAAGAATCACTGTGTCATTTTTATTTGACAAGAGTACGAGTTCATTGTGATATGATATAGAAATACCCTTTTTACACACCAGTTATATATATCATATTACATTATCTCATCTAAATGAATGTAAGGTTCTTATGCATAATAGATTTATAACAATGTTTAATCTAAACATTCACTATCATTTGTGTTTCTTTCTGTCTATCTGTACTCTGTGCGTCTTCATGTGAACTTTTATACTATTCAAAGTAAATACTGTGCAATATTCCAACCATTTTTGTATGCTCTAAAGTAGAATCTAGCCTCTTCAAAATATAATGCGTAAGAAGTGGAAAACCGGAGACAATAAAGACGTGTCAAAAATACAGGTCTGTAAATCTTGTTTATCCTTAGATCTTCTTGTTTATTGATTCAATATGTTTAATATTAAGTCATCAATCATATATGCCTACAAATTGCTAATTAACATTAATTAATATCTTCTTTTGTGTCAATACTTTACAATCCCTTTCTAATAAGTACGTCGTACCATGCCTTGTATGAGAAAGGGTTAAAGAATCCCATTTACACATCATGTAAAAGCAACGGAACAAGAGAAAGTCGATTTCCTTCATAAAGATTTCTTCAAAATCCTATCCCATACAAGATATATTTCATAAATCCCTTGTAAAATAGTTTCGGAAAACATCGAGAGAAAGAAGAAATTGTTGATTATCAGCCCTTCCCTCAATATTAAATTACGCCCTCAAACATATACTTCTCACATCTGTAACTCTTTACAAATAAAGCAGTCCAAAATTGTGTCATTTTGAAAACACTTTTGAAAACACTTCACCCATTACCGAAATGGCTAAATATTTGACTTTTCCGAAGCAAAAGATGTAGCAGACAAGAATATCAGGTGTATGAAATTTTAAAGAGAACGCACAAACGCCCCCTTAACTTAAATTTTCATTTCAAATTATCACATGCAGATGGGCAGACAATGTTAATAGTCTGTGTCCCTGATGTATCAATTTACTGTGCGTAAAGATACGTTATGCCATTTCACTCACCCTTTGATAATAGACATATCACATAGAGTATTTCGGTTTGGCTTAATTCGCATATAAACAATGACAAATGGTATTAAATGCGATGAATGCATTCTATCTTCTAAATCACAACCTATCCTCTTACTCACAACCTATCCTCTAACGCACAAACTGACCGGAAGAACTGATTTTCTTCAAAGATCGACAGTAAGTTATTAAACTATTGTTTGCGCGATGTAATTTACATACAACTATTTTATAATACACACAGGTTTTGGGCCATTCATCCTCAGAAAGTGGACAAACGCTCATCAGGATTGACGAAATGTAAATATTGGGGCTACCCTTGCAACGGGAGAAAATGAATTTCCGTTCAATCTCTGGTAATCGGGGTTTGGATGGGGCTCACAAATTTGTGAAAATGAATAAAGGGTTGTATGACATTCTCCGATTTTTGATTTTCGAGCTAGAAACAAGAACATTTCGATTAAAAGACGAGACTCACCTTTCACCCGCCGATTTGTCGGCTCCTCTAACTGCCAACCGGATATCCTCTAAACTTTTTTTCATACACAACAAAATGTTGTGATTTAGTAGATAAGCGGCCGTGAGTATTAAGAGAGCCTGACACGAACCATCAAGCTTTTTTGGAAACTCAAAAATTTTTGATATTCATTTTTTTACTTTAAACTGACCACAGTAATGGAACTAGACATATGATGACATTCGTTTTCATTTTTTTTTTGAGTTTTTTCTATTTTGGGGGATTTTTTGTTGTTGCCATGGATACTGAGGAAATGAAATGATTTTTCACGATTTTGAAGTAGATTTTATTTACGTTTACAAATATACAATATACTTCAATACATTATATTATAATTCAATAACATATAAAGTTTCACAAAAGAATGTTTTTAAAACTTAAAACCTTATATTTATGTTGCTATGGTTACCAAAAGTTGACCTACTTTTCAATAATTCACAATTTTGAAAAAATGCCCAAATATAAAATCGTTTTTTAAAAATCTGCAACCAGATACACATAAACCACGCAGTGTCTATAATTGAGGAAGAGTACCTTTACAAGAATCATTAATAAAATTTTGAGGCACTCTGAAGGGAAATGTGTAAAAAATGCCCAAAAATCGCAAATTTTGGAAAAAATGAGAAATACCATCAATAGATTTAACCGTAAACATATGCACAGTTTTGGTCATTTTACCTCAAAAACAGCATAAAAACAATTTATTAGGTTGAGAAACATGTTATAAATACTTGGACATTTCCATAGTAACCGTTTTTATTCCCTAGCAACCGTTTCTTTTCCTTAGCAACATCATAAAAAATGGAATTTTAAGTAAAAAAAAATGTTTCATTCTGACATATAAAATAGGTTATCTTGAAAATAAAATGACAAGATTAATAATCTATAATGTATGAAATTTTACCACTGAAACATTTCAAAGGTTTACAACATACAGGTATGTTTCTATGGAGACCATAAACAACACACATTCAGAATTTCTCGAATTTGAGAAAAAAACACTTGTATTATGACGATTATTTTTCAAAACTGCAACTAGATGAACATGAAACACTTGGTGTTTTATATTGAGGATAAGTATATTTACAAAAATCATCAATATAAATTTGAAGCATTTTGGGGAAAAAAGTGGAAAAATTGCATGAAATATCGCGATTTTTGGGAAAATCATAAATATCAATACTGGAGTTAAACTCAATCATATGCACAACTTTGAACTAATGTACTTCAAAAACAACAATTAAACAAATAATTATGTTGAGAAACAAGTTATAACTACTTTTGCATTACCATAGCAACCATTTTTATTCCTTAGCAACCGTTTCTTTCCCTAAGCAACATCATGAAAAACGGAATTTTTACGTGACAAAAAATTTCATTCTGACTTATAAAATAGGTAATCTTGAAAATAAAATGACAGGCTGAGTAATCTATGATGTATGAAATTTCACCATTGAAACATTTCAAAGGTTTACATCATGCAGATATGTTGCTATGGAGACCACAAACAACACATATGCAGACTTTCTCGAATTTGAGAAGAAAAAAAAAAACACTGGTATTATGACGTTTATTTTTCAAAACTGCAACTAGATGAACATGAAACACTTAGTGTTTTATATTGGGGATAAGTATATTTACAAAAATCATCAATATAAATTTGAAGCATTTGGGGGATAAATGGAAAAATTGCATGAAATATCGCGATATTTGGGAAAATCATAAATATCAATACTGGAATCAAACTCAATCATATGCACCATTTTGAACTAATGTATTTAAAAAAAACAACAACAACTAAAAAAACAACAATTAAACAAATAATTATGTTGAGAAACAAGTTATAACTATTTTTGCATTACCATAGCAACCATTTTTATTCCTTAGCAACCGTTTCTTTCCCTAAGCAACATCGTGAAAAACGGAATTTTTACGTGACAATTCATTTCATTCTGACATATAAAATAGGTAATCTTGAAAATAAAAAAAAATATAGGGTTAAGAAACATTTCAAAAGTACTAAGGAATTACCATAGCAACCATTTTCATTCCTTAGCAACCGTTTGTTTTCCTTAGCAACAGCTTTAAAATACGAACTTTGATTAAAAATTAGCTTCATTTCTGCATTTTCTGAGCATGAAAACTGAAATGTAAACTTTGGATTGGTTGTCTTTCTACCATATTTTTTTTAAAAAAAAAATATTGAAAAGTTAGAAATTAATGGTTTCTGTGGTAACCCAAAGTTGACACTCTTTCCAATAAATCTTAAATTTAAAAAAAAAACTGATTTAGAACTCTTTTTTTCATATCTGCATTTAGGTATACATTAAATGTTTACAAAGGAAGAGTCCCATTACAAGAATCACAAATATAACTGTAAACATTTTTTTTGCTAAACAGTTTGGAAAGAATAGAATATAATAGTCGGTGTAAATGCAAAACCTTGTATGTCGATTCTTGCAATTTTCAAAGTACAAACTTGTGTGCCAAGTGTAAACAATTCTCGCAGGTTTTGAGATATGTTTACTGATCAGTATAAATAATACATTATTTGAGAACAATATGTCAAAATTTCAAGTAAAACATTTCAGTTTGGGAAAAATATTTACACCTTTCACCCAACCCTTTAAAATTTTCCAAAAACGAGATACGAGGTTTTGCATTCACAACGACGATATGAAAGATTCTAAATTTTTGGAAAAATGATAGATATCAATACTACTAGTTAAAGGTTATCATGAGCTCAGCATTGTTAATTTCATTGTAAAAGAAACAAATAAACAAATTATTATGTTGATAAACAAAAAACACATACATCTTTATTACCATAGCAACTGATTTTATTCCTTAGCAACATTTTTTCTCTCATAGCAACAGCATTAAAAACATATTTCTAAGTAACAAAACACTTCATTTTTTAACAAGAAAAGTTTGATTAGCTTTTGAATGTTCATACAGTATCTACATACTTGATTTCATATACAATATTCTTGAATTCATCACAAAAATATTTCAAAAATTTGTAACTTAAACATATGTTGACAAGGTAACCATGTGTTAAACCCCTCCCCTTTTCCAAAAGTTAGCAATTTGAAAAAAATACCCTTGTCTTATGTCCATTTTATTAAAATTTGTTACAGGATAAACAAAACATTTATATAAACAAAAATAAATACTCTGCAGTTCTGACTAATTGATATGTCCCTTTTTCAAATGACAGAAAATTTATACCTTCTTCAGAAGATTTTATTGTATATTGATTAACATAGAATGTTTAGACACTACGACCCATATAAAAATGAAGTCAAAAGGAGAAAAAGCTGATAATAGACAATTCCTGATTTTGTCTAAAACTTTTCCAAGCCTTTTCAATTGGGGATGTCAAAACTATTTTTTGTTTTGAAAAAGGCTATATATAACAACCTTTTCCTTAATTAAAAACACTTATGGCTTAATTCATGAACATTTCCTTGACTCAAACTTCAGTCAAACTCAACAAAGGACGCCTGAAGTTGCTGATCACGCCGTTAGCACGGGATCCCCGGACCAGAAAGACTCAGTAACAAAGTAGTATTCACAGTCAAAATCTTTCTTTTCTTTATAGAAGAAATGTTTCTTAACCCTTTTCTTAATTTGTTGTAATGTTTTACAACCCTTTATACCCGTCCCGTCGAAACATCGCTTGAAAGTGATTTTCATAGTTAAACTATTTTTATAGGAAAGGTCATTCATGTCTTCATAGATAAATCCGTTCGACAAAATACAAAATTTTAATCCTCTGACAAACAACAATGCTTCTGAAAACTTCGATGGAAAAGAATTATTATGCGGATTTAAAATACGCGTCTTTTCTTATAATGTATTCACAAAATAGCCAAACATCACAGCTCCACTGATAACGTTAGAACCTGTCGATTGAATTTTGATAGTTGTTACAGACGACAAAATAATTGATGCATCAAATAGAAAATGATTAGGTTATAGATCTAGCGTAGAAAATATCGAGGGAAAGGAGAAACTGCTCAACAATTTCCTCTTTTCTCTAAAAGTTTTCCGAAACCATTTTTGTCTGATTCATAATGTTAGTTGCCGCACATTTGAAACAGGACTTGTCTAAAATTAAACAATAAAATTGAAAATTAAAATGGTGACAAAAGGAGAAGCGCTTTGGCATTTTCAAAATCTAAAAAAATACTTTTATATCACAAAAACTTGATTTTATGGAAGAATATGTTTCAGAAGAATAAATTCCAGCCATTTCTTTCAAAAATCTGTTAAATGTAGGAGTAAATAAGCATGAGTTTGGCTCAAGGTCCGACCTTCTTGCCTCGAGAAATCCTAACTTACTTTAGTCGCCTCGAACCGTCCTTATGTCTCTGAATGCCAATCTGTCCTCAAGAGCGAAATCTAATAAAAACATCGTGCTGGCTGCACGGTAAAATGTAAGAAACCCGTGCAATTCTATTTGAGGTAACTTCAGATACATGTAAGTAAGAGTAAGGTTCATGAATTAAGCCATTAGTGTTTCATATATATCTTGTTGCAGTATTGAAAAATAAATGTTATAATATACATGTTTCTTTCTCAATTTTATGCTGTACTTAGGGAAAGAAACGGTTGTTAAGGAATAAAAATGGTTGCTATGGTAATGCAAAAGTAGTTACAACTTGTTTCTCAACATAATTATTTGTTTAATCGTTGTTTTTGAAATACATTAGTTCAAAATTTTGCATATGATTGGGTTTGATTTCAGTATTGATATTCATGATTTTCCAAAAAATCGCGATATTTCATGCAATTTTTCCACTTTTTTCCCCAAAATGCTTCAAATTTATATTGATGATTTTTGTAAATATACTTATCCCCAATATAAAACACTAAGTGTTTCATGTTCATCTAGTTGCAGTTTTCAAAAATAAACGTCATAATACCAGTGTTTTTTTCTCAAATTCGAGAAAGTCTGCATATGTGTTGTTTGTGGTCTCCATAGCAACATACCTGCATGATGTAAACCTTTGAAATGTTTCAATGGTGAAATTTCATACATCATAGATTACTCAGCCTGTCATTTTATTTTCAAGATTACCTATTTTATAAGTCAGAATGAAATATTTTTTCACGTAAAAAATCCGTTTTTCATGATGTTGCTAAGGAAAAGAAACGGTTGCTAAGGAATAAAAATGGTTGCTATGGTAATGCAAAAGAAGTTATAACTTGTTTCTCAACATAATTATTTGTTTAATTGTTGTTTTTGAAGTACATTAGTTCAAAGTTGTGCATATGATTGAGTTTAACTCCAGTATTGATATTTATGATTTTCCCAAAATGGCGATATTTCATGTAATTTTTCCACTTTTTTCCCCAAAATGCTTCAAATTTAAATTGATGATTTTTGTAAATATACTTATCCCCAATATAAAACACTAAGTGTTTCATGGTCATCTAGTTGCAGTTTTGAAAAATAAACGTCATAATACCAGTGTTTTTTTCTCAAATTCGAGAAAGTCTGCATATGTGTTGTTTGTGGTCTCCATAGCAACATACCTGCATGATGTAAACCTTTGAAATGTTTCAATGGTGAAATGTCATACACCATAGATTACTAAGCCTGTCATTTTATTTTCAAGATTACCTATCTTATAAGTCAGAATGAAATATTTTGTCACGTAAAAATTCCGTTTTTCGTGATGTTGCTTAGGGAAAGAAACGGTTGCTAAGGAATAAAAATGGTTGCTATGGTAATGCAAAAGAAGTTATAACTTGTTTCTCAACATAATTATTTGTTTAATTGTTGTTTTTGAAGTACATTAGTTCAAAGTTGTGCATATGATTGAGTTTAACTCCAGTATTGATATTTATGATTTTCCCAAAAATTGCGATATTTCATGCAATTTTTCCACTTTTTTCCCCAAAATGCTTCAAATTTATATTGATGCTTTTTGTAAATATACTTATCCTCAATATAAAACACTAAGTGTTTCATGTTCATCTAGTTGCAGTTTTGAAAAATAATCGTCATAATACAAGTGTTTTTTCTCAAATTCGAGAAAATCTGAATATGTGTTGTTTATGGTCTCCATAGCAACATACCTGTATGTTGTAAACCATTGAAATGTTTCAGTGGTGAAATTTCATACATTATAGATTATTAATCTTGTCATTTTATTTTCAAGATTACCTATTTTATATGTCAGAATGAAACATTTTTTTACTTAAAATTCCGTTTTTCATGATGTTGCTAAGGAAAAGAAACAGTTGCTAAGGAATAAAAACGGTTGCTATGGAAATGTCCAAGTACTTATAAAATGTTTCTCAACCTAATAATTTGTTTTTATGCTGTTTTTGAGGTAAAATGATCAAAAATGTGCATATGTTTACGGTTAAATCTATTGATGGTATTTCTCATTTTTTCCAAAATTTGTGATTTTTCTGCATTTTTTACACATTTCCCTTCAGAGTGCCTCAAAATTTTATTAATGATTCTTGTAAAGGTACTCTTCCTCAATAATAGACACTGCGTGGTTTATGTGTATCTGGTTGCAGATTTTTAAAAAACAATTTTATATTTGGGCATTTTTTCAAAATTGTGAATTATTGAAAAGTAGGTCAACTTTTGGTAACCATAGCAACATAAATATAAGGTTTAAAGTTTTAAAAACATTCTTTTGTGAAATTTTATATGTTATTGAATTATGATATAATGTATTGAAGTATATTGTATATTTGTAAATGTAAATAAAATCTACTTCAAAATCGTGAAAAATCATTTCATTTCCTCAGTATCCATGGCAACAACAAAAAAATCCCCCAAAAATAGAAAAAAACGAAAAAAATGAAAACGAATGGCATCATGTGTCTAGTTTCATTGCTGTGGTCAGTTTAAAGTAAAAAAAATGAATATCGAAAATTTTTGAGTTTCCAAAAAAGCTTGATGGTTCGTGTCAGGCTCTCTTAAAAAGATATTGACGATTATCGGAAATTCAGAGTCACGTGATTATACACCGTGTTTTTGACGTCTCTAAAAGTGAAAGACTAAAGTCCTCAGTTCCTTCTTTGGTCTAAATATTTCCTATGCCACATTGTACGCAAATCCTTTTACATCTATTTGGTTGTCTTCATCACCTTTCAAATTGGATGAGTCTAAGTAATAGCTATGTGGTAAAAGGTCTACCCATTGGAAAATAAGAAAGAAATGGTTTTCATAAATCAGCTAATCAGCAAAATTCAATAACCCTTTCTCAAACTATAAAATGTAAGGATAGTCCAATCTGAAAGCTGGTTCATAAGACAAAATGAAAGTTGGTCATGATGCAGCTAGATTTTGTGTACAGTATGGCACAGAAAATATTGAGACAAAAGGAGAAAATGGTGGTTTTCAGCATTTGCTTCTTTGGTCTCAATATTTTCTAAAGCCTTTATCTTAAAAAGGGACCCATTCTTTTTTGGGCACCACAGCAACTTTAACCCTTTCCCAAACAAGATGTGGTTTTGATGTCTCTGGTAGAAAATGTTTAGTAAAACATTGGGTATAAAGAAGAGTCAGTCAGTTATAATAAAGGACCTCTACGGATAAGGCGAGAATTCTCCCTAAAAGGCTCAGCTCGATGGGTCAATTCTCAAAACTAACAAATTGAGAAACAAAATTAAGCTTTATGGTTAGGTAGACAAATAAAGGAAATAAACACCGATTTTTATGTCATTTTAAAAGTTCTATAGGTGCAGATAACTCTTGATTTTAGTACCCACCTAAATGGTTTCGTTTTCTTACACTACCGGTATTCAAAGAGGTAAAATGAAGATTCTTTTATTTCTATTTGCAATTTATTTTCTACAGATACAGGGATAAATGGTGTTGACATCATATGACAGCTTTGGTTTTGTCCGTATTGCGCATGCGCACCATTGAAACAACTTTAAACGCGCACTTTCCCTCCAAAAACCGAGGCATACCTACCTTCCCAAGGATGGCTAACATCGTTCCCCCCTTGACCCAGCTTCCCATTGACATATGTTGTGTAACTGGATCATAGGCTTCCTTGGTAAAAAGGATTTGCTGGGTCACGGGGGGGAACATAATTTTATACTAAAAATAGTACTCATATACCATATGCCATAATTTTGGCGGGAAGATTTCGCCTTTAAACTCGTTTCAATGATGCGCATGCGCATTAAGGACAAATCGAAAAATGGTTTATGATTTCAACACCAATTGTCCTTACATTTACAGAAAATTTTTTGCTTATAAAACTAAAGAAACCTTAAATCTGGTTTAATGAATAACGGTGGGGTAAGAAAATGTAATTTTGGGGGTAGGTACAGAAACCAAGAGTTATCTGTACCTATCGAATCGTTTTGATCGTACAAAATCAGTTTTCATATGATTTAGATACATATCTAACAATACAGTTCGAAATAATAATCAATTTGCATGTTTTGAAAAATGACTTTTCCATTTGAGCCTTTTAGGGAGATTTCTCGCCTTATCAGTAGAGGTCCTTTCTTCTTTTCATTCAATACTTTATACTCTGTAACTGTACAACATGCACATTCAGAGTTTTTTTTACTAAATGTGAAAGGTTTAAAGTGCAACAGATAAGAAGGGGTAAAGACCTTCTAGTTATTTCAATTCTAAACACTTGAGGCGATTCTAATGAGTACCCACACCATCGGTTTTGATGAACAATATTAAAGGAAATATTGCAAAGCCATCATTTTATGGGTGATTTCAAAAAAAAACAAGAGTGCCATCGTCACAATATACGCCGCCACTTATAAAACTTGAGACAAAAAAATGACATTGACAAGGATTTATAAATATTCACGGAAAAACCTTTAAAAAATTGTGTTCACAAAAAGGTTTTTATAAATATCCAGTGAAAAACCTGGAAGGAATTGCATTCACGAGGCTGAAATATCATTAAGCCCCAGAGACTAAGATTGAAGGGGGCATAATTCTGGCAAAAATCAATGAACCATGAAATCCTTCCTTCATGCACATCTACCAATTGAGGTGATAACATCCACCAAGTTTCATTAAGATCCAGCCAGAAACTTAGGAGGAGTTGTGTTGACAAGGCTGCAATTTCAATAAGCCCCAGAGACTAAGTTTTTAAGGGGCATAACTCAGGCAAAAATCAACGAACCATAAAATCCTTCCTTCATGCACATCTACCAATTGAGGTGATAACATTGACCAAGTTTCATTAAGATCCAGTCAGAAACTTAGGAGGAGTTGTGTTGACAAGCCTGCAATTTCAATAAGCCCCAGAGACTAAGTTTTTAAGGGGCGTAACTCAGGCAAAAATCGACGAACCATAAAATCCTTCCTTCATGCACATCTACCAATTGAGGTGATAACATTGACCAAGTTTCAAGAAGATCCAGCCAGAAACTTAGGAGGAGTTGCGTTGACAAGCCTGCAATTTCAATAAGCCCCAGAGACTAAGTTTTTAAGGGGCGTAACTCAGGCAAAAATCGACGAACCATAAAATCCTTCCTTCATGCACATCTACCAATTGAGGTGATAACATTGACCAAGTTTCAAGAAGATCCAGCCAGAAACTTAGGAGGAGTTGCGTTGACAAGTAAAGTGGACGTACGTACGGACGGACGGACGGATGGACGGATGGACGGATGGACGGACGGACGGACAGACGGAGAAGATGACGCCAATATACGTCCGCCTCCGGCGGCGTATAAAAAGAGGATAAAGTGTGACATTGGGTGTCAAAAATTAAAATTATTATTTGCTGATGTCTTCTTTAGAAATGTTTTGCTAATATGTCAAAATTTCAGAAAATATACATGGGATGGTGAAGGACAAAGACTATTTCCTTTTTAATTTTGAATTTGTTCAAATCCATTGACTCATTTTTTAAGGATATCTGATTTTTTCTAGACATCTTAAAGCTTGGAAAAGTTATATAATTGAAAGATCATTTGTCTTTCAAGTTAAAAACATATGTAAAGCTACAATCCGATACAAAAATTTGCTACTTCTGCGAGATGTATCAAATTTTATGACAATTTGAAGTAGAATTTTGCTCTGGTTTTTCATTTATCACTAATAAAAGTTTCTGTAAAAGACGCAATATGTTAGGAAAATAGCTGTAGTTCTATCTGATGTGACAATGAACACATAGCTATAGATTAGCCAAAAGCCGTTTTTCTACAAGTAGCCACAAGTAGTTTACATGGCATCAAAGAAACTGGAAAGTCCGTTTCACTTGGGACAAAAATATGAAGAAAATTGTCTTAAGCCTTCTTCTTTTTAGAAGCTGATATAATGTACATAAATTTTGTATGTATCATTGACAAGGCCTTGTATATTAATAAATTCTGGTATATTTCCATGGTCTGCAACAACCAACTGGCACATATTTCTAAGCTACACCTACATTTTAAAAGTTAAGATACCGAAATAAATGGTAGAAGAATTCAATTTGATTCTTGTTTAGTTTGAATGTAAAGAATATTGTCCAAAGACTAAATTAAAGGTGTATACAAATTGAAATAGAAAAAGATTCTGAAACAAGAGGACCATGATGGTCCTATATCGCTCACCTGAACTGAGATGTCAAAAGGTGAGAAATGATTGCACATTTTCCCATGATATCCAAAAGACCATTCCCATTTACAATAGGCCTCATCTAGACAAATATTCTGAACATGTTTCATGACAATTGGACATAAATTGTAGCCTCTACATTGCTAACATAGTAACAAGGATTTTGTCTTTATGACCCCTTATCCCATGATATCCAACGAAATATTCCCATTGTCAATAGACTTCATCCTTGTGACTAGACAAACAATCATGAAAATTTAGCCAAAAATATGGTCTCAATAGCCCTATTAAGGATAGTCATTAAGGCCCCTTTTCACATGCTATCCCATTCCTATTTTCCTCAGAGTTAATCGTTGTGACTAGACAAACTTTCTGATCACAAGTTTCATGAAGATTAGACAAAAATTATTGCATCTTAAGTGCTAACAAGGTGTCATTGAGGCTCATTTTCCCATGATATCATCTGGAACATTCCAATTTTCAATAGGCTTTATCCTTGTGACTAAACATACATTCTGATGAAGATTCATGAAGATTGGGCCAAAATTGTCGCCTCTAAAGTGCCTAACAAGGATTTTGTCATTAAGGCCCCTTTTCCCGTGATATCAAAATGGATTATTCTGATTGTTGATAAGCTTCATTCTTGTGACAAGACAAATATTCTGATCAAGTTTCAAGATTAGGCCAAAATTGTGGCCTCTTAAGGTGCTAACAAGGATATTGTCATTAAGGCCCCTTTTCCCGTGATATCCAAGGGAACTTTCCAATTTTCTATAGGGTCTATTTTTGTGACTAGACAAACATTCTGACCAACTTTCATGAACATTGTGCCAAAATTGTAGCCTGTAGAGTGCTAAGAAGGATTTTGTGTTTTAGGCCCCTTTTCCGTGATATCAATGAGAAACAAAGATATGGAAACACTTTTTATGCTTTTCTCACGAGATTTGAAGACAAAAATATTGTTACTGTATCTTGCTCAATACATAGCTAACTGTTTTGAGATGAAAAGGTTTTCCAAATGTTCAAGAATCAACAACATAGGGCCCTTTTTCATTACAAAATAATAAATTTTACAGTAATTTGGTAAAGAGCTAAAGAGGATGTTAGTTGCAAAATAGAAGTATAATAGATTCACTATTAAACAGAAGATTACTGTTGAATTGCCTTATCATGGTTTAATAGTGAATCTTGTCTGATTATCCAAAGAAAAGTAAACAAAACAGAGCTCTATCCTCTCAGTTTGTTTATTTAAGATGGCCCAAGACTAGATCAGGTGTAAAGATAAAATCCAAGTCAAATAATATGGACCAAGGGAGACAACTTTAAGACTACAACTTGCAAAAGTTTTCTATTCATTATTTCCCTTAATAAGTTCGATAAGCACCGCCCTGCCACGCCCACATTTTTTGACGAATTTAAAACTTTGAGAATAAATTTTGAAAAGAGTCACTCGAGGAACAATCCTGCAAAGTTTGCTTCAAATTGACCCAATGGTTGATTTTTAAAGAATTTTCTTAGGATTTCTCAGTCCGATAAGCCCCGCCCTGCCACGCCCACATTTTTTGACGAATCAAAAATTCGCGAACAAGTTTTGAAAAGGGTCACTTAAGGAACATTCCTGCCAAGTTTGGTCAAAATTGGCCCAATGGTTCAGGAGAAGAAGATGTTTACAGAAATTGTGAACGGACGGACGGACAGATGGACGGACGGACGGACGGACGGACGACGGACGGTGAGCGACCACAATAGCTCACCTTGAGCACTTTGTGCTCAGGTGAGCTAAAAATGTCACCAGATACAAATGCAGCTGAAACCGTTTCACTGGGGACAGGGTTTTCCATGACGCACAAATCATGCGTCATTGTCACAATTTCAAAACAAATGACCCCCTAGAAATTTACTTGAGGGACATAAATGACGCAATTTTAAGATCAAGATTTTCGTTTGATACTTGAGTACAAGGGCATTTGACCCACAAAATAGTAGAAATGACCCTTAACTTTGAAGGCAAGGGGGTCACAATGACCCCCAAATTCTCATGCTCAGGGAAAACCCTGTGGGGACATAAAATTGTTAGGCTCAGGATAAATAAGACTAGTTTGTTTTTGTTCAAAGTTCATTTTTTCTATAATTTCAAACATGGCAATTGCTTTTTAGATTTAATATCAATATATAAGTACAATTTTGCTGTCAGAAATTTAGAAAATGATGTCTTTGATATTTTACCTACACCATAGGGATATCAAGAAAAATTTCTTGTGAAATATTAGAAAATAACCTATATTTACAACAAGTAATCAGAAGTAACCAGGCAACATCCTAAACTTAAGATATTTTAACATTTAGACTGGTATAGTGTCATGCAGCAAAATTGCGTTTCACTGGGGACATTTGATTTCGGATGACAGATACCAAATGCACATCCTCCTCTCATTTATTTTATTGCTGGTGATCTTTTTGGCACAAACTCTCTTGGAAAATATATGAGACTGCACATTTGAAAAACATGGTGAAAAATTATAAGCTCCAAAACACAAAATGTTTCACTGGGGACAATTTGGGGTACCTACAGATATAGCTCTAGCAGATCAAAGTGTAAAGACACGCAACAATAGTTTTATGCTTATTTTAATCTTATAATATCAAAATCATCAAATTAACTTAATTAACAGGTTGCAATTCTACAGTAATCAAGTAAGACCAAAATAAATTGAGAATCAAGTAAATTTTGACTAAATTTTCGTCAGCATGTTGTTTGTTATAGACCCAGAATGTATAGTCTAAATAAGGTAATATGCATCTGAAACCTTTAAGAAGATAAAGATTATAAGTCAAAGTTTCGTTTAAATACTTAGATTCCATCACCAAATACCTACATTTTATGTAATAACAGTCCTAATAATGATGTTATCAGAAAATGTCACACAAAAATCGTTTCACTAGGGACAATTTTAGCATCATTTTTGGTCATAAAATTTTTATTTATCAAGATATGTTCATGAAATTTTGTAGATATCTTAACACTAAGGCAACACTTATTCAAGGACAAAAAGTTCACCAAAAGCTTTTAAAATATTTTCTGTAGCTCACTTTGAAAAAAAATCCTCTTTATTTTTGAAATCACCCTTATCATTTCTGTAGCTCTATGATTAACCCTATCCCAAAGAAGTCCTACTTTTGATGTCGCTAATAGAAATAGTTTGGGAATACATTGAGAAAAAAGAAGAAACTGCTGATAACCAGGAGTTTCATTTTTGTCTCAATATTTTCTGAGCTGTATCATACACAAATCTTATCTTTATCAACATTCATTTTATTGTCTACAGCAGCTTTCAAGTAAATCACCCAAAGATTTTGAATTTTTGGCACATGATTAAGAATTTTCCATCAGTTTTTCCGCCTCTTTATCTCTAACACTCACAAACTTACTACCCAGAACATAAAATCTCAACAATTTATCTACCCATTCTTCTCCGTACGATATATTTATCCTTTTACTCTTAACAATCTCCTTTTCATGAACAGTTTCTCCTTTTTCCAACCAAATATTGTCCGATGTACACATATCTACTTGGTCCCCGCTACTTTTCGTAATGGCGAGTGCCCGGCATAATTTGGAAGGTCCATTGCACAAATCTTTGCCGTCTTTTTTCAACAATGATTTTCCGCTGTCCCCTGTTCTATTTTTGTCCATGATCTCCAGGTTTTCTAGTGGTTCTAAAGCCCTAATCAATACAGCTGCACCATCACCTAAAAATATATAGTTGTTATCACACAGTGACTCTGTTTGACTCCTCACACGAAATCAACTCTAGAAAACATCGTGGAAAATAAAGAAATTGCTTGTGACAAGCAATTTCTTCATTTCCTACAATGTTTTCTACCCAAAAAGACAATAAAATTTGAAATTTTGTTCGCTTGAAATTGTCGTCTGCAACATCTTTGAATTTGGACAGGTCAAAATTTTGTTGTTTGGTAATGGGTTAAACAAAAATCTCATAACTGCAGCTTGTTTTAAGCTGCAGTTAGAAGGTTTTTTTGTTGAAAAGCGATGATATCATTATCAGCATTTTTATCTTTTGTCAAAATGTTTTCTCAAGCCCTTTCCAATAGGAATGTTAACCCTTTCCCAAACTGAAACAAGACCAGGTTTTGACGTTCCTAATAGAAAAAAAAATTGGGTAAAGATTGAGACAAATAAAAAAAAAAAAAAAAAAAAAAAAAGAAACCGCTGATAATCAGCAGTTTCTCCTTTAGTCTCAAAATTTTCTGAGCTATATAATTATTACACAAATCTTGTCTGCAGCAACTTTCAAATTGGATTACCCTAAATATTGTCGTTTTGAAGGGTTGAAAGCAGGTCTTGTTTGGGAATTGGTAAAATCATACCTTTAGAAGATATATTGATGCAGCAGTACATTCCGTAGATGTTGTACACATATGCAGTACCAGGGGGCATAAACATTGCTTCATTCCGTGGCGTTCTTTTTCCTTTGTAGGAATGGCATGCTTTGTCCTCCGCTCCTACATACGCCTCTGTCTCTACAATTTTCCCTGATAACCTCTTTCCATCTACAACACTTACTAAAGTTTGTCCAAGTAACGATTTTGCAAGTTCTGTGCATTCTGTGTCATAGTACGGGAACTGTAGTCTATTTGCAGAAGTTTTTGTAGAAGTTACAGTGATATCTACTTTAGCGGAGTCATTCAAATTTTCTGCGTTCTTTACAATTTTGCTTGGTGATGCCTCAATATCTCCTTTTTCGTCATTTTTGTCTTTCTTTCTTTTACCTTTCTGGTTTCCCTTAGCACTGGACATGTTGACTCTTGCTTTCCGATGTACTATGTGATGTTTAGAGGCAATTGAAGCAAATGTATTTCTCACTGCAACACAAAAAGCAAAAATAAATCACTTACGGCCTTCTTAATTCAAAAATAATAATGATATAATAATATGACAGTATACAATACAGCTGGCATTTTTTAGCCTAGTTTCACACAATGCCGCAATTTCAATTTGGGTGAGGCCTAAACGAAAAATATGTGTGTTTCAGGTTTCCTCAGAAAATTCAACCTGGGTCGGTAGGTCGGATTTTTTTTTTTTTTTTTTTTAACATCTATCCTCATGTAATCTGCAGTAGCGTTCAAAATAGAACACCCAATATTAAAAATTTGACTGTGAAATGATCATTATGACTACACAAGTCTTTAAAGAGTATTGTCTTTTACCAAAGTGATCTGACTAAAAGATGGGACCCTACTTATAATTCTTCAAAATAATTTATTTTATGTACCTAATTTCGGACATTTGGTAAAAAAGGTCCGAATCGGTACTTTTGTTTTTTTATTTTTGGAAACTCCTTAAAAATAAATGAGTCGGCCATATTTTGGTTGAGTCGGTCGGGAAACCTGAAACACACATATTTTTTTTTTAGGCCTGAAATTAAATTTGGGTAGAAAAGTGTGACAGCAACAGTGGTATCACACCAAAACGGCCCAATGGCAAAACGGCCCAAGAGCAAAACGGCCCAACTTTGGTCAAAACGGCCCAAATCAGTTTTCCAACTTGGTCAAAACGGCCCAAATTTTTTTCAAAGAAATTGATTTTCTACGAAAATCTATTACTGGTATAAACATAATTATGTTTATACCAACATTATATTCATAATTCACTTTACTTAGCCATTTTACCATTGGCAAAAATTTATCTTGTGGTTATGGGGGGGGGGGGGGGGGGGAAACAGGTGCCAATTAAACAATAAGGTAAACATATTTTCACCTTTAATCTCATTATTTACTTTTACTAATGCATCTTTATCTACATATTTTCTAAGACTAAGCAAGAGTTTTCAAATCAAACCAGCCTCAAATAGCCTATTGTCGTTTGGATATGTTTGACGCGTGTCTACAATAGCCAGTAGCACGGGACGATCAAGATAGGTGCGATATACACTGCATTTAAGATACGTGTGAAATATTGTGTTACTTATGTCTACTGTTTGATACCTGACCCATTTAACAGAAGTGTCAGATTGCGTTCCTTTAAAATTAGTGTATTGTGGATGCCTTAGAAGAAGAAGGTCGTAAGTGAAAAAACATATTCTTGAGAAAACTGAAAAAAAATCTGTTTAATTTCAAAAAGAAAAAAGAATAAACGACCTTTTTTTACAGCCAAGTTCAAATGTCTTGGAAATTTTCACCATATTTAGAGCTTGAAATGCCCTTTCCAAAAATGTATGCATCATAAAAGGTCGTAAGTACCACTTACGACCTTATTCTTGTTTTACTTCGATCCGAAATGAAAAAAAAAAAAAAAAGAGAAAAAAAATGAACACTTGCATGAAATTTCTAAAACATATATACTTAAAATGAAAAAGGCAACTCCAAGTTGCCAAGTTTACGGAGAAACCAGAGTTTTCCCGTTATCAGGAGATATAGAATCTAAATGCATCTCTTTCTGGGCAAAAATCATATCAGGTGCACACAACTCACTCCTTAAACATACTTACATGTATACCTATAGAAGATTCTGTACTACCGAGGTAACTCAAAATATTAACCTTTTTAAATGGGTAAACAATATAAAAATTATTCTAATAAAATGCGGTATGGTTAACATAATTATGGGACAATCAAATATTTCCAAACGAAAAATGGTTAAAACTTACGGTAAAACAAAAGCTTATAGATCTCTTTACTAATTACTGGTTTAGTAACCACGATTTGTCAATTTATTTATTTACTTATTCATTTGTAAGACATTAATTTGTTGATGAATTTGTTTCATGTACCTCTTGTTTTATATTTAGTGTTGGGAGGCGATAATAATGGACAAAAGCTCGTTTTGTTTCAGTGTTTTAATCGCCATGCGGTTTCTCGGAGAAATCGTAATAATTACACATTATCGTAAGATATACTAACAGGTTAATTCGGCCCCTAACAAGAACACTACATTCCTCCTAACCTTAATGAAAAGATAATTTATCATAAGACTAAAATTTATAAATGACTAGAAAAATATCCATTATCTTTAACACATAAAATGCCTATTTTGTTATTTAGATTTTTTGTTAATGTCACAGTTTATCAACACATTGATGTAATGAACACACTTTGAAATTTTTCTTACTAGAGTCTAAATGTCCACTTGACTAGAATTAAACACATTGAAACATTTTGTGAAAACGATAGAATGACTAGATGAGAACTAATGAAACATGATTACAAAACAATGACTAGATGAAGACTTTGGAAAACATAATTACATGACTAATACTGCAGTAACTAAAATTTCAATTGTTCATTATAGTACTGACATGTATTTGAACTTTTACTCAGTCAGATTTTTTTCTGTTTCCTCTAGATCATTCCAAAACAAAATCTCTATATTTTTGAGGTATGCCAGCAGAACGAGATGGATTTCTTCTGGGTACTACAGGTTGATTAGTGTTGCAAGCTGTATTTGATGTATTGGAGGGAGTTTGTGTATTGACAACAGTTGGTGTGTGTGAATTGCTGTTTTCATTTTCTGATGTTTGTTCTTCTTCTTCCTCATCTTCAATTTTTATGCTAACCGGTTTGAAATGAGAAGAATTGCGAGTTATAGAGTGACCATTCCTTTCAGCAGTTATCATACTCCCATTTTTGTGAGAGATAGTGTAGGGTTCTGGGTTGTATGGCGGTGTAAGCTTGTTTATTTTCGGTTGCTTTACGAGAACATTGTCACCCTGTACAAGAGATGATGGTGATGTGTGTCGTGTTTTGTCTGCATATGCTTTCATTTTGTGCTTGCTAATATTGTCAGTGAGTTGTAGCTTTGATGCAACAGGTTTTGGATCAGAAACATGTAATGGGACACTGGGAAATCCAATGTTCATTTTTCTGCCTGTCAGAGCTTCAAATGGAGAAACTTGTGTAGCGGAATGGGGAGTGGCTCGGTAATGCATGAGGAAGCTGTTTAGCTCAGACCTCCAGTCACGATTAGCCACAACAGAAGCTCTTATGAATTTGTTTATGGTTCGCATGAATCTTTCGACAGATCCATTTGATTCCGGCCAAAGAGGAGTTATCTTCCTATGCTTGAATCCGGTAACTTTTGCAAACTCTGCAAATTCAGACCCTTGAAAAGGTGGACCATTATCTGTTTTGACAACATTAGGCAGACCTTGACGCGCAAATATGGCACTTAACTTTGGTAAAACTACTTTGGCTGAAGTAGACGGTATAATTTCAATTTCAGGAAATCGACTGTATTCGTCAACTGCAACAAGGAGGTATTGCCCAGTTGGAAATGGACCAGCAAAGTCTATTGCTATTTCTGACCAAGGGCCAGAAGGAAGTGGGGTTGGACAAATTGGTTCACGTTTATTTGGACCAGGGTATGATGCCTGACATGGAATACATGCTTTTACAGCATCTTCAACAATTTTGTCTATGCCAGGAAACCAAACCTTTTCCCTTATCAGTTGTTTCTTCTTTGGAAAGTTTACAGGCTTGTCAGCACTTTGAAATTTCGGCTTGTATACTGCATTAGCCTGAGCAGCTCCCGTTTCCATCTCCGTCGCTCTGGATTCTGAGAGTTCAAGTGCGCGTGCTTCGCTGAGTACTTTTTCCAACGTGTAATTGTCCCTAAGCGTTCTTCGTCGGATTCTACTTGAGGTGCAGCCCTGTATAATTTGCGATAGGATTTCACGATCCGTGTCATGGAAGTCACATGTGCTAGCCAGAGCCCTTAACCGTGTGTAATAGCTATCGATGGTCTCGCCAACGTTTTGACTAGCCTGACGGAACTTGAACACTTCATAACTAGTGTTTTTCTTTGGTGTGAAGTACTCTGTGAGCGATTGTTTCAGAACGTTAAACTCATTTGAGGTAGCAAGTTCCCCTTCACCAGTCATCGCCCCTATGCCTTTTTGGTCGTCTGTGAAGCTGTCATAAATATCGTACGTCTCCTCACTGACGTAGTGAAGGAGCATAGCTTTCTTTCTTTTGTCATCAGAAATGTCCAATGCACAAATCAAATTCTCAAACTTCTCCACCCACTTTCGCCATCGGATTCCGGCTGATTGCTCGTTATTGTGTACCGTGAATGGTGGGAAATTCGGTAACTGTGACATCTTGTGGTGTTACTCGACCGCTGTGTTTGATCCTCGTCGCCAGATTTAGTGTTGGGAGGCGATAATAATGGACAAAAGCTCGTTTTGTTTCAGTGTTTTAATCGCCATGCGGTTTCTCGGAGAAATCGTAATAATTACACATTATCGTAAGATATACTAACAGGTTAATTCGGCCCCTAACAAGAACACTACATTATATATGGAACATGGCGAAATAAAAGGATTGTATTATTGTATTATTGAGTTCTCCATAAAGGGCTATATAAATTATAAATCACCTGTAAACAATTAGGCAATTCACATTACATACTTTCGACTTTGATTTGACACAATCGATCTAAGCCAATAATTAGCAAACAATGAACAAACAGCTGATAACATTACAAATATCACTTGCATATATTAATGATTAGGGTATACACATTATAGACGCGCGACTTTAATTTGACACAATCAAAAGATCAATAGACTACTGTTTCACAAAATCTTTAATTAACGCAATTTTTAATTAACAAAGAAAAAAAAAAAATATATAGATCTAATAAGAAATAAACGATGAAAGTTACTTCATAACAACAATATTCAATAAACAATTTAAGACATGTTCTATTTAAAAAATGCAGTTTCCAAATATAATTTGACAATTTAAACATTATATGCATTTTTTACAAAATATATATTCAGGAAATATAATCGAAATAATAACAATAATTATAATAAAATAGATTGATCTCAATATTTGTATGTTTAAAAAAAGTTGGGCCGTTTTGACCAAGTAGAAAAACTGCCTTGGGCCGTTTTGACCAAAAACCGGTCCGTTTTGACAAAAAATCGGGGTGTTTTGGTATTGGGCCGTTTTGCCCTTTGGCCGTTTTGACTGTAAACCGCAACAGTGAGAGTGTTTTTCCACTCAGCCCGCGGTATCACCACAGATTTACGGTTTTACGACCATGATTTTCCATTCTACTACTGAGAATCATGATGATTTGCATGGAAAAGCATAGACCTTACATGGCATTCACACTTTACAGCGGTAATTCCCACAATTTTCCAACTGCCACTGTGATTGGCAAAATGTGATGGTGGCGATGGCCAATCAACGCATATTTCCATCCAGAATTTTTATTTTTCGTCCGCAGTGGGAAATGCAAGGTTTTTGTCTTTTTTTACTTTTCTTTTCATTCCAATCTAACCAGAATGAGTGAGTACATGACGGAAGACCACTTTGATGGGAAATTTCTTTGGGGACAGGTCTAACACATGTCCAAAAACTTTGCCTACTCAACACCAAAACATTTCACCACAATTTGACTTTTTTCTCTTTTCTGTTATCTGCTAATAACAACATATTGAAGCAAAAAAGTCAAAGAAAATGCTGATAATCACTAATCAGCATTTCTTCCTTTTGCCTCAATAGTATCTTATTGTGTGCAAACCAAATCTTGAATAGCATTCATTTGTTCGTCTGTAGCATCTTTAGAATTGTACTACGCGAAATTATTGTCCGTTGGGAAAGGGTTGAAGCGTCAACTTTGTAAAGTAATTTGTACTTCGAACTTACTTTGCTGTCAAAATTCATGGCGGCTTTGGTAACAAGGGAAGTAACTTTTCTGGATTCTGCCAGACGTTTCGACTGCTTTAATTGTTTTCTTATTTAGATCTTTACAGTACAGTTATTGCGGTATTTTGAATTTTAAAACTCATCAAATATAAAAAGAAGACAACAAAAAGTTTTTGAAAACTTGAATCCCCCATAGCGTTTGCGAATTTATTTTTTCCAAATTATTGTGCAGTTTTGCAGATAGAATCAGTCGGGATGACGTCATAGCCTCACTTTCATTTTTTCATCGAGGGTACAACCTCGGTCTTTATCGTTACGGGATACCAACTTTGAGGCATATTTAAAAAATCCATCGTTAAAATTCATAAACAAAACTCTTTCTTTAAAGAATGTGATTTAAACTTTCTAACTACCAACGCATTTTTAATAATCAGGCGTAGTCGTCGAGATATTAATGCTGAAAGTTGGTTATGCTTCAACGAAAAAGACCGAAGCTTTCACCTCCACCGAATGAGTGCAGGTCCGCTGACGACGTTTTTGATTGGCTGAAAGAATTGTGCCGACCGGGTCAATTGGTCGAAAACGCTTATTGGATCATGTGACTTGTACAAAATGGTGGACGAGGAAGCTATTTTCGTGTTATAATTTTTGGTAAAACTTCAAAATCCACACGGATCGGTTGCTTCTTTTGGTAAAAAACTAGAGCTTGTGTAATGTGTGAAATTCTTTACTCATTTCCAAAGTATTTAAACTCATGATTATGTAGATTTCGAGTGATAGAAGCCTAGGGAATGTTCCATTTCCTGTAGCAGCCGACAAAAAGTTTTGAAACTTGAAGACATGGGCCTTGAGCGTCTCAAGAGTCAAGACTATCGCTGACCCCCATCGAAAATTAAAAGCGCACCGAAATCAAGGGTTCTCCCAATAAGCTTCTCCCAATAAGGATTCGCACCAATGTTTCGCTACTTAGAGAATTTGTTGATAATACACCGATTAACAGTTTTAAACCGGAAACCAGAAATGACGCATGCGCAGAAAAATCGCGAGTAAGAAATCTACTCGCGTATATAATTACAATAGCGAGAGAACCATCAGTGACAAAATTAAACATTTTCTCTGTTTAAATGGCATAATAATTTTACCCAAATATTTTTTGTTGTTGTATGATGATAGGAAATACTGATTTAGTGCATGAAATATCATGACACGTAAAATAATTACGAGAAAAAGAGAAATAGTTTCCAGCTAACGGGCCCTTAGAACTATCTTACATTTGCCATGAAGTGCGAATGAACCAATTGTGATAAATAAAACATTTTCTCTATTTATTTGGCATAATAATTTTACCAAAACAATTTTTTGTTGTTGTACGATGATCGAAAATGCTGATTTGATGCATGGAATATTATGACACGCAAAATAATTACGAGAAAGGGAGAAATTGTTTCCAGCTCACGGGCCTTTAGAACTAGATCTCCGATCTCAATACAAAAAATATACTTACTTTTTTTTCAAGCCATTGAAAAGGAAAATTAAATCCAAACGACTTTAATTTCACATTTTGTTAACCCATTAGCATGTAATGAAAGAGACACCTTTCGTTAATCCAATCTCAACACAGATAGTTATGACACATGTGACCTCTTGAAAGCACCGGGCACATAATGAACACGGTTACCGCACCCTTCTCATCTTTACCCGAATGATATATCCCCTGTAAATCTTTGACCTGTGTCAAATGGATTGGTTACAATAATTTTCAGACAAATCATAAAACATACATTAGAAAATTTCTGGAATATCCAGCAACCGTATTTACTTGTTTGAAACCTCAAAAAAAGTCGGCTTACATTTATATGAATTATTAGTTAAAATATTCTAGACATCTAATAGCGCATCACTAGTAATCAATGATTAGATGCAGATTTTGATTTATTTTCTTTAATGAAATGTTTTACGGGCCGAATTCAGAACCAAGGTTGAAAACAGCCCTTTTCTATCATAAACATTATCAAGACAGCCGTTTTCTAACCTTAACATCGTCATTTCTTTTATTAAGAATATCAAAATTTGTTGCAGACATGCAATTTATTTAGATGTATGATTATTTACTACATTGAAAAAAAAAGAGAACAACAAGATTTTATGTAAATTTCAAAACTATTTAAACACTTTTTATGGAACTTCGCGAAGAAAAGGAAATATTTGTCCTTTTGTTGATTCGATTAAAACAGTCCCCAATCTACCACGTCATAGTTAGCGACCTTCAAGTAAGTTGTTTGGCAAAGGATTAACGGTTTGACGATTGACATGTTATTCCAATTAATTTGATACAATATTTTAATTCTCCCGACAAAGAGACAAGACGATTTCAAATGACAGTATACCACTATCAGAATGAGATTATGGGAAATTGCAATCACGTGTCAACGCGTGATCTAATTAACACAACAAATCACAATCTGATATCATATATTTGGTAATTTTATGGCAAATTACACACCTACTTTAAAGTGAGATAGATGTGGTGCTTTTTATTTTAGATGTTTTCGTATTTGATTGAATTATATTTGGGAAATATTGTATGCGAACAGGTAGGACAAAAATTATTGAATTAATGACCAAACGCATTAATATTTTTTGCTCTTGAACGCACGCGCATGTAAAAGCATTTTTTCACGACCTACAAGATAAAGACGTTTGAAAATATTCTGGATATGAAGAAGATGCTTGTGATAAGCAATTTATTCATTTTCCAAAGCATTTTCTAGTTTCCCGATAGACCGATATGAGATCTCCATGTTTATCTAGAGATTTTTTCCCAAAGCAGGTTTTTTAAGTTAGAAACAACAAATATCTTTATTTTCTATTCACATTCTCAGAATCAATCTAATAAATATCATAACTTGTGATCATTGCATGTCAAATCACGCTTTTGCACACTCCAAAACTTTGGCCATTCATGCTATGTAGCTTGCACCATTCCCTCAGTTATCCAAAGCAAATCCTGTTTAGGACATCAAAACTAGACGTTATTTGGGGAAAGGATTTATTTAAAGGATGCATGTATACATAACAAGAACACAATAAGCAAATAACCGATATCAAATACGGGTTTCTAACTTTTATGTAGCCCGTAAAGCTAACGGGTGCCGTGTTAGAAAATAAATAATTATTGGGATATTTCCGATAATTACGGATTAAAACCTAAACCCGCAGTGGTCATTTCCAACTTTGTTCTTTGTTTTGATGAATCACGGCTGTATTTTCCTTTTAATCAGCCAGAATACGTCGTTTGAAGCGCTATTTTACGCTACGCGTATATGACATTATAGTGGATGAAGAAATTTTACTCGTACATTTCAGGGAGATATTTTACGGCTTGCGCATGCGCACTTCAAAACTGTCAGTTGGTGTATTCGTGTTTTCGTCTTTCTGTAGTCTTTTGACAACTTAAAAAGTATTTTTATACGAAATATTAACGAATTAAAGCATATCGACTTTATATTTATTCTAAATACATGTAAATTGAAGCGTGATTTATTTGGAATCCATCAAAATGCGTCTCGACTACCCAGATTTGCGTCTGAACTACCCAGAAGAGGTAAAATGACGATTTCGAATGATCTCCCTTGTTTTCTAGCTTTCTTCGCAACTGTCAAATGATAACATCGACAATAAACACTTGTTTTCACCATTTTGCAAGTATTTTTGCGTGAAACATCTGTTGTACACTAGTTTTAACTTAGAAATTCGGTATTCATTAATTTGTCATTTTGCTGCCTTTCTGTTTTACATGAAAAGCAAGGAAGGTGAACTGCACATAACTTGATCAAAATCATTGTCTTGACTAAACAATATGACATCCATACAATAGCTATATCATAAACGATTCTAACACTAGGACTGATTTTAGGAGCAACTCATGAAATATTTGGTTGGGCTGTCACATGAGACCAAGGTGACCACTTTTTACACCAAGACCCATTAAGTCAATATGGAACAGTATCTGGAACCTTTAAAAAGGATTGTGACACCACCCCTCATATACCTCTCTATTTGTCAGACAACGTAGATGACAAATACAGTTACATTTATTGGGGGAGTACCATGTGAAAAATTCTGTGGGGTGTCACAGGTGACCACTTTTTGCTTGATAATGCACATAGTCAATATTAAAAATAATCTGGAGCCTTTAAGAGGGAATGTGACACCATCCCTTCCATTCTTGATCATTAACTAGGTTTCATAGATGATTAATACAGTTACATTTGTTGGGGGAGTATCTCATGGCAAATTCTGTGGGACATTACAAATGACCAAGGAGACCACTTCTTGTATGAGTCACCACAAAGTCAATATTAAAAATTATCTGGAGCCTTTAAAAGGGAATGTGACACCATCCCTTCTATTCTTGATTATCAACTAAATATCATGGATGATAAATACAATTACATTTGTTTGGGGAGTACCTCATGGAAAATTCTTTGGGGCGTTACAAATGACCAAGGTGACCACTTCTTGTATGAAACAGCACAAAGTCAATATGAAAAATTATCTATTGCTTTTAAATGGGAATGTGACACCATCCCTTCTATTCCTGATGATTAACTAGATATTATAGATGATAAATGCAGTTACATTTGTTGGGGGAGTACCTCATGAAAAAATCTGTGGGTTGTCACAAGTGACCAAGGTGACCACTTTTTGCATGATAATGCACATAATCAATATCAAAAATTATCTGGAGCCTTTAAAAGGGAATGTGACACCATCTCTTCTATTCTTGATTATCAACTAGATATCATAGATGATAAATACAGTTACATTCGTTGGGGGAGTACCTCATGAAAAATTCTGTGGGGCGTTACAAATGACCAAGGTGACCAATTTTTGTACGAAATGGCATAAAGTCAATATAAAAAATTATCTGGAGCCTTTAAAAGGGAATGTGACACCATCCCTTCTATTCTTGATTATCAACTAGATATCATAGATAATAGATACAGTTCCATTTATTGGGGGAGTACCTCATGAAAAATTCTGTGGGGTGTTACAAGTGATCAAGGTGACCACATTTTGTATGAAACGGCACAAAGTCAATATAAAAAATTATCTGGAGCCTTTAAAAGGGAATGTGACACCATCTCTTCTATTCTTGATTATCAACTAGATATCATAGATCATAAATACAGTTACATTTGTTGGGGGAGTACCTCATGAAAAAGTCTGTGGGTTGTCACAAGTGACCAAGATGACCACATCTTGTACAAAACAGCACAAAGTCAATATGAAAAATTATCTGGAGCCTTTAAAAGGGAATGTGACACCATCCCTTCTATTCTTGATTATCAAATAGATATCATAGATGATAAATACAGTTACATTTGTTGGGGGAGTACCTCATGAAAAAGTCTGTGGGGTGTTACAAGTGATCAAGATGACCACATTTTGTATGAAACAGCACAAAGTCAATAGGAAAAATTATCTGGAGCCTTTAATAGGGAATGTGACACCATCTCTTCTATTCTTGATTATCAACTAGATATCATAGATGATAAATACAGTTACATTTGTTGGGGGAGTACCTCATGAAAAATTCTGTGGGGCATTACAAATGACCAAGGTGACCAATTTTTGTACGAAACGGTATAAAGTCAATACAAAAAAATATCTGGAGCCTTTAAGAGGGAATGTGACACCATCCCTTCTATTCTTGATTATCAACTAGATATCATAGACAATAAATACAGTTCCATTTGTTGGGGGAGTACCTCATGAAAAATTCTGTGGGGTGTTACAAGTGATCAAGGTGACCACATTTTGTATGAAATGGCACAAAGTCAATATAAAAAATTATCTGGAGCCTTTAAAAGGGAATGTGACACCATCTCTTCTATTCTTGATTATCAACTAGATATCATAGATCATAAATACAGTTACATTTGTTGGGGGAGTACCTCATGAGAAATTCTGTGGGGCGTCACAAGTGATCAAAGTGACCACATTTTGTATGAAACAGCACAAAGTCAATATGAAAAATTATCTGGAGCTTTTAAAAGGGAATGTGACACCATCTCTTCTGTTCTTGATTATCAACTAGATATCATAGATGATAAATACAGTTACAATTGTTGGGGGAGTACCTCAAGAAAAATTCTGTGGGGCATTACAAATGACCAAGGTGACCAATTTTTGTACGAAACGGCATAAAGTCAATATAAAAAAATATCTGGAGCCTTTAAAAGGGAATGTGACACCATCCCTTCTATTCTTGATTATCAACTAGATATCATAGATGATAAATACAGTTAAAATTGTCGGGGGAGTACCTCAAGAAAAATTCTGTGGGGCGTTACAAATCACCAAGGTGACCAATTTTTGTACGAAATGGCATAAAGTCAATATAAAAAATTATCTGGAGCCTTTAAAAGGGAATGTGACACCATCCCTTCTATTCATGATTATCAAATAGATATCATAGATGATAAATACAGTTACATTTGTTGGGGGAGTACCTCATGAGAAATTCTGTGGGGCGTCACAAGTGATCAAAGTGACAACATTTTGTATGAAACGGCACAAAGTCAATTTAAAAAATTATCTGGAGCCTTTAATAGGGAATGTGACACCATCTCTTCTATTCTTGATTATCAACTAGATATCATAGATGATAAATACAGTTACATTTGTTGGGGGAGTACCTCATGAGAAATTCTATGGGGCGTCACAAGTGATCAAAGTGACCACATTTTGTATGAAACAGCACAAAGTCAATATGAAAAATTATCTGGAGCCTTTAAAAGGGAATGTGACACCATCTCTTCTATTCTTGATTATCAACTAGATATCATAGATGAAAAATACAGTTACATTTGTTGGGGGAGTACCTCATGAAAAATTCTGTGGGGTGTTACAAGTGATCAAGGTGACCACATTTTGTATGAAACGGCACAAAGTCAATTTAAAAAATTATCTGGAGCCTTTAATAGGGAATGTGACACCATCTCTTCTATTCTTGATTATCAACTAGATATCATAGATGATAAATACAGTTACATTTGTTGGGGGAGTACCTCATGAGAAATTCTGTGGGGCGTCACAAGTGATCAAAGTGACCACATTTTGTATGAAACAGCACAAAGTCAATATGAAAAATTATCTGGAGCCTTTAAAAGGGAATGTGACACCATCTCTTCTATTCTTGATTATCAACTAGATATCATAGATGAAAAATACAGTTACATTTGTTGGGGGAGTACCTCATGAAAAATTCTGTGGGGTGTTACAAGTGATCAAGGTGACCACATTTTGTATGAAACAGCACAAAGTCAATATAAAAAATTATCTGGAGTCTTTAAAAGGGAATGTGACACCATCTCTTCTATTCTTGATTATCAACTAGATATCATAGATGATAAATACAGTTACATTTGTTGGGGGAGTACCTCATGAAAAAGTCTGTGGGGTGTTACAAGTGATCAAGGTGACCACATTTTGTATGAAACAGCACAAAGTCAATAGGAAAAATTATCTGGAGCCTTTAATAGGGAATGTGACACCATCTCTTCTATTCTTGATTATCAACTAGATATCATAGATGATAAATACAGTTACATTTGTTGGGGGAGTACCTCATGAAAAATTCTGTGGGGCGTTACAAATGACCAAGGTGACCAATTTTTGTACGAAACGGCATAAAGTCAATACAAAAAAATATCTGGAGCCTTTAAGAGGGAATGTGACACCATCCCTTCTATTCTTGATTATCAACTAGATATCATAGACAATAAATACAGTTCCATTTGTTGGGGGAGTACCTCATGAAAAATTCTGTGGGGTGTTACAAGTGATCTAGGTGACCACATTTTGTATGAAACAGCACAAAGTCAATATAAAAAATTATCTGGAGCCTTTAAAAGGGAATGTGACACCATCTCTTCTATTCTTGATTATCAACTAGATATCATAGATCATAAATACAGTTACATTTTTTGGGGGAGTACCTCATGAGAAATTCTGTGGGGCGTCACAAGTGATCAAAGTGACCACATTTTGTATGAAACAGCACAAAGTCAATATGAAAAATTATCTGGAGCTTTTAAAAGGGAATGTGACACCATCTCTTCTGTTCTTGATTATCAACTAGATATCATAGATGATAAATACAGTTACAATTGTTGGGGGAGTACCTCAAGAAAAATTCTGTGGGGCATTACAAATGACCAAGGTGACCAATTTTTGTACGAAACGGCATAAAGTCAATATAAAAAAATATCTGGAGCCTTTAAAAGGGAATGTGACACCATCCCTTCTATTCTTGATTATCAACTAGATATCATAGATGATAAATACAGTTACAATTGTTGGGGGAGTACCTCAAGAAAAATTCTGTGGGGCGTTACAAATCACTAAGGTGACCAATTTTTGTACGAAATGGCATAAAGTCAATATAAAAAATTATCTGGAGCCTTTAAAAGGGAATGTGACACCATCCCTTCTATTCTTGATTATCAAATAGATATCATAGATGATAAATACAGTTACATTTGTTGGGGGAGTACCTCATGAGAAATTCTGTGGGGTGTTAAAAGTGATCAAAGTGACCACATTTTGTATGAAACAGCACAAAGTCAATATGAAAAATTATCTGGAGCCTTTGAAAGGGAATGTGACAGCATCCCTTATATTCCTGCTTATTAACTAGATATCATAGATGATAAATACAGTTCCATACGTTGGGGGAGTACCTCATGAAAAATTCTGTGGGGTGTTACAAGTGATCAAGGTGACCACATTTTGTATGAAACGGCACAAAGTCAATATAAAAAATTATCTGGAGCCTTTAATAGGGAATGTGACACCATCTCTTCTATTCTTGATTATCAACTAGATATCATAGATGATAAATACAGTTACATTTGTTGGGGGAGTACCTCATGAGAAATTCTGTGGGGCGTCACAAGTGATCATAGTGACCACATTTTGTATGAAACAGCACAAAGTCAATATGAAAAATTATCTGGAGCCTTTAAAAGGGAATGTGACACCATCTCTTCTATTCTTGATTATCAACTAGATATCATAGATGAAAAATACAGTTACATTTGTTGGGGGAGTACCTCATGAAAAATTCTGTGGGGTGTTACAAGTGACCAAGATCACCACATCTTGTACAAAACAGCACAAAGTCAATATGAAAAATTATCTGGAGCCTTTAATAGGGAATGTGACACCATCTCTTCTATTCTTGATTATCAACTAGATATCATAGATGATAAATACAGTTACATTTGTTGGGGGAGTACCTCATGAAACATTCTGTGGGGCGTTACAAGTGATCAAGGTGACCACTTTTTGTACGAAACGGCACAAAGTAAATATAAAATATTATCTGGAGTCTTTAAAAGGGAATGTGACTCTATCCCTTCTATTCTTGATTATCAACTATATATCATAGATGATAAATACATTTACATTTGTTGGGGGAGTACCTCATGAAACATTCTGTTGGGTGTCACAGGTGACCAAAGTTGCCATTTTTTGCATGACAATGCACATAATCAATATGAAAAATTATCTGGAGCCTTTAAAAGGGAATGTGACACCATCCCTTATATCCCTGATTGTTTGCTAGACATAATAGATAATAAACACTGTTCCATTTGTTGGGGGAGTACCTCATGAGAAATTCTGTGGGGCGTTACAAGTGACCAAGGTGACCACTTTTTGTATGAAACCACACAAAGTCAATATAAAAAAAATATCTGGAGCCTTTAAAAGGGAATGTGACACCATCCTTTATATTCCTAATTATCAGCTAGATATCAAACATGATAAAAATAGTTACATTCGTAGGGGGAGTACCTCATGAAAACTTTGTGGGGCGTTACAACTGACCAAGGTGACCAATTTTTGTATAAAAACCGCAGAAAGTCTCAATAAAAAATCATCTGGAGCCTTTAAAAGGGAATGTGACACCACCCCTAAAATACCTAATATCAACTACATATCATAGATGATTAATACAGTTACATTTGTTGGGGGAGTACCTCATGAAAAATTCTGTGGGGTGTTAAAAGTGACCATGGTGACTATTTTTAGTATGAAACCGCACAAAGTCACAATAAAAAATCATCTGGAGCTTTTAAAAGGGAATGTGACACCACCCCTTATATTCTGTATTATTAACTACATATCAAAGATGATTAATACAGTTACATTTGTTGGGGGAGTACCTCATGAAAAATTCTGTGGGGTGTTAAACGTGACCATGGTGACCACTTTTTGCATGAGAATGAACAAAGTCAATATGACACATTATCTGGAGCCTTTGAAAGGGAATGAGACACCATTCCTTATACTCCTGGTTGTTTGCTAGACATGAAAGATGATAAGTTACTTTTGTTTGGGGAGTAACTTCTGAAGAATTCAGTGGGGTGTCACAAGTGACCAAGGTGAGCACTTTTGCCTGAAATGCACTCAGTTAATATGAAACATTACCTGGAGCCTTAAAAACGGAATGTGACACCGTCCATTATATACCTGGTTAATTGCCAGACATCCCAGATAATATTTACAATCATATTCAATGGGGGAGTATCTCTCAAAAGATTTTGTAGGTTGTCCCATGTGACCAAAGTGACCACTTTTTGCACAAAGTCATTTTGAAACATTACCTGGAGCTTTTAAAAGAGACTGTGAAACCATCCCTTACATCCTTGGTTGTTTGCTAGTCATCAAAGATAACAAATGCAGTTACTTTTGTAGGGGGGTAACTCATGCAAATTTTGACGCATGGCGCAAGTGACTAAGGTGACAAATTTTTGCACAAAAACATACAATGTCGATATGAAACATTATATGGAGCATTTAGAAGGGAATGTGACACCACCCCTTAAATAGTTCCCAAACAAAATTTTATGTAGCGTAACTTTCATCTGTGATATCTAGCAAATTAATATGGGTATAAGGAATGGTGTCACATTCCCTTTTAAAGGCTCCAGATAATGTTACCTATTGATGTTGTGCGTTTTTGTGCAAAAAAAGATCACATTGGTCACATGGGACACCCCACAAAATTTTCATAAGGTACTCTCCTACAAATCTAAATGTAATTATCATCTGGGATGTCTAGCAAACAACCAGGTATAAAAAGGATGGTATCACATTCCATTTTAAAGGCTCCACATAATGCTTCATATCAACTTTGTGAATTTTCAAACTAAAAGTGGTAACCTTGGTAATTTATGACGCCCCAAAGATTTTTTCATGAGGTACTCCCCCAAAAAATGTAACTATAGGTATCATCCAAGATGTATAGAAAACATACAGGGATAAAAGGGATGGTGTCATAATCCCTTTCAAAGGCTCAAGGTAATGTTTCATATCAACTTTTTGCCTTTTGGTGCAAAACATGGTCATGTTGATCACTAGGTCTTGTGACAACCCACAGAATTTTTCATGAGGTACTCCCCCAACAAATGGAACTGTATTTATCATCTATGATATCTAGTTAATAATCAGGAATATAAGGGGTGGTGTCACATTCCCTTTTAAAGGCTCCAGATAATTTTTGATATTGATTATGTGCATTTTCATGCAAAAAGTGGTCACCTTGGCCACCTGTGTCACCCAAAAGAATTTTTCATGAGGTACTCCCCCAACAAATGTAACTGTATTTATTATCTATGATATCTAGTTGATAATCAAGAATAGAAGAGATGGTGTCACATTCCCTTTTAAAGACTCCAGATAATTTTTTATATTGACTTTGTGCAGTTTTGTACAAAAACTGGTCATCTTGGTCACTTGTAAAGCCCCACAGAATTTTTCATGAGGTACTCCCCCATTAAATGTAACTGTATCTATCATCTATGATATCTAGTTATTAAACAAGAATATAAGGGATGGTGTCACATTCCCTTTCAAAGGCTCCAGATAATCTTTTATTTTGACTTTGTGTGGTTTCGTACTAAAAGTGGTCACCTTGGTCACTTGTAACGCCCCACAGAATTTTTCATAAAGTACTTTCCCACCAAAAGTAACTGTGTTTATCATCTATTATATCTAGTGAACAGAAAGTTATTTAAATGGTGGTGTCACATTCCCTTTTTGGGGCTCCAGGTAACTTTGAAAATATAAAATCTTACCAAAATTCCTAAAACCTTGTTGATTCTACAAAAGAAATATTTTTTTCTTAAATGTCAGGAGGTACTCCCCCAACAAATGTTACTGTATTTATCATCTATGATGTCTGACAGATGACCAGGTATATAAGGAGTGGTGTCACATTCCCTTTCAAAGGCTCCAGATAATGTATTTATATTGACAGTGTATTTTGGTGCAAAATGGTCACTCTTGTCTTTTTTGACACCTGACAAAATTTTTCAGGAGGTACTCCCCCAATAAATACAAGTGTTTTAATCAATTATGATATCATATGTATTGATTTGTATAAGGTTGATGGTGTCACATTCCCTTTTGGGGGCTCCAGCTAACTTTGAAAATAGAAAATCTTACAAAAATTCCCAAAACCTTGTTGATTCTGCAAAAGAAATATTTTTTTCTTAAATGTAAGGAGGTACTCCCCCAACAAATGTAACTGTATTTATCATCCATGATGTCTGACAGATGAACAGGTATATAAGGAGTGGTGTCACATTCCCTTTCAAAGGCTCCAGATAATGGATTTATATTGACAGTGTATTTTGGTGCAAAGTGGTCACTATTGTCATTTTTGACACCTGACAAAATTTCTCAGGAGGTACTCCCCCAGTAAATACTATTGTTTTAATCAACTATGATATCATATGTATTGAGTGGTATAAGGTTGATGGTGTCACATTCCCTTTTGGGGGCTCCAGGTAACTTTGAAAATATAAAATCTTACCAAAATTCCTAAAAACTAACTGATCCTACAAAAGAAATATTTTTTTCTTAAATGTCAGGAGGTACTCCCCCAACAAATGTTACTGTATTTATCATCCATGATGTCTGACAGATGAACAGGTATATAAGGAGTGGTGTCACATTCCCTTTCAAAGGCTCCAGATAATGTTTTACATTGACACTATATTTTGGTGCAAAATGGTCATTCCTGTCATTTTTGACATCAGACAAAATTTTTCAGGAGGTACTCCCCCAATAAATAGATGTGTTTTAATCAACTATGATATCATACGTATTAAGTGGTATATGGTTGGTGGTGTCACATTCCCTTATGGGGGCTCCAGGTAACTTTGAAAATATAAAATCTTACCAAAATTCCTAAAACCTTGTTGATTCTACAAAAGAAATATTTTTTTCTTAAATGTCAGGAGGTACTCCCCCAACAAATATTACTGTATTTATCATCTATGATGTCTGACAGATGACCAGGTATATAAGGAGTGGTGTCACATTCCCTTTCAAAGGCTCCAGATAATGTTTTATATTGACAGTGTATTTTGGTGCAAAATGGTCATTCTTGTCATTTTTTGACACCAGACAAAATTTTTCAGGTGGTACTCCCCCAATAAATACATGTGTTTTAACCAACTATGATAACATACGTATTAAGTGGTATATGGTTGGTGGTGTCACATTTCCTTATGGGGGCTCCAGGTAATTTTGAAAATATGAAATCTTACCAAAAATCCTAAAACCTTGTTGATTCTACAAAAGAAATATTTTTTTCTTAAATATCAGGAGGTACTCCCCCAACAAATGTTACTGTATTTATCATCTATGATGTCTGACAGATGAACAGGTATATAAGGAGTGGTGTCACATTCCCTTTCAAAGGCTCCAGATAATGTTTTATATTGACAGTGTATTTTGGTGCAAAATGGTCATTCTTGTCATTTTTTGACACCAGACAAAATTTTTCAGGTGGTACTCCCCCAATAAATACATGTGTTTTAACCAACTATGATAACATACGTATTAAGTGGTATATGGTTGGTGGTGTCACATTTCCTTATGGGGGCTCCAGGTAATTTTGAAAATATGAAATCTTACCAAAAATCCTAAAACCTTGTTGATTCTACAAAAGAAATATTTTTTTCTTAAATATCAGGAGGTACTCCCCCAACAAATGTTACTGTATTTATCATCTATGATGTCTGACAGATGAACAGGTATATAAGGAGTGGTGTCACATTCCCTTTCAAAGGCTCCAGATAATGTTTTATATTGACAGTGTATTTAGGTGCAAAATGGTCATTCTTGTCATTTTCTGACACCAGACAAAATTTTTCAGGTGGTACTCCCCCAATAAATACATGTGTTTTAATCAACTATGATATCATATGTATTAAGTGGTATATGGTTGGTGGTGTCACATTCCCTTATGGGGGCTCCAGGTAACTTTGAAAATATAAAATCTTACAAAAAATCCTAAAACCTTGTTGATTCTACAAAAGAAATATTTTTTTCTTAAATGTCAGGAGGTACTCCCCCAACAAATGTTACTGTATTTATCATCTACGATGTCTGACAGATGAACAGGTATATAAGGAGTGGTGTCACATTCCCTTTCAAAGGCTCCAGATAATGTTTTACATTGACACTATATTTTGGTGCAAAATGGTCATTCCTGTCATTTTTGACACCAGACAAAATTTTTCAGGAGGTACTCCCCCAATAAATAGATGTGTTTTAATCAACTATGATATCATACGTATTAAGTGGTATATGGTTGGTGGTGTCACATTCCCTTATGGGGGCTCCAGGTAACTTTGAAAATATAAAATCTTACCAAAATTCCTAAAACCTTGTTGATTCTACAAAAGAAATATTTTTTTCTTAAATGTCAGGAGGTACTCCCCCAACAAATGTTACTGTATTTATCATCTATGATGTCTGACAGATGAACAGGTATATAAGGAGTGGTGTCACATTCCCTTTCAAAGGCTCCAGATAATGTTTTATATTGACAGTGTATTTCGGTGCAAAATGGTCATTCTTGTCATTTTTGACACCAGACAAAATTTTTCAGGAGGTACTCCCCCAATAAATACATGTGTTTTAATCAACTATGATATCATACGTATTAAGTGGTATATGGTTGGTGGTGTCACATTCCCTTATGGGGGCTCCAGGTAACTTTGAAATTATAAAATCTTACCAAAAATCCTAAAACCTTGTTGATTCTACAAAAGAAATATTTTTTCTTAAATGTCAGGAGGTACTCCCCCAACAAGTGTCACTGTATTTATCACCTATGAGGTCTGACAGATGAGCAGGTACATAAGGAGTGGTGTCACATTCCCTTTCAAAGGCTACAGATAATGTTTTATATTGACAGTGTATTTTGGTGCAAAATGGTCATTCCTGTCATTTTTGATACCTGACAAAAATTTTCAGGAGGTACTCCCCCAATAAATACATGTGTTTTAATCAACTATGATATCATACATATTACGTGGTATATGGTTGGTGGTGTCACATACCCCTTTGGGGGCTCCAGATAACTTTGAAAATAGAAAATCTTACAAAAATTCCCAAAATATGGTCAATTCTGCAAAAGAAATATTTTTTTCTCAAATGTCAGGAGGTACTCCCCCAATAAATGTTACTTTATTTATCATCTATGATGTCTGACAGATGAGCAGGTACATAAGGAGTGGTGTCACATTCCCTTTCAAAGGCTCCAGATAACGTTTTATATTGACAGTCTATTTTGGTGCAAAATGGTCCCTTGTCATTTTTGATACCTGACAAAAATTTTCAGGAGGTACTCCCCCAATAAATAAATGTGTTTTAATCAACTATGATGTCAAACATATTAATTGGTATATATGCTTGGTGGTGTCACATTCCCTTTTGGGGGCTCCAGGTAACTTTGAAAATAGAAAATCTTGCACATTTCCCAAAATTCGGCCGATTCTGCAAAAGAAATATTTTTTTCCTAAATGTCAGGAGGTTCTCCCCCAACAAATGTTACTGTATTTATCATCTATGATGTCTGACAGATGAGCAGGTATATAAGAAGTGGTGTCACATTCCCATTCAAAGGCTCCAGATAATGTTTTGTAATCGACTTTATTTCTGCTGCGAAATGCTCACTTGTCATATTTTACACCTGACAATTTTTTTCAGTAGGTACTCCTGCAATGAATACAAGTGTTTTAATCATCTATGATATCATACATATTAAGTTGTATATAGTTGGTAGTGTCACATTCCCTGATAGGGGCTCCAGGTAATTTTGAAAATAGGAAATCTTTTAAAATTCACAAAATTTAGTTGATTTTGAAAAAGAATTATCTTTTCCATTAATGTCTGGAGGTACTCCCCCAACAAATGTAACTGTAATTACCATCTATGATGTCTGGCAAATAAATAGGTATATGAGCGTTGGTGTCACAATCTCTTTCAGATGCTCCAGATACATTTTAATAAACATGTTATTTTTAGTCAAGCATTCTGTAGATTTAGATCTATCCAAATTAAATCATTTTACATTGATTATTTTCATTATTATTTTTCTTTTGATGGGTAAATCTAACATAACTAACACGATATATTGAAGGAAAATACACAGAGAGTGTAATTAAATCAAACTAACTCATGCATGTCATTGTTACGGACTTCCCTATACACCTTTCTATTTTTCATGTTATCCAAACCCATTGTAAACAATACGCATTGATTTACATTATATTTTATGTAAAAATATGGAAAACAAGTTAAATTCAATGTTATCTTTATTTAAAATTCGTCCCGAGAGCCAAAATACGACGATTACATTGCATCGATGACATTACCTGAAAGGTGCGAAACATAGTGGTACGAATCCTTATTGGGAGAAGCTTATTGGGAGAACGCTTGATTTTATCTAAAAGCGCACGCTATTTCATATCGTTAAAACAAGACCATTCTGATCCCAAACCTGCGGTCATGAAACCAAGCCATTACACCAGGACAAAAGCAGTGTATCGTACTAATCAGTGTCCTGTTGAACAAACTTTTGACATGCTGATACAGAATGGGAGTGAATTAAACAGATAGACAGTGCTTTTTCTCATAGTTTTGGGAATGGGTCGGAAACTAGCCAAATTGGGAAAACTGCATCTTTTTCCAAAAAAAAAATCAGAAAAAAAAAATCATCGCAAAATAAAAAGTCCTCTGTATAATTTAGAATGGATCTAGTTAGATAAACTGAAAGGAATTCTAATTATTTTTGGATATTTTAGATCAACATTGAAAGGGATCACCATTGCCATTGAGCAAATTTTCTTCAAAAAACAATGTTTAACTAAAGTTAGTATTCGGAATTTTCTTTCTGTATTTTGGGTGAAAAAAAAACAAAAACATTTTGTCATTAGAAAAGGGTCTGTTTTACTGAACCATGTAAAGGAGGAGAAAGGACACTGTCAGATTAATAGAATATGTCAACTATTAAATATTGCATTTTGAAAAGCAATTACCCGCTCTTATCTGTAGCCCTGACAATAATGATAAACGATTAAACCTTGTCCAGATCTATTTTATATTGTGGCTTTTCAACAAAAACCTCGTAACTGCAGCTTGTTTTAAAGCTGCAGTTACAAGTTTTCAGTTCAAAAGCATTGATATATTATTCAGGTATAGAGAAAGGAATGACATGACATGGCGATGAACACTACAAGACAAAGCTTTGCATATCAAGATTTGACGGAAGTACCTATGGACCTTGCCGTTGACACAGGTGCTGCTGTTGAAGAACTAGATCTGACACATAATAGGATACGGTAAGACTTTTGATTTGATTTGATTTGATTTGATTTGATTTATTCGTGAATATATACATACATGTTATACATTAAAACAAATATAATAGATCATAAAACAAAGTATCACAGATGAAAAAGTATGCAGATATCTAAAGGTAGCACAGACAGAATTACAATTATCACAATTCATGTTTGATTAAGATTAACAATCATAGTCTCAAAATATTGGTTTGTTTGTTAATTTAGTTCCAGACAATAATGTATATATATACACACAGGATGACCCATGAAAGTTTTTCAACTTATTTCCAATGGGGTCCTATAGTAGTGGTATGGCTCAAAGTGAGCCATATTTTAAGTTTTAAAGAAAATTTATGAAAATTTTATGAATTAAAATTTCCACACAGACCAATATAGTGCATAGACTTTGACCCTTTCACAAACTACAAAATGAACCCTTTCCCAAACAAGGCCTTGTTTTGAAGTCCATATTATGATAAGTTTTGGAAACATTTAGAGACAAGAAAGAAGAAAATGCTGATAATTTCATACAACCAGAGCTGATAGTTAACCCTTTCCCAAACAAGACCTGTTTTTTACGTCCCTAATAGAAAAGGCTTGGGAAAACATTGAAACAAATTACAAAAGAAGGAACTGCTGATAACCAGCAGTTTCTCCTTTTGTCTCAATTTTTTCTATGTCATATTCTACATAAATTCTATCTTTAATAACTTCCATTTTGTCATTTGTGGCAGTTTTTGAAGTGGATCACCCTAAACATTTGCTGTTTGGGAAAAGGTTAACTTGAAATTGTTTGTTTGTTATATCTTTGATTTTAAAGTCTAAAATATTGTCGTCTGGTCAAGGATGGAAATTGGATTTTTTTCAGAGATCTGAAGTTCCTTATCGAGTATGTAAATTTAAAGACGCTGGTACTCGATCATAATCTGATTGGTTCCCATGTGAAGATGCCAGAATTACCTGCCCTTAATACGATCTGGGTAAACAGTAACAAAATTGATAACTTGAGTAAGTCCCAAACGACAAAATTTTAGGGTGATCTACTTCAAAAACTGCCACATCTATTTCAACCCTTAAAAACAGTCAAAAAATGCTTTTCGGCAATAATTTGTCAGAGTACATATATACAGCATAGGGGACCTCACTTGAGTATGCCAAACACTTTTCTTAATTTGTTTCTTTTGATCAGATGAAAGTAGATGTTGTCTTCACTACATGGTATATTGATCAAAAATAGCTAAAAATGCAAAATGGTTCACTTGCAGGTTAGCAGCCGCAGGCTATAAATGACCTCTCATTCTCACTAAATATTGGTCAAACGTCTTTAAGGATATATGCATTGGATTCCTAGACCCTTGAAACATGGGGATAGACACCAAATTTACTCTGCTGGCACTATCATTACAAAAGTTATGGCAAATTTTGTGTTTTTTGCGGCCATCTTGGTAATAACCCGTTTCTGTACATCATTTTGGGCTATTTTCTGGTATGTGATAAAACACATCATTTGTTGTCATAATTGATAGTGAAATATTTTGTTACAATATTTGGGTGGTTTTGTGAGGAAATAAAATTAATTTCACAATTTCCCCACGATACCACTTTTCCATGCGTTGCCATGGTAACAATTCTGGTAGGCCAGGCTAGATTTTTTTTGAACTTGGTAACCAAAGGCAGGACTATCCATAAATGTAAATAAACTCTGTCAATTAACCCTACGTTAGAAGATTTATGGCCATGAAAACAGCCAAAAAGTGCTTATTCAGCAATATTGCATTGGGTACCTAAACATAGGAACATCACTCGAGTATATCAGGTAATTTTCTTGGTTTGTTTCTTTTAATAAGGAGAATGGTGTAGTTAATTTCAGAAATCGATAGGTATTATACTGCCTTATATGGATAATACTGATTTCCTTGGCTAAAAATGGCTAAATAAGGCAAATAATTTGACTTTTCTCACTCAGTTGAGCAACCGAAGGCCATCATAGACCTCTTGTTCTCACTTTATTTTAATAAACATTTGTTTCATCTCATCAAGGATGTCTGAATTAGATTCCTTGACCCCAAAAACATAGGGTAAGACACCAAATTTACTCTGCTGGTGCTATCAGTACAAAAGTTATGGCAAATTCAATGCTTTTGGCGGCCATTTTGGCGGCCATCTTGGAAATTACCGGTTTGTGTACGTCATATTTGAGCTAACTTTTTTGTAAGTGATAAAACACATCATTGGCTGTCAAAATTGAAAGTTAAATATTTTGTGACAATATTTGGGGGTTTTGTGAGGAAATGAAATGATTTTCAAAATTTCCCCCAAATGCCCCTATTCTATGCATTGCCATGGTAACGATTATGGCGGGCCAAGCTAGATATTTTTCTAACTTTTTAACCGAAGGCAGGACTATCCATAAATGTAAAAAAAATACTATCAATTAACACTACCTTAGAAGATTTAAGGCCTTGAAAAAAGCCAAAAAGTGCTTATTCAGCAAAATTGCTTTGGGTACCTACAACAAAGGGGCATCACTCCAGTATATTAGGCACTTTTCTTGATTTGTTTCTTTTAATTAGAAGAAAGGAGTAGTTACTTTTAGTAAATGGTATAATATTATACTGTCATATAGGGATAAGTCTGACTTCCTAGGCTGAAAATGGCTAAAAATGATAGGAATTTTAGTCAAAATTCTGGGTCCTTAAATTCAAGGTGCCTAACATAGATGGCGCTCCATAAAACAGGTATCCATGGAGATATCGACAAAATATTTTGCAAATGGACATTTCGCCTATAGGTGGTTCACCATGCCAAAAATCATCAAAATCGGTGAAAAGTGCTTGTGGACTATTTTTTGGATTTTGCATGATTTTCTCTGAGACAAGCACTTAAAGGATCAAGTTTTACATTTACTATCAAGTTTCACTTCCCATTTGTATAAACATCAATTGAAATGAAAAAGGCATGCAGGTAAACTGTATGTTCGTACCCCCCCCCCCCCCCTCCACGTTTCACAGAAATCCTGGATCCGCTACAAAAGAGATAGACTGATACCCAGAAACTGAATTAACTAAATCCATAGTAGACTGGTACCCATTTGTGTAAGTAACTGAATCTACGACTGGGAACAGCTACTGCATTCTCTCCTATGATTAGTCAATAGATACGACCAATGAAACGGTCCGAGGATTTCAACCAATCAGAGCTCATGTTCTAAAAGTGTAAACAATACATTTTGGCGCGCTTTTACTAAGGGACGCTACTCTAAGTCACTTACAGGTGCTAGTTTACAGAGTTGCTTCCCCCGTCAAGGCTGTCTCAGTGACCGTGAGATTAGCTATAACCGTACAGGTCTAAATTCGTAATAGATTTCAGGTACGGGAACCAGACTAAATCGGTAGTAGATTTCAGGGGCGGTAACCATACTACAAAAAAGACTTATCAAATTAATTTTTGTGGATTTTTCATGCACAAATGCAGTCTGGCCAAATGGAAAATTGTCTGGATTTGCACATGATGACTGATTATAAAAAAAATTATTTACAGGTTTATTTATCGACACATTAGCCAAAAAATGTCCAAACTTGAAAATATTATCCATGATGAATAATGATGCTGCACCAAGCTATTTAAACAACGGGAGTAAACAAGAATATATGGATTATAGGTAAGCACAGGCTTTTTCCCTTGCTCATAACCTGTACTTTATCACGGTGTATAATCACAGTGTTTTCCCCAGCCCAATAATCTGTATCGGCCCCACTACAGCTTCCTCTGAATCAGTGTTATGCCCCTACAGCTTCAAAAGTGCCCCACAGCTAAATTTCTTTAAAATGGTCACCAAAAAGAGGAATTTAAGTTATTTCATGTCAAAAAATGATGAATTAAGGTATTTTGTACAATAAATATGCATAAAAACATAATGGGAAAAGAAGAAATTGCTCAAAATGAGCAATTTCTTTTTTTCCAATTATGTTTTTATTCATAAAAACTGTATTGTAATCTTCAATGATACTGCCACCACAGCTTCAAATTATTCTGGGGAGAACCCTGAATCATGTGACTCAGAATTTCCGATAATCTTTAATATCATTGTTAATACTAGACCAATTTGAATTCGGTTTGAAGCTGAGAAGGTGGAAAAGTGCCAGGAATAAGTTGAATGTGTTGGATTTTTGAAATATCAATTGATAAAAAAGTTATTGAAGATAAACAAAAATTTTGGTTTATCTTCAATAACTTTTTTATTCAGTTGATTTTTCAAAATAAACCAGGTCCATCTAATAGATGACGTCTGTCCTCATTCTTTGCTTCAAACCGAATTCAAATCGGTCCAGTATTTACGAAGTTATTGAAGATTTTCTGAAAATATTGTATCATGTGATTATCCACCGTGTTTATATTCAGCTTGAATTTTAAGTTCATGCTTACAAGCCGTTCATGTCAATCCATTACCACATAGTGACTCTTTTTTTACTCCCTACATGATAGTGGCTTTGGAAAACATTGTGGAAAATGAAGAAATTGCTTGTGACAAGCAATTTCTTCATTTGCCACAATGTTTTCTATTTGGAAAGGCCAAAAATGTAAAATTTCATTCACTTGAAATTACCATCTGCAACAGTTTTGAATTTAGATCAGTCAAACTGCAGCATTTTAGTGTTGCTCGAAAGCTGCTGCAGATGACAAAATGGGTGTTGAAAATAATAGTACCGTAATTATTCTAATAAACACCCATATTCTAATAAACGCCCACCCCCCAAATCTAGACTGAAAATCTGCTTATTTTAAGCACAATTTTTAGCGAAAAAGGGTGACTCTAATAAACGCCCATCCCCCGATTCCGGATTAAGATAATGTAAGTCATAAACAAGGATCATTTCCAAAAGCAATAAAAAATAGAATGTCCAGCCTTAAATCTGTTTGGAATGAAGGAATTTCTTTGAATAATCGTATTTTGCAGTGCTTATAACAAAACTTTGCCAAATTCAATTTGCAGAACTTCGAGTCTATAAATTGACACTTGATTCGAAAATTTTGACCAGCAAAAGTAGAATACCTCTAATAAACGCCCGCCCCCTACTTTCCCATTGACCATGTTTCTAATAAACACCCGGGCATTTATTAGAATAATTACGGTACTTTGATTAAATGTAGCACAGAAAATATTAAAGGCAAAAAGAGAAAATGCTGATCATCAGCATTTTCTTCTTTTGCCTCAATGTTTTCCAAAGACTTTTGGATTCAGCGGTGAATTCAGGATTTCTGAGAGGGGACTTTGAATATATAAATTGGGGTGACTGTTTGCTAGTAATACACAATTCTGAATAAATTTCTGCATGAAAATGAAATAACCTGGCTACAAAGGACGTTCATTTGAACCCAGTGAACCCCCTTCCTCCAGCTGGATCTGCCACTGGGATAGGGATTTCAAAACCAGATCTTTTTTGGGAAAGAGTTACTGTGATCATTCTAATATACGCCTGGGCGTGTATTAGAAACATAGTCGATGGAAAAGAGTTACTTATAATTTCAGATATTATGTGATTAGTAAGCTTCCTAGACTGAAAACCCTGCTTGATGATTATTTCAGATATTATTTGATTAGTAAGCTGCCTAGACTAGAAACCCTGCTTGATGATAATTTCAGATATTATGTGATTAGTAAACTGCCTAGACTGGAAGCCCTGGATGACAAGAAGATTGAGGGCTCGACATCCTCTTTTTTCATTGCTTTTGGAAATGATCTTTGTTTATGACTTACATAAATTAGAATAATTACGGTTATTATAATTTCAGATATTATGTGATTAGTAAGCTGCCTAGACTGGAAGCCCTGGATGACAAGAAGATAGATGATAGAGAACGGGAGGAGGCCGAGAGAATATATAAAACAAGGTAAATAGCGCTGCTTTTCAACAAAAACATCGTATCTGTAGCTTAAAACAAGCTGCAGTTACGAAGTTCTTGTTGAAAATGGACTGTATGTTGTCTGCACATGTCAGGCTTTGCGAAGCATAGATATGTCTACTTTGACATTAGACTATATATTGATTCACTGCTTGTAAACAAAAACATCATATTTGCAGCTTAAAACAAGCTACAGTTGGCGCCACATCGTATGGCACAATGTTTATATTTTGTTCAAATGTAATTGAACGTTAAACAAAACATAAACACGTGCCATGCGATGTGGCACCAACTGTACAGTTACGATGGTTTTGTTGAAAAGCAACAAATTGCTATACATTTCATAGATGCTGATCAACATATTGAAAGTTGTACAAAGTAATACTTCCCACAATGCTCAAATCAGAATGAGATAGCTCTGTTTTTGACAAGCGAACTATTGTAAGACAATGAAATTAATGTTTACTCTCCAAACAGTGAGGGTTTGAAATCGTTAACCTATGTGGGTGAGCAGCTTGGGGCTCGGTTAGAGTGTTGTGGTAGTACTGGTATGATAAACAACAGGAATCCAGGGTTAGGTGCTCCAGCTTCCACGATATGACCATAGTTGAAGACAGCATAAAACCCCAATAAACCAAGCCAAACTGTGAGGCCTTTTGATGTATCTAAGAGTGAGATTTTTTAAATTTGGAAGAAAAGGAAGAAAACCCTGATTACCAGCATTTTCTCCCTTTCCTACGAAAAAATTCTCCCTATCAAAGAGGGACTTCTTTTTAGCTCACCTGAGCAACATGCTTAAGGTGAGCTTTTGTGATCACCCTGTGTCCGTCGTGCGTCGTCAACAATTGCTTTAAACATCTTCTCCTCCTCAACCACTTGGCCAATTCTTTCCAAACTTGGCAGAAATGTTTCTTGGGTGACCCTTTTCAAAACTTGTTCGTGAATTTTTGATTCGTCAAAAATTGTGGGCGTGGCAGGGCGGGGCTTATCAGACTTAAAGAAATCATTAGGGAATTCTTCAAAAATCTTCTTCTCTTCAACCACTGGGCCAATTCTTTCCAAACTTGGCAGAAATGTTCCTTGGGAGACCCTTTTCAAAACTTGTTGGTGAATTTTTGATTCGTCAAAAATTGTGGGCGTGGCAGGGCGGGGCTTATCAGACTTAAAGAAATCATTAGGGAATTCTTCAAAAATCTTCTCCTCCTCAACCACTGGGCCAATTCTTTCCAAACCTGGCAGAAATGTTCTTTGGGTTACCCTTTTCAAAACTTGTTCGTGAATTTTTGATTCGTCAAAAACTGTGGGCGTAGCAGGGCGGGGCTTATTGGACTTAGAGAAATCATGTGAAAAATCTTTAAAAATCAATTATCAGGCCAAATTGAACCAAGCTTGGCAGAAATGTCCCTTGAGTGACTGTTTTCAACACATGCTCATCAATTTTTGATTGTGTGGAAATTGTGGGCGTGGCAGGGCGGGGCTTATCAGACTTCGAGAAATCGTAAGATAATTATTCAAAAATCTTCTTCTCCTTAACCATTGGGCTAATTCTTACCAAACTTGAAAGGAATGTTTCTTGGGTGACCCTTGTCAAAACCTGTTTGTGACTTTTTGATTTGTCAAAAATTGTGGGCGGGGCAGGGCGGGGCTTATCAGACTAAAAGAAATCTTTAGGTAATTCTTCAATAATCTACTCCTCCTCAACCACTTGGCCAATTCTTTCCAAACTTGGCAGAAATGTTCCTTGGGTGACCCTTTTCAAAACTTGTTTGTGAATTTTTGATTCGTCAAAAATTGTGGGCGTGGCAGCCTGGCAGGGCGTGGCTTATCAGACTTAGAGAAATCATGTGAAAAATCTTTAAAAATCAATTATCAGGCCAATTTGAACCAAGCTTGGCAGAAATGTCCCTTGAGTGACTGATTTCAACAAATGCTCATGAATTTTTGATTCGTCAAAAATTGTGGGCATGGCATGGCGGGGCTTATGAGAAATCGTAAGGTTATTGTCAAAAAATCTTCTCATCCTTAGCCACTGGGCTAATTATACCCCCCAAATTCAATTTGGGGGGTATATAGGAGTCAGCTTGTCTGTCTGTCTGTCTGTCTGTCTGTTGGTCTGTCTGTCTGTCTGTCTGTTGGTTTTTCTTCAAAAATCTTATCCTCCTCAACCATTGGTCCAATTCTTACCAAACTTGGCAGTAATGTTCCTTGGGTGACCCTTTTCAAAACTTGTTCGTGAATTTTTGATTCGTCAAAAATTGTGGGCGTGGCAGGGCGGGGCTTATCGGACTTAGAGAAATCATGTGAAAAATCTTTAAAAATCAATTATCAGGCCAATTTGAACCAAACTGGGCAGGAATGACCCTTGAGTGATTGTTTTCAATGTATGTTCATGATTTTTTTCATTCGTCAAAAAATGTGGGCGTGGCAGGGCGGGGCTTATGCTACTTCGAGAAATCGTTGGATAATTCTTCAAAAATCTTCTCCTCCTTAACCACTGGGCTAATTCTTACCAAACTTGGCAGGAATGTTCCTTGGGTGACTCTTTTCAAAACTTGTTCGTGAATTTTTGATTCGTCAAAAATTGTGGGCGTGGCAGGGTGGGGCTTATCGGACTTAGAGAAATCATGTGAAAAATCTTTAAAAATCAATTATCAGGCTAATTTGAACCAAACTGGGCAGGAATGACCCTTGAGTGATTGTTTTCAATGTATGTTCATGATTTTTTCATTCGTCAAAAAATGTGGGCGTGGCAGGGCGGGCTTATGCTACTTCGAGAAATCGTTAGATAATTCTTCAAAAATCTTCTCCTCCTTAACCTCTGGGCCAATTCTTACCAAACTTGGCAGGAATGTTCCTTGGGTGACTCTTTCCAAAACTTGTTCGTGAATTTTTGATTCGTCAAAAATTGTGGGCGTGGCAGGGCGGGGCTTTTCGGACTTAGAGAAATCATGTGAAAAATCTTTAAAAATCAATTATCAGGCCAATTTGAACCAAACTGGGCAGGAATGACCCTTGAGTGATTGTTTTCAATGTATGTTCATGATTTTTTTCATTCGTCAAAAAATGTGGGCGTGGCAGGGCGGGGCTTATGCTACTTCGAGAAATCGTTGGATAATTCTTCAAAACTCTTCTCCTCCTTAACCACTTGGCCAATTCTTACCAAACTTGGCAGGAATGTTCCTTGGGTGACTCTTTTCAAAACTTGTTCGTGAATTTTTGATTCGTCAAAAATTGTGGGCGTGGCAGGCCGGGGCTTATCAGACTTAGAGAAATCATGTGAAAAATCATTAAAAATCAATTATCAGGCTAATTTGAACCAAACTGGACAGGAATGACCCTTGAGTGATTGTTTTCAATGTATGTTCACGATTTTTTCATTCGTCAAAAAATGTTGGCGTGGCAGGGCGGGGCTTATGCTACTTCGAGAAATCGTTGGATAATTCTTCAAAAATCTTCTCCTTAACCACTGGGCCAATTCTTACCAAACTTGGCAGGAATGTTCCTTGTGTGACTCTTATCAAAACTTGTTCGTGAATTTTTGATTCGTCAAAAATTGTGGGCGTGGAAGGGTGGGGCTTTTTGGACTTAGAGAAGTCATGTGAAAAATCTTTAAAAATCAATTATCAGGCCAATTTGAACCAAACCGGGCAGGAATGACCCTTGAGTGATTGTTTTCAATGTATGTTCATGATTTTTTCATTCGTCAAAAAATGTTGGCGTGGCAGGGCGGGGCTTATGCTACTTCGAAAAATCATTAGATAATTCTTCAAAAATCATCTCCTCCTTAACCACTTGGCCAATTCTTACCAAACTTGGCAGGAATGTTCCTTGGGTGACTCTTTTCAAAACTTGTTCGTAAATTTTTGATTCGTCAAAAATTGTTGGCGTGGCAGGGCAGGGCTTATCGGACTTCGAGAAATCATGTGAAAAATCTTTAAAAATCAATTATTTGACCATTTTGAACTAAACTTGGTAATAATGTCCCTTGAGTGATTGTTTTCAATGTATATTCATGAATTTTTGATTTGTCAAAAAATGTGGGCATGGCAGGGCGGGGCTTATCGGACTTAGAGAAATCATGTGAAAAATCTTTAAAAATCAATTATTTGACCATTGAACTAAACTTGGCACTAATGTTCCTTGAGTGATTGTATTCAATGTATGTTCATGAATATTTGATTCGACAAAAAATGTGGGCGTGGCAGGGCGGGGCTTAGCCGACTTTGAGAAATCTTCAGATAATTCTTCAAAAATCTTCTCCTCCTTAACTACTGAGCCAATTCTTACCAAACTTGGCAGGAATGTTCCTTGGGTGTCTCTTTTCAAAATGTGTTTGTAATTTTTTTATTCGGCGATTTGTTATCAAAATTGGCAGGAATGTTCATTGGGAGACTTATTTCAAAATGTGTTAGTGAATTTGCAAAAAATGTGGTAATGGCAGGGCAGGGCTTATCAGACCTAACGAAATGATGGGAAAATTCTTTAAAAAAGCAATTTGAACCAAATCTTACAGGAATGTTCCTTGCTTGACTGTCTTCAATACATGGTTGTGAATTTTTTTTTTTTTTTAAAAATATGGGCATGGCAGGGCGAGCTTGGGGATTGTTAAATGAGTTATATCCTTTTGTTGAAAATTGGTATTTTTTGCAACATTTACATGTGTTGTTTAGTCTGTTGATTTTATGTTAGCTCTATTTCCCAATTGATCAGCTCGCAGTTCAAATGAAATCAACCTTTTAAAATGCACAAAAACTGCGCTTTTGGGGGGTATGATCACTTTCAGTGATATTCTAGTTATTACCAAACTTGAAAGGAATGTTCCTTTGGTGACCCTTTTCAAAACTTGTTCGTGAATTTTTGATTCATCAAAAATTGTTGGCGTGACAGGGCGGGGCTTATCGGACTTGGAGAAATCATGTGAAAAATCTTAAAGAATCAATTATTAGGCCAATATGAACCAAACGCAGGAATGTCCCTTGAAAGACTGTATTCAACACATGTTCGTGAATTTTTGATTGGGTGAAAAACATCGGCTTGGCAGGCGGGGCTTACCAGACTTCAAGAAATCGTTAGAGAATTCTTCAAAAATCTTCTTCTCCCTTAACCATCAGGCGATTTGTTACCAAACTTGGCAGGAATGATCATTGGGTGACTCGTTACAATATCTTTTGTATTCTTCAAAAAAATGTGGTCTTGGCAGGGCAGGGCTTACCGGTTGTGAATTTTTGATTTATTGAAAAAATGTGGGCATGGCAGGGTAGGGCAATTGATCAGCTCACAGATCAAATGAAATGTACTTCTCAAAATGCACAAAAACAGTGCTGTTGGGGGGTACGATCATTTTCAGTAATATTCTAGTTTACAATAATTTAATGTGACTTATATATTTGTTTACAACAAAATTTATATTGTACACAATCAAATACACGAAGAACTCAGGTGAGCGATATCAGTGCCTTTCAGGCACTCTTGTTTGAAAATTTGATAAATTTTGGTGTCTGCAACACCTTGGAATGAGAATAAAACTTAAATTTTGTTTTGGTCCATTTGGAATGAGTTAAACTACCCGGTTGTATAGGATTTACGTTTCCTTTAACTAGAAAACTTTAGACTGTTCTATTTTTCAGCTTAAGAAGCACTATAAGAAAATAAGATGCTCGTTCAATTAACCCTTTCCCAAACAAGACCTGGTTTTCACATTCCTTAAAGAGATGGCTTTGGAAAACATTGAGACAAAAGAAGAAACTGCTAGAAACCAGCAGTTTCTCCTTTTGCCTCAATTTTTTTCTTGACTATATCACACACAATTCCAATCTTTATCAACATTCCATTTTGTCGTCTGCAGCAGCTTTTGAATTGAACCACCCTTAAATTTTGTTGTTTCGGAGAGGGTTAAATTAAGCTCAAAAACAATGAAACCAAAGCTTACTCAAGCTATAGTTACAGCATTTTTAACATAACTAACAATACAAATGTTTTTTCTGCTTTCAGACGGCGACAAAAGACACAGAATAGAAAGGATGACAAGCAAATGAAGCTGGTCATTGACTAGTTGTGGTAAACCCTTTCCCAAATAACAAAATCTGTAGCGTGTCCCTATTTATCTGTTGCAGTCAACTTTTTGGTTGATGATAGAGATAAGATTTGTGTTATGATGGAGCTCAGAAAATATTGAGGCAAAAGGAGAAAGTGCTGGTCAGCAGTATTTTGTTCTTTTGCCTAAATGTTTTAACAAGCTTATTTTATAAGGGACACTAAAACCAGGTTCGTTTGGGAAAGGGTTGAAATACGGAAACTGTGATATTTTATCTGATTACATGTAACTTATTTTGAAAATGAGACTAACCCTTTCCCAAACAACAAAATTTATGTCTCAAAATATATAAAGGCCTGGAAAACATTGTGGAACACGACAAGAAATTTTATTATTTCTTACAATGTTTTCTTCCCAAGAGAAACACAAAAAGGTGTACTTTGATTTATTTTGAATTCTTGTCTTCGATCAGGTTCTTTCAAATTTGCCCTTCTGGAAAGGTTTTAAAAGGCCAATGTTCATATAACATGACACAAAAAAGAAACAATGTAATAAATTTTGTGAAACTACATTGCCATGACATAATTTAACCCATTCTGAAACAAAACCTGGTTTTGACGTATATATCAGAAAACATTTGGAAAGCATTTGATGGGAAAGAAGAAAATTATGATAATCATCATTTTCACATTGATTTTGTCTCAATATTTTCTATGCTATTGTTGTACACAAGTCCTAAGTCTATCAATGTTGGTTTTGTCGTCTACAGCAGCTTTAGAATTTAGAACCCTAAAACTGTACCATTTTGGAAATGGTAACCCTTTCCCAAACAACAAAATTTTAGCGTGATCCACTTCAAAAACTGCCACAAATGACAAAATGGATGTTATTTAAGATATGATTTGTGTAAAAAATGGCACAGAAAATATTAAGACAAAAGGAGAAACTGCTGGTTATCAGCAGTTTCTTCTTTTGTTTCAATGTTTTCCCAAGGCATTTCTATTAGGGACGTCAAAACCAGGTCTTGTTTGGGAAAGGGGTAAGCAATGACAAATACAAGTTTATCTATCGGATATAATGCATCAACTGATAAATGTTTTCCCGCACAGATATCTGTTTATACATTCTTGCAAAAGCATTTTGGAATGGTTTAATTGTAATGACATTTTGATGTTTTGCAGCCGCTAGTACTTTGTATGTCATGCCACTATACACATTTATTCATATAACCCTTTCCAAACTATCGAAATTTTAGACTGTTCGAAAATTAACCTTTTCCTATATGACAATATCTATAAGCTTAAGGATTTCAAACCCAAGTCTTGTTTGGGAAAGAGTTAATATTGTTTAATTTAATGATGGCATTAGTAGTGCAATTGACCAAACGCCGACTGTCAATCAAAAACATCGATTAGCCAATGGGCAATAAGAAAAATGTCATGCACCAATTGTTCTTCGTTGCACGTGTTATTGTATCGATTTATCGACTGACAATCAAAACAATCGACATGCCAATGGCAAAGAATTTTGTGCTAGCAATAGAGTAGGTTTACTGTTATGTTTTGATAAACCGTCGGTGTTGTTATAAAATCTCGTAACTACGGCTTGAGTCAAGCCGTAGTTACAAGATTTTGTAACAACACCCACGAAATGCTATTGTTTGTCCGAAATTACTTCACAGTTAATTTAATAAAATCGTTCCCTATTAACGATTACATCCCCGTTGTTTGTCTTAAATTCTATGTTGGGCGGAGCGATCTGTCGATTGGCGTCTGGTCAATTTCAACAGAGCTACAGATAAGAGAGGGGGTACTAGATTTTCAAAATGAAAAAAAAAAAAAAAAAAAAAAAAAAAAAAACACACACAAAAAAACTATCGTTCAGCAAACCTTATGTTATACATGTAGGTAATCATTTGAATTGGGACAATTGCAATGATTACCTACAACGTAGGGTGTGGATTAACAAAAATCAAGGTGCTTTTACCCCATCTTCTCTGTAGCTCTGTATTAAGTTTATGAGATTCCATGTCACTGCTTTTCAACAAAAACCTCGAAACTGCAGCTTGTTTTAAGCTGCAGTTACGAGGGTTTTGTTAAAAAGCGACAATGTGTTATTGTTGAAATCCTATGTAGAGCATAGCTGACTTTGTATTGAATTTACTATTTTTGTTGATTTTAATGAAAAAATATATTGCTAATGAGTAAAATATACAGACTCGATTATTTTTAACAACATAGACTTCTCTAACGGGAAGATAATGTAACATACTACACGGTGGGTAACCCGCGTGACTTTTGGGGAGCGTTAACACCGAAAAAATCGTCCGCTTCAAGGTATGTTTTGTTTAATTTCTCAGCTTATACTCTATTGATTTTGACGAGATAAAGTGCACGGAACGCGCATTTGAGAGGACTTTTCCCGTTTGTAACTCACTCTGCTTCGAATCCCGTGGTTTCTTCAAACATTCAAGCGAAAGTTTTTCTCAGTGCATGTGAACGCTTCCCACTTTCGTTTTGCACTTACAAAAACTTTGGCTCGAATGTTTGAAGAAAACACTGGATTTGGAGCAGAGTGAGTTACAGCCGGGAATAGCCCTTTCAAAGACGCGTTCCGTGCACTTTATCTCGTCAAATTCAATAGAGTATAAGCTGAGAAATTAAACAAAACATACCTTGAAGCGGACGATTTTTCGGTGTTAACGCTTCCCAAAAGTCACGTGGGTTATCCACCGTGACTAGTGTCGTCGATCTCTCTGGTGGTGAACTCGGCCAAAGCTAGGGGCGTTTTTCGCTACAACACGGTATACATATTTTGCGTTTAAATATGAGTTTATAGATTTGTTCTAAAAATAGACTGGGTTTACGGTTATGTATTGACAAACCGTCGGTATTGATATAAAATCTCATAACTAGTTACGAGATTTTAGAACAACACCGACGGAATACATTGATCGCTTTGGCCGAGTTCACCACCAGTGGATCTAGGCGTCGGTAATGTGTACAATAGCTTAAAAGGTGATAACTTTTTGCTTCATTTTTTCCTGTCCCAATTGTATACAAATCTAATCTGTGTTCACATCCATTTTTATTCTCACCGAAAAAAAATGTGGGCATGAGGGGGGGGGGGGGGGGGGGCATCCGTCCTTCCGTCCGTCCATGCGTCCACAATTAGACCTCAGTAACCATTGGACCAAATCCAATGAAACTTCACACATGCACTTCCTAGAATATTTCCTAGGGATTTGTTTCGGTATTTTACAATTTGAGGCTGCGACACGGAAAAAGGGACCTTAACGTAGATCAAACACTTATCCGGGGATCATAACCCGTGTATGACGGCTCCTGTTTTGTTTGCAGCAGTGTCTTTATTTTGAACAGTCGAAATTTACACCGTTTTTAAAAGGTTAAATAAGCCTGGATAATACACACACACAGACCTTCATACGTCTCGACGTTTTTGACCGGCCCACTGACTTCTGCGTCAGAGCTACAGATAAGACGGGGTATTGGATTTTATGCAAAATATCTTTAAATGTTCGTCAAACCCTATGTTGTGGATACTTATTTGAATCGTCTTATTTAGACGATTCAAATGAGCACCCACACTATATGGTTAAGATTTAAAATAAAGGAATAAGATTGCACCCTTCTTATCTGTTGCCCCTTTCCTTTCTTTGAGAGTCGAATGTACATGTATGGGTCGTGTGTACGGTTAGAAAGACAAACCAAAGAGAGTATCTATATGTTCATAAATCTATTATAATAATATTATCTTAAACAAATACATAAAGATTTTTTCTCCAAAAAAGAAAAAAAACTAAATTAGTCCATGTGTAGCAATTGTTGTCACGGTGGATAATCACGTGATACAATATTTTCAGAAAATCTTCAATAAATTTGTAAAAACTGGACCGATTTGAATTCGGTCTGAAGCAGAGGAGGTGGACAAACGTCACGCATTAGATGAACGTGGTCGATTTTTGAAAAATCAGCTGATAAAAAAGTTATTGAATATAAACCAAAAATTTGGTTTATCTTCTATAACTTTTTAATCAGTTAATTTTTCAAAAACCCATCATGTCTAGGTTATTCTTGACATTTTTTCCACCTTCTTTGCTACAAATCGAATTCAAATTGGTCAAGTATTAACAAAGTTATTGAAGATTATCGGAAATTCTAAGTCACGCGATTATACACCGTGGTTGTACTGGAATGAGAATATCAGGATTCCATGGTAAGGTGCTCCAGTCGGTTGATTTTACCACAGCAGATGAAGGAGGCGTTAAAACTCCATGTTGGTCTGATGTATGCAACATCTAGCATGGGTCCTTAGGCAGTTTCATTAATAGAACTTAGGAGCAAACACAAATATACTGACTGACTTTAAAAACGCATCACTAAAGTTCATCCAACAATTATATGCAAATCACATAATCAACGTCGTAGTATTATATATTCAACAACAGCTTGACATCTTCCTAACATTTCCTGAACATGTCAGACAAAAATTCGATTAAATGACTGAGATATAGCCATCTGAAGAGAGGTGGTGTGAGGAATTTAACAGTTTTCTCTATTTAATAACAAGTAATTCTGCTCTGAGTATGAAAAACGTTCCACAATCGTGACCTCGTTGACCCTTGATTTGAAACAAAATCTTTACTCTTTTGGGTTTGAATTAGCTACCATTATATTGCTGGAGAGTATTCAAAAGTTTTGGCGTCCGTTCGTTTTTCATCATGTCTAGGCCCAACGCACCCTGATCTGATGATGACTTTCTGTAAGTATCTGTCACGGGCATAATCGCCAGTAGTGAAAACCACAATATCTTATTCGTTAATTCACTGTTATGGCAAGATTTTGTCAGTAGCAACATTTTTGTTTTACAATTGCAATTGAAAACGTTGTTGTAGACCAATTACGTAATTGACGTTGACGTATGTTATTATCTTGACGTACGCTCGTTTTAAACGGTTGATCAGGACGCTGATGCTCAGCAGCAATCCCTGTAGATTGGCTACGTTAATGAAAGTGAACAATCGTCGATTGGTTTACAAACGTCTCGCCCGTTCTCGTTGACAAACACCCGCTTCGAATAATTCAAAAATAATTCTTAAAATAATTCTTGTGTGTGCTCAACGAACTTTGGTCTCTTGGCTTTATTTTTTGTTTAATCAAATTGATTGAGAAATAAAAGTAACTCCTGACCATTTGAATATGGAATATGAAAACAAAAATCCAGTTGGTCACCTAAGGTGTAGTTACGTAAACGTTATCCATATTTTGCACGTTGACGTCGTGCGAAATAATGTGGTAATTGACTGCAATACATTTTATTGAATGCCATGTCTTATTGGTTGCAATATATATCAGAAGTACAAATTTGATCCTGTTGACTTTAACTACGAAAATATTTTGAAAAATAAGTGATGCGTTTTTAAAGTCAATCAGTATATATAAAAACAACAGGAAAAGAAATAGTAAAAAATATTTTAAAATATTTTTATATCTCCAAACAGTGCTGCACCTTTGGTTCTACGATTCACTCGGCATACTGACATACTTTTAGAAATAAGTGTCTCGTAATGATATAATTGATTTAGTTAAAGCAATAATGTTATATTCTATCACAGTTGTCTATCGGTTTCACAATTCAGCTGAGCCACTAACTAACATACATGTCCTTTTTGAAACGGGTTGTCTGATAAATACTTGAATTTAAAATAAAGTCAAAACAATATTCAAGATTTTATTATATCACAGTTTTAAAATATGTAAATAAGCACGTTTGGCTTCCCGATTCAGTTGAGTTACTAACATACTTTTGGAAACGGTTGTCTAATCATACCTCCCTGCAATGAAAAATAACATCAATTCATGAAAAGTGCAATAAAACATGAGTATTTAACCCGTTACCAAACGACAATATTTTAGACTGCTCCAAATTCAAAGATGTTGCAGACGTCAATTTCAGGTGGATGAAATTTAAAATGGATTGGTCATTTTGGTAAGAAAACATTGTGGGAAATGAAGAAATTGCTTGTCTCAAGCAATTTCTTCATTTTCCACAAAGTTTTCCAAGGCCACTAACTTGTAGGGAGTCAAAAAGAGTCACTGTGTGGTAATGGGTTAAGAATGCTTCGAACACGCAAAAAATCGCTAAATTTTATCCATTCGTCATCATAAATATAATATGATTGTTTCCGAGTGTATGGAACGAATATTTAAATAACCATTTCCGAAACAACTGGTTTCTTGATCGGTTTAGGGACCGTCCAATATGAAGGCTGCAGAAGACGACACAATAAATTCCGACAAAGATAGATTTTGCGCAAAATGTAGGACAGGGAAATTTTAGAGAAAATGCTAGTTATTTACATTTTCTACTTTTGTCTCAATTTATTAGCATTGGTTAAGAACATAACGTTTCGTATTTTTGGCATTTAGTTTATAAAAAAGTTAAACTTTCACGACATACGCAATTTTCTGCACCAAACTCCCGTCAAACTATAAAATTGCATTATGGCTAAGAATACCCTGTAAAAGTCGCACCCAAATCCGTATATCGTCGTTTTTCAACGAAAGCCTCGTAACTGCAGCTTAAATCAAGCTGCAGTTACGAGGCTTTCGTAGAAAAACGACGATATAAAGATAAGAGCAGTTTTGTTTTCAAGATGTGGACGTTCGAACTTATGTGGGGACGGACGGACAAATAATAGCAATATATACTTCCGATTTTGGCGACGTTTACATTTGATCATTGAGGATTGATAAAAGGGCCCGTACGGCATTAAAGACAACATGGATCCAGATCAGCATGTGTATACAAACAGTCTGATACAGATCCATGCTATTCACTTTTAGGCACTCCATTATCTGCGGCCCTTTAGCGCCGTTTTCCATATATAGGCTATACATTCTTATAGTCATTATGTAGTCTAAATATCACAACGTTTCTTTAAAAAAACCTCATTACTGCAGCTGTTTTACAGTTACTAGGTTTCTGGTTAAAAGCGACGATGTTCTAGCTACAATACTACTCACAGATTGGTTTGCGAACGTACCATTACCCCTAACATCAGACGCACGGCTCATCGACGTTCTAGGGGCACCGGGATCTGTGAAAATTGTTTACATAAATCTCGTATGTGTAGTTAAATTATTGTTGGTGCAAGATCGTATGGCACACGTTTACGTTTTGTTCAAATGTAAACAAAACTTTGTTCGATAAAATGCAGAAAACTCTTTATAAATAATGACGTTAACTTGTACCATAAATGTCAATGTATACGGGTAGAGCGGCCACCTATAAAGAATTTATTCATGTTTTATACAACACTGTTTTGTTTACATTTGGACAAAATGTAAACATGTGCCATACGATCTTGCGCCAACAATAATGAAGTATACCCGTAATATGGTCATTTTGAGAGTTAGTTACATGACATCGCATTTTCCACGCGACATCGTAAACATTCGTATGCCTTTAAGGTAGAATACCCATAATGTGGCAGTTTTTAGATTAACAAAACATCGGATTTTTCCGAACGGCGTCGTTACGTATACATACCTATTCGGGCGCGGTCGTAAATATTCGACGGTGGAGAGTTCCATCGCCGAATGTTTTCGACTTCGCCAGAATAAATCCGACGATGCGCGAATCTCATTAGGGGTAGACTACCTTAACCCATGAATTGGTATAACTGTGCACTTTTAAATATTCGTATTTGATCATGCATCTAGAGAAAAATCGACTATCCACCGCCGAATGTTCACGACGTCGCGCGAAAGATCTATTCCAACGTCTTGTTGATCTCAAAATGGCCACGTTGTGGGTTAAACCATTATTAATACAGTATTGGATCTCTAAACTCTTTCAAGAACAAGCCCATATTTTACGGTACAGACACAGATTATATCTCTCGTGGAAATTTATGCCAGAAAGTGTAGATAGTTCCAAGGGTTTGGGAAAGGGTTATAAATAACGTATACATGTACCTGGTGTCAACTTTGGCAGCCCATCAGGACAAGTCTTGAAGGCGTTATTGGACTGATTCATGGCCATACCGCGTCTGTAGGTATCTGAGGAACAGAAACATACGTGAACATATCTTCATTTATGCAAAGTTTAAGAAAGACTGATTGTATTACATAATAATACGAGCTATATTTTCTTTGTTAAAATTATTTTTACCGTCATCGTAATACGTACTAGAGGATAAAATATGCAAAAAAAAAAACAACAACAAATATTTAGACAATTTAGATTATGTCTTCTTTTTTTCTTTTCAAAAAATGTGCTTGTATGTGTAGATCTAATACGGTTTAAAAGTCAGGTCAGTTTTCAGAGAATATGACATGCTCAGACGAGGCACAAAATCTCACCTAGCCCACGGTAACTGTCCTGACACTCGTTTAACCCATTACCAAACGACAAAAAATGGTTGTCCAAGGTCAAAGAAAATTCAGACAGCGTTTTCAATTATCATATTTTAAATTTCTAGGACATTCTGGATACAAAACATTTTTGGAAAATTAATGAAGAAATTGCTCGTCACAAGCAATTTCTTCATTTTCCACAATGTTTTCCAACCCAAAAATGGAAATATGTTTTAAATTTTGATCAGCCTGAAACTGTCGTCTGCAACACCTTTCAAATTGGAGCGGTCAAGAATTGTGCCGTCAGGTAATGAGTTAAAGGCTACCAAGCTAGGCAGTTGATTTCATAATCTACAATTTCTAGCTGTACGAAATGCACCAAATTTTACACACTTGTAAATACACTTCACATAAGTTGATTCACCGTGTCTGATTTCAAGATTATGCTTCAGGAAGAAAATAATTTACAAATATTATTTTACTCTATATTCATATGCAAGGGAGGTAATTTTGAACACTTTTGTCAAATATTTCAATAAGTATGCATTAATTCAAAACTCTAAACCGTTAAAAATGCTTATGCTTGTACATGTATTTGGAATGGAAATGTAACACAGTTTAGGAATTATTTGCACTTTTCAAATTTTGCCTCTAGCTCTTTGGTGATTTTAAGGGGTTGGATACCAGAAGTGATTTTCGAGAAAATAAAGATCGGCAATTTCCGTAAAATTGCCACCGAATGACGTCATTCATTGGCTTGACTCCGCCCCAATCTAGAGCATGAGGTTTCTGACAAAGAAATGGTGTGCGACTTTTCTGTCATAAAGCGAAGTCTTAGTTTTTATCCATTTCTCGTTCATCAGAGTAATACAGACAAACTAAAACCGTTCTTTAGTACATTCCTTCACTCACTAACGACATAATCTTTGACTGATTTACCATTTTTTCTAACATTTATTAGGGATGAATTCCGTGTTTTGAGTATCGATTTGGGGAATCGCTTTATGACAGAAAAGTCGGACATTTAACTTTGTCAGAAATCTCAGGGTTTCCGGGAAATGACCAATGACTTGCCGTTTTTCCCGCCATGACGTCATTATTTTGCCGGTATGACGTCATAACTTCAAATCGGAAGTTTAGCGTTTTTTCTTCGGTAAATATCGGAAAAGACAAAAATATCCAATTTAAAAGACGAAATAAAAACACTTCTTATGTTTGAAAATTGGAGAAACTTTGATATTCGGTTATTAGATTTATGTTTTTTTCGACACAAGAGTTTAATTTTGCCATTCAATGGACACTTTAAACCTTACCTAGTCCACAGTAACTATCCTGGTACTCAGACATGTCCTTATATAGAACCAGTTGTCGTGATGCGGGTACGGCACTGCCTGTGTTACTTGTGTTACCGGCCTGACCGCTAAAGAGAAACGAATCAAAAACTGAATATTTAACACTGATATGTACATATACAGAACCAGTTGTCGTGATGCTGGTACCGCAATGTTTGCGTTACTTGTGTTACCGGCCTGACCGCTACAGAGAAAAAAAAAACAAAAACTGAACATTTAACATATACATAGAAATCACCGACATGTCCTTATACAGAACCAGTTGTCGTGGTGTAGGCACAGCGCTGCTCGTGTTGCCCGTGTTACCGGCCTGGCCGCTGCACAGAAACGAAACAAAAATGAATTGAACATCTAGCATACACATATGAAATAATAATAAAAGACATTAATTTTAAATCGTACCTCTTCTTGACAAACTAACACATGTATAGGCTATAATATAAGGCGATTAAGTGATATTTTGTCTTACGTTCATACGGGTATGGCCACCGTACTGACAGAATGACATTTCGCTTATATATATAATGTATCAGGGCATATGGAACACCACGGACAATTCTTTCGAATCATACCTTGGATGTAAGTCAGGGAACTACTTTTAGACTATGGATAGAATAGAATAGAAGAAGAACACAAAACGTCCGTCTGTAACTAATGTCAACAATGAAGCGACAATGATACTGAATCACATTGTTTGCAGTACGTTCAGTGTCCTCTCTTTTTAGAATGATTACAACCTGCATTTCCCCAAGTTGCCATGGTTGTTCATTTGGATGACCTCGAAAACTACTTTATGAAGCGTAACTACTTCCGGCTAAGAAATCTCACTTCTCAATATTTAATCATACACATACTTCTGAGTCGATGATTCGATAGAATTGTCCGAGGTGTTCCAAATGTGTCTCAGAGTTGTTTTTGTCAGACTGTTTCAGGTTTCCAAGGATATCCCCACGATAGTGGATATCACCCAAATATTTTGAAAGTTCGAGTCGATAGGCAAACAATCTGTTCAAAGCTTTTAAATATGACTATAATCGTGTGCTATTTCGATTAAAAAGACTTAAACCATATATCTCATAAGGGATGATGTAAAAGATCTATACCGTTCCTATTTCAATGCATACTAAATATGCTTACAATCATTAGGGATGGTGTTTACCAATTTGTTGAATTCCCTGTGTAGCTGAAAATATACACAGCAACCAATCTAACTGGACGGGACTTATAAATGTCTCGGCAATTCAGATTTCTTTTGTGATTAGTCAACCTGTTCAACTAGTTGGCATATCGTCGCTTTTCAACGAAAACTTCTTAACTGCAGCTTAAAACAAGCTGCAGTAACGAGGTTTTCGTTGAAAAGCAGCGATATAGACCAAGTACCTCTTAAACTCTCCGTCCGTAAACATATATCTTCGGTCATTGGTTCCCGGTCTTGGCGTACCGGAAGTCATCCCGTAGCTGGCCATCCCGTAGTTGGAGGTCGGGTTGGTGTACCCGACGGAACCGGAAGTTGGAGAAGACAGGCGGCCCAGACGCTTTTCTTCCTCGGACAGAATCAACCTGTATGTCTGAATGAATGTAGAACAAAATTCATTAGAAATCAAATGTACAGAACATTTCTGACGCTTTTCCACCTTCATTTAAAATTCATTGATCTACATTTATCTTTTGGGGGAGTTTCCCGCATTAAATCGAATACACACAAAAGGTATGGGAAACTATATGCAAAAATGAGTTAAACAAATATGTACATTGTACGAAAGCAAGTTAGATCTTCATCTCTCCACGAAAGTAGTTAATTCATTTGTTTATGCGTAATGTTTACTATTTGTATCTGAGATACTAACCAAGGTTATCCTTTGTCATGTTTCATTAATAGCCTATTCAAATTATGTTTCCACGAATTCTCGGATTTTCTCTAAATGTTGTTGTTGGTATTGTGTTACGTGATGCGTCACTTATGCTTTCGGTTGGTGGTATTGTAAAGATTATATTAGGCCATAGTTACGATGTATTATCACGTGATACAATATTTTCAGAAAATCTTCAATAATTATGTAAATACTGGACCAATTTGATTTCGGTTTGAAGCAGAGAATGTGGACAGACGTCACACATTATATGGACGTAGTTGATTTTTGTAAAATTAACTGATAAAAAAGTTATTGAAGATAAACCAAAATTTTGGTTTATCTTCAATAACTTTTTTATCAGCTGATTTTTCAACAATCCAACACGTCCAGCTTATTCCTGACATTTTCCAACCTTCTCTGCTTCAAACCGAATTCAAATTGGACACATATTAAAAAGAGATATTGAAGATTATCGGAAATTCTGAGTCACGTGATTATACACCGTGATAGTACACACCTCAAGTTCCTGTCTAAGAGAGACTTGTACATCTCGGTTAGCATTCGCTTCCTGCATCTTTTTGTACATCAGATCTTGTAAGTCTCTAAGCTTCTGCTCTAAGGCTCGAATCTGGTCGATACTGCGTCCACGCTCGCGAAGAATCTGCTCTTCTAGCCCAGCTAGTTAAAAAGAAAATCAAAATAATTACTGTTGTTATATAGGGCCTATGTAAAACAGATAATCTAAAATTACTTTGTACTAGGCAAATTCTCATAATTTGAACATAAAAAGAGTTGCACTGCGATGTTCAATAGTGATTTGCGATGTCAAGTTTTTATCTTGTCTTTCAAACACCATTCCCATGTGTCTGTAGTAAAAGAAACGTAAGAACAAAAGAAAAGAGAAGAAAAGATGAGTTCTCAAGCAATCTGTCTGAGATTTCACCTCCCTTTGATGGTTATCAGTCCTATTCATCACGTCCCCTAGCCTTTGATTCAAGTTATCATGTTCTAATTCGCGGTGTACGAATAATCGTATTATCACATGACTTAGAATTTCCGATAATCTTCAATAACTTTGTCAATACTTGACCAATTTGAATTCGGTTTGAAGCAGAAAATGTGGAAAAATGTCAGGAATAACATGGTCGTGGTAGATTGTTAAAAAAATGACTGATAAAAAAGTTATTTAAGATAAACCAAAATTTTGGTTTTCTTCAATAACTTTTTTATCAGTTGATTTTTCAAAAATCAACCACGTCCATCTAATGCGTGACGTCTATCCACGTTCTCTGCTTCAAACCGAATTCAAATCGGTCCAATATTAACAGCGTTATTAAAGATATTCAGTAATTATAGCATCACGTGATTGTACACCGTGTAATTGTAGCCTTAAAATCTGACGGCTCATGTAGTCTATGGTTGAAATGGCATTAATACAATCAGACACAAATATATATTTAATTTGTCCTAAATATATTTGAATCGTCGTTGTGAGGCTATTCTAATGAAAACGTCCAATATAGGTTTTGGTAGACATTGAACGAAATATTGCGATTTTAAAGTGACATTTCAGATTTTTTTCTTATAAATTTCACTTTTATTTTTATCTAAAAGAGCATATCTTCTTATGAAAATTCTGAAAATTTCAGGCCAAAATATTGCGCCGTTCATGAGAAATATATATTTTTGTGTTAAAATTACACAAATTGTTGTCCACAACAGTTCAGATGTATATACAATTTGTCGTTTCTGTCTCAACCTTTAAGGCGTGTTTTTCGGTTATCAGCAAAAACTTCAAAAAAACTGATAGCATTTATACCCACTAGTATAACCAATCTTGGCGTCAAGACATACTTTAAAAAAAATGAAATGGGGATGAAATGTCCCTTTAAAAGAAATTTCCCCCATTTTATCTGTTGCTCTCAGGGTTTCTGTGTCGAAGATGTAACTGTATTACATTAAAATTTTGTCATAAAATTAATCCTCAGGGATTATGATAAGCAATATTTCGGCAAAACTTCCTTTTTCAAAAAGATTGAAAAAACTTTTTTTCAATTGTAACAACGTTTTGCAAAATTCTTGAAAACGGGCCAATTTTACCGAAATATTGAATTGGGGGTGTTTTAATCAAATGCATTACGTTTAATAAGCCAATCAAATTATGAATCAATAATGTGATTGACTGAAGAAAAAATAGCTCTACCTCTCGTGGAATTTAGCTCCCTAATCTGGCCCTCTAGTCCTCGTGCCTTTGATGCCAGATTATCATTCTCGCCCTGTAACTTTAGGATTTGTCCCCGCAGTTGATCCATTGCAGCGGACTGGCTGTCATTCTGCTGTTTTAGGGCGGCCATCTAGTGAATGTAAATTGATTTGTTTAAGGTAGAATATCCGTAAAGTGACCATTTTGAGAGTCATAAAACTTCGAATTTTTTTTTTCGAGCGACGTCGTTACGTATCCAAACCTATTCGGGCGCGGACGTAAACATTCGGCGGTGGAAAGTTCCACCGCCGAATGTTTTCGATGTGACCCGAATAATTCAGACGTAGCGCGAATCTCATTAGGGATGGACTAGCTTAATTGTAGTTATTCAAATGGATCCATGCTATGTTGTAGAACATAGCCTACATCGCGCCTTTGATGTCAGATTATCATTCTCGCCCTATAACTTTAATATCTGTCCCTGCAGTTGATCCATGGCTGCAGACTGGCTGTCATTCTGCTTTTTTAGAGCTACCATCTAGTGAATATAAAGTAATTATGTATATTAATTAGTGATCTGTTTACCTTCGGTTAAGGCAAAGCCTGTGTAATGGGCTATATGACCAGTTATGAAACGAAATCTGTATGGTGCGAATAGACGATTTTAAAGGGAAGTAATTTTCATTGCTCTCAACATTTGAATTTTTGACTTTTGTTTGTTTTTTGCCTACTCTTCATACCATTTAGAAACATTCTCACATTTTCTAGAATATTTCCTTAAAATCTGAGCACGCTAAATTACTTCCGTGTTTTACAGAAACATGCGATATTGCATCTAACGTTACTTTGTAAAGCGGAGAACTACAATATCGGACATTATTGGAAATGTTCGGTGTATGCTCGGACTTACGAACGTCACGGATATATATAACGATTATACACTCAATTATCATAAATAGGCCTGCAACACGGAGAAATCCATGGATCATACGTATTTTGTAAGGAAGAAATGAACAATTGAGTTGTATCTAACTTTCTCTTTGGTACGGGATAACTTGAAAGTACGCACGCTAGGATGGAACCTACGTTGGCCTTGATCAAACTCCAAACCTTGAAAACTATACAACAATCCATGAAGCGTCTAGTCCAATTAGACATCTTGTTATGTAATTTGGATTTAGTAAATCAACTTAGAATAATTATAGTTGGTTAATACGGCCCGAGGTCTTATTTAGGAAAGGGTTAAAAATACTTACATTTTAGTTATGCGCCGACTCCGTTTCAGCCTTATAGACACGGATTATCAGCCTTATTTCCCCCCATAGATCTAGCCTATTAGGATCGGTAAGGCAAAATAATGTATTGTTTGGGATAGTGTTATAACCTACCTCGTAATACCAGACGGCAAAATGTAGGACTATTTGAAATTTTAAGATATTGCACTGAAAGTTTCAGTCCTTTTAGGTAGAAAGCATTGTTGGAAATTAATAAATTGCTTGTTACAAGCAATTTCTTCATTCTCCACAATATTTTCCCTATTCTGTTCTTGTGAAGGAGTCGAAATGCTTCACTTTGCAGTCATGGTTCATGGTACAATGACTCACGTTTTTGTTATGCGCCGACTCCGTTTCAGCCTTATATTTCTGTAATTCCTCGTCCGTCTTGTGCCTCATGGTCGCCAGTAGGCCGGGCACGGACGCGCTCTGGGATTCGAGCTCTTTGTTCTTAGCTTCCACTTGGGCGAGCATGTCCTTCGTCTTGTTCAAACGAGCTGGAATTGATATATCTTACGATATTGTCGGTGTTATTGCAAAGCCTGGCAACTCCATCTTTAATCAGACCGGTGTTACAATGTTTTGCAATAGCACCAACTTTATTTTTATACGTAGTTGAGAGGTAAAAAACTTTAAAGGAAGTCAAACCCTAAGGAGATTCACGCGATGACGGTTTTTTTATGCGACGTCGTTAACATTCGTTAAGTTTCCGAACCTATTCATTTGGACAACGTTGTACACATTCGGCGGAGGAACGTTCCACCGCCGATTGTTTACGACGTCGTCCGAATAATTCCGAGGTCATATGAATCTCACTATAGTGGACTATCTTGAATTACCCACCAATGAAAGTGCATGACTCAGTTCCTATGATTCTAATTACTTAAAAGAATCAATCTGCCAATTATGAACGTCGTGAGGTCCCGGGTTCGTACCCCTGTCGCGGAAAGTATTCATCAGAAAAAATGCCCCCCTACAATGGTTTGATATCGTTAACATGTGGGCGAGCAGCTGCAGGCTCGGTTAGGATGTTGCGTTAGTACTGGTATTGAAAATGACAGAAAAACAGGGTCAAGTGGTCCAGGCACAGCGATATGACCATATTGGTTGAAAACGGCGTAAACCCCTAAGAAATCAAATCCACGTAGCTAAAGTGTGTGTTATGTAGGTAACAATAAAAAAACTGCCATACCGTTGGCATCTTTAAGCTGTTCATCGTGGAGCTGTTTGTTAAAGTCCATCTTCTGTTCCAGGTCAGCGATCTTGTCTCGTAGTTGTTTATTAGCAGCCTTCTCCATATCAAGCCTGGCAAAATATGGATTGATTTTGTGAGAATATTGTGTTAAAAATATCGATTTAAAATTATGTAGATGGAGTATTATCATTTAGATTCGAACAATTAGGGTAAGGAGGGGCAAAACGCCCAGGTGGGGTCAAACGCCCACCCCTATTATTTCGTCACTCATCATGTCAATTGATATTTGTCTTGATTTTACACTTGAAGTATTCTTTTAGAAAGATGCACATGATATTTTTACATCTAAACATCATTCAATTATCAGTATGCGAATAATTGTTTATTTTGCATATGTTTGATCTAATATTTGGGTAATGGATTTTCTTGTGTATCTTATTTCAGTCCGAGTATTCAATCAACCAAAATGCATTTTATATTTATATGTCCAATTGGTCGCCTACACAAAAAGATAAAAAGAAAAAAATATCAACACATTTTTTTCTCTGGCCAAATTAAATCACCCACCCCCTTTGGGGCAAAACGCCTATGCTGCTTTGGGGCAAAACGCCCAGACTGGGCGTTTGCCCCTTCCAAGGGCTAAATAGTGGGCGTTTTGCCCCTTGTATGGATAAGTAGGTATTCAGAAGTACTAAATTTTTCCTTTAAACTCAAAGAATGACTAAGGTTGGTACATATGACGAAATCCATTTACATTTCGTTGTCTACAAAAGAAAAACTGGCAAAAAAGACCGACTTTTCGCGAATATATCAAACTTTTATGTCACCTGATGGATCCATGTGGGGCAAAACGCCCATGAAACGTCGATTTTGTGTTAAAATGAGACAATAAGATCATTAAATCTACTTTAAAGAGGCCTTATAAAGAACATATAACATCATTATGTTTTAATTTGACTGATATGAAGATGCTGCAGACAAAGGACAGTAACACGTAACCACTTTTATAGACAGGTAAATTATGCCCAAATCTAGCCTTTACGCTTGATAAAAAATGTTGAAAATATGATAAAACCCATTCAAAATATATTTTTCCTAGTATATTAATTACAAACTAATTATATTCCTGTTTTCCCCCCAGATATTTTCAAGATTTTTTTTTATTTTTCATATGGGGCATAAAGCCCAGTGGTGGGCTTCATGCCCCACCCCCAAAGGCGTTTTGCCCCGAGGGTGGGGCAAAAAGGCCAAATTTCGAGAAAAATTGTTTTAACGACAGTCATTTTTTATATCAAATGACAAAGCTGTTTTGTGTATAGACATTTGGGACAAAGGGCAAAGTTTAATTTCACGTTGAAACATTTACATTATACTTTGTTTGTTTTGTGCTACAGCGCTCTTTCCTTAAGGGGGGCGTTTTGCCCCTCATTACCCTAAGTGCTGATAAAATTGGTCAGTTTTAAGGTTTTAAGTACTGATACAATTTATCACTTTTAAAGGTTTTAAGTACTGATGAAATTTATCACTTTTCAGGTTTTCTGTGCATCGTTATCAACAAAACCCTTCGTGCAACTTCGGGCATCATCGATGGTGACGGAAATTGACGAGGGCATCCCTCGTTAATTTCCAATTCCACGGATTACACCGAAGGTTCACGAAACGTTTTGTAAATAATGATGGGTGGTATGCGGTAAATATCAGAGTTATAAATCCACAAGCAAACACTGACAGTGACGTAGTTTTGTGTTTACTGTTTCTAAGCCAATAGACTCTTCTTGTTTGTACCGTTTACAATGTGCACGTGATAAATGAACAGGTTGATTGGTTGTAAACGATTTACACAATCACACGTCACTTTCAAATTTGGCTGATGGAGTTATACAGCTTTATTTAAAGTGACATTTTACAATTATTTTTACATTAATTTAGAAGTGGTGTCGTTTAAACACAAAAGGGTAATGTATTGTCACAATAAAGGGTGGTGGTCAACAACACTTACTCAGCCGCGAGCTGCTGATTCTTCCCCAGGGCTTGTCTCAGATCTTCCTTGGTGGCCTCCAGTTGGGTGGCTGGGACTCGAGCCGCGGACCTCAAGGCCGACAACTCTTGTTCCAGTCGAGTTATCTGCCCTTGTAGTCGGTTAATCTCGTCCAACAGACCTGCATTCTTGTTGGTTTCTGCCTGGAATCTGTTAAAAAAGATAATAAAAATTTAGACCTACATGTGTGTAAGCAGAAAAAAACGTAGATGACGAAGTAAAGGCATTTAACCCTCTCCCAAACAAGACCTGGTTTTGACGTCCCTAGTAGAAAAGGTTTGGGAAAACATTGAAACAAAAGAAGAAACTGCTGATATCCAGCAGTTTCTCCTTTTGTCTCAATATTTTTGTTTCAATTTTTACACAAATCCTATCTTTAATAACATCCATTTTGTCATTTGTGGCAGTTTTTGGATGAATCACCCTAAAATTTTGCCGCTTGGGAAAGGGTTAAAGGATTTGCGTTAAGGGCTCATAACATATTGTCTCTAAACCATGTGCATTGGTAGAGTTACATGATATCTTTAATTTGTATCTGTCAAAAAATCTAACGAGGGCTTATTTTTCGAGATAATTGCTGACAAAGTGGATGAGCCCAGTAAATTGACACGAAAAGCAATGTTACATTTTAAAATAATATTAATTTTCTGTATACATGTATATCAGATTTAAATGAAAGTTTGCATGTAATTTCAACGGAGAATGAGCAGAACACTATGGGAATTATTCATCATGTATATCCGTTTGCTGATTTTCTGTATTCATATTTTGTCAATCTCAGATTTTGCTTATCTTTGATGTACTCACTTTACAAAACGATATCTGCAGCTTTTTATTTTTGTTTGAAATGCCATGATATTTTCAGAACAATAATTATAGTGTACCTGTCTGCGAAATCAGACGCCACCGTTTTCATCTTCTCCTTTTCCGCCGCTTCTTTGTTCTTCTCCCTGTTGGCGGCGTCATGCTGACGTCTGTAGATAATCAGAAACGTCAATGCATTATAAGAGACATAACGTTCCCAATTCATTTTTAAAGTATGTCGTGAATCCAAGATTGGTTATTCTTATGGGTATAATTGCTATCAGTTTTTTGAAGTTATTACTGATAAGCAATTAAAAACACGCCATTTAAGTAACGTTGAGACAGAAATGACAGAAATGACTAATTCCGTACACATCTGACCAGCTGTACATATATACATCAAATTGTTTAAATTTCACATAAAAATACATATTTCTCGTAAACGGCGCAAAACTTTGGTATGATTTTTTTTAGAATTTTCAGAAGAATACGTGCCGTATATGCTTTTTCAAAAAGAAGTAAAATTAAAAAAAAAAAAAAAAAAATAAAAACTGCGAAATGTCACTTTAACGTCAAGTTGACATCTGTAAATAATCAGATACGTCAATACATTAACACATAAGACCCATCATTAGATACAAGCCACTTCGAGCAACTTTGCACTCTAACATTGTTTCTCTGTGATGAAAACCCTATTTTTGTAATCATTCAGTAAATGCAAAATGTTAAATCTTTACGACAAAATAGGCCCTACATTTGCCATTTCAAGCAGATCTCTAATGGAGTACTTTTGTCACGTACCTTTTGGAAAAGTTTGTTTAATGTATTATGATGTATTTCGACGATGAGAAACATTTTCAATTTTCCCGTACAAGTCTATATATCGATGCTTTTCGACAGAAACCTTGTAACTGCAGCTTGTCTCAAGCTGCAGTTACGAGGTTTTCGTTAAAAACGACTATATTGAATTCCAAATTAGATTTAGGATTTCAATATTTTCTCGAATTTTCTTACTTTTATAAACTTGCAGAACAAACGCTTGTTTGTGAAATGGTTTTAAGGTAGAATACCCGTAATGTGGCTATTTTGAGATTGATAAAACATCGGATTTTTTCGAGCGGTGTCGTTACGTATCCGAACGTATTCGGGCGCTGTCGCAGGCATTCGGCGGTGGAAAGTTCCACCGCCGAATGTTTTCGAAGTCGCCCGAATAATTCCGACGTCGCGCAAATCTCATTAGGGGTATACTACCTTAATGAATTTTTACCTGACACAGTCTAATTCATCATCATACAGACGCTTTAAGTTCGCGACCTCGTCGTCTACAGAACCCAGAGTATTGAGGAACTTGCCGGGGTCACCTGAACCTTGACCCCTGACCTTGTTCACGTAAGCTGCCAGCCTGTAAAATAATGTTGCTTTTTAAAGGTACCAACGTCTGTCAAGAGGCAGATTCAAGATTGCCAATATATTCTTGAAAAATGAATGAAAATGTACATTTTAATAAAGTTATACCAAATATACTGGAGTGACAATATTGACTTATCGTTTTTGTCTCGTAAATCTTTCTTTTCGTCATAGCTGAACGACAATATACTGGAGTAACACCTCTTACTTATCGTTTCGTCATTGCTGAATGAAAATATACCGGATCGACACTACTTACTTATCGTTAAGGTCCCGAAAATCTTTCTTTTCGTCATTGCTGACGTCAAGCGCCGTTCTTACTCCATTCATCCCTGCCATTCTGTATTAACTACAGTCTTCAAATCTGTAAATAAAGCAAAAATAAAGAAAAATAAAACAATTATGAATTGAACCTTTTTGCTAGTCATCAGCGTTTTACTTTTTTTATCCGGTGTTGTTTAAAAGATCCATCGCTCCAATTTTACAATCTACTTCAAACCAATTTCAAATCGGTAAACATATAAATAGAATTATTGAAATTGCAATAGTATTGTTGTTGTTTTGCCACGAGTTTCTCTGTTGTTTGGATGACAAATGTTAGAATTGTAACGCTTAACTTTAATGCAATAATCTAAAGAAGGAATTTCATCGGAAGGACCCGAGAGTGGTCGCCTAAAACAAAAGTCGCTTAACCTATTACCACACAACGACTCTTTCTGACTCCCTGAAAAATCATGGCTTTGCAAGACATTGTGGAAAATGAAGAAATTGTCTGTGACAAGCAATTTTTTCACTTCCACAATGTTGTCTACGTAAAAAGATAAAAAAAAATGCAAAATTTCATTGACTTGGAATTGTCATCTGCATTATCTTTGAATTTGGACTAGTGTAAACTTTTGTCGTTTGGCCATGGATTGATGCACGTGGTCGCTTGAGAAAGTTTGACTGTAATTTCAACAAAGTCCCTTTTTGCCAGACGAACCAACCATATTATACTTTCATCAGAATCGATAACCTAAAGACTGGTTGATGAATAGAAATTCAAAAACAGCTTCAGTCATAAAAGTTACACTTGGATACGCCATCATAAACGGCGGATTAACTCCGTAGAATAAACACGTTCATTCAAGCGATACATCGTCGCTTTTCAACAAAAACCTCGTAACTGCAGTTACGAGGTGTTTGTCGAAGAGCAGCGAAATAGAGAGCAAACTCAATGGTCAATATATGAAAGTTGCATCGAACATTGATGACCGTTCCCGTAGTAAAACCTGATATTTTTTCTAATCATAACAAGCCAACTCCAATACTTTAAATACACAATTGTATGATAATACAATTCCTACATCAAAGTTATATTTTATTTTCTGTAAATTAAATTTATGATAATGAAACTTGACGGGCTTTATATGTGGATATTACTATTACTTAGTATTTGATATAATTAAAAAGTTATGATGAATGTTAAATATTTATGCAAATGGAAATATACAAAAAGATGATAAAATATTTGACAATCTGAATTTTTAGCATATTGGGGAACTTTCATTCAACATTTGTATATTGACTTGGCTTGGCAACCATTTAATATATGACTTCACATACTTGTCTACGAATACATGTACATAAAGGAAATGATTATACTAGACACTATTGAGCCAATCAGGCAGATATAGACTAAATGGAGAGGCAAGCAAAATATATACAAAAGACTCAAGGCACCGTGCATAGTCGGAAAAACGAGACATATGAAATTTCATGAGAAATAAAGCATAAAAGCTAACCTACGCTAGATAACAACCATTAGGTCTCTATGACATTCTTTCTCGATTTAATATAAAATTACGTAACAAATTTAAGTAAAAAATCACTCACCTAACTTATTAAAACCTGGGAGCTACTTGAAACTAATAAACAAAACTTACAATGTTTAGCAGCAACAAATTTCTTTTGACGGTTTAGTGCAAAAGAAAATTAATTTCATATGATTTTAATATGGACATACAATAATTTTGCTACAACGGCTGTAAATTGAATTTGCATCCCATCACGTGACCCCGCCCTTCACGCCTGATTGGTCAATAAAAATCATAGCCATCGATTATTTAATCCGCTAAAGCCGTAGTGATGAATGCTCATTGAAATGGGATCTTGATGATCTAAGTCTTTTCTTGTGAAGGTCTAATAGGGGACGATTTTAATCGGTTAACCATGGCTCATTTGTGTTTCCATTGACATAAGATAGGTTGTAATAAACCTATTCCTAAGCGACACAATTCTAGATAAGCCGAATTTGAAAGCTGCTGCACACGAATACATCAATATCAGCCGACTAGAGATAAATGTGTTAAAAATATATAGCACTGAAAACATTGAGAGTAAAGGAGAAAATGCTAGTCATCAACATTTTCTTCTTTTGCCTCAATGTTTTCCTAAGCCATTTTCTGTTAGGAACGTCCATACAAGATCTTGTTTGGGCAAAGCGTAATTGCTATAGGTTAATTAGTACCCATCAGAATCAATTACTGACCAGTAATGTTTTGTGGATCGAGCAGTCAGTCTTTGTTGTAAACATACGTAGAGAATATTTTCTAGAAAATATATATAGAATAATACACAAAAGTTGCAAATTGTTATCAATATGATCCACTTTAGAAAGAGACTAACAAATAGACAAGAGGACCATGATGGTCCTTAATCGCTCACCTGAACCTAGATAGAATGAAAGTCACAATGTTGTCAATAGCACACAATTCAATATGTGAGATATGATCCAGCTGAAAACTGCTTTCATAATCTTGAATGATCAATATTTGTGGCTGTTACAGTAAAAACAAAGTGGAAGAAAACAACACAGTCAAGGGCACATAACTCTGTTCTGATAAAAGTATTGTCATCAACATTATGACCAATTTTATTTTGATTGGTCAATATATTGTTAGAGAGAAAATAAAGTTGAAAACTGTAATTTTGTGAAATTCACGGGCCAATAACTCTGTTTTTTCTAGTCAAATCAAGCTGAAAGTTTCACTCATCCAGGATCTTATGGCCACCAACATTGTGGTCAAGTTTTGTCTTGATTAGTCAATAAATGTAGATGCTAAAGTGTAAACAAAGTCGAAAACAGCAATTTTGTCAAATTCAAGGGCACATAACTCCAGACTTCCTACTTCAATCACACTGAAAATCGAAGTCACCAACATTGTGGCAAAGTTTTGTCTTGATAGGTCAATATTTGTAGATGCTAGAGTGGTAACAAAGTCAAAACTAGCCATTTTTGACATTCAAGGGCCCATAACTCCAGACATCCTGGTCCGATCTGATTCAAAATCGATCTCATCTGAGAACTTATAGTTACCAACATTGTTGCAAAGTTTTGTTTTGATCGGTCAATATTTGTAGATGCTAGAGTGGTAACAAAGTCAAAACTAGCTATTTTTGACATTCAAGGGCCCATAACTCCAGACTTCCTGGTCCGATCTGACTCAAAATCAAACCCATCCGAGAAATTATGGTCATACATATTTTGACCAAGTTTGATTAAGATTGGTTAATACTTGTAGATGCTAGAGTGGTAACAAAGTCAAAACTAGCCATTTTTGACGTTCAAGAGCACATAACTCCAGACTTCCTGATCCAATCCAACTCAAAATTGAACTCATCCAAGAACTTATAGTCATACATATCTTGACCAAGTTTGGTTAAGATTAGTTAATATTTGTAGATGCTAGAGTGGTAACAAAGTCAAAACTAGCCATTTTTGACATTCAAGGGCACATAACTTCAGACTTCCTCATCCAATCTGACTCAAAATTGAACTCCATCCGAGAACTTATGGTCATACATATTTTGACTAAGTTTGGTTAAGATTGGTCAATATTTGTAGATGCTAGAGTGGTAACAAAGTCAAAACTAGCCATTTTTGACGTTCAAGGGCACATAACTCTGGACTTCCTAGTCCGATCTGACTCAAAATCGAACTCATCCGAGAACTTATGGTCATACATGTTTTGGCCAAGTTTGGTTAAGATTGGTAAATATTTGTAGATACTAGAGTGGTAACAACAAAATGTGAACAGACGGACGGACAGACAGACGGACAGACGGACGCCGACAGACAAAAAGCGACCACAATAACTCACCTTGAGCACTTCGTGCTCAGGTGAGCTAACAAGGAGATATACAGACAAATAAAAAGAAAAAATGGCATATATGTTGGCCCTGACTTTATTGAGACATGTAAAAGGCAAACGAAACATTGACTTTTGAACTATTCCCAAACGAAATTAGTGTGGTCGAATTATAAAATAAAGAAAATAAAAATTGTTGATGTAGAAAAGTTGTTCTGGTTTATTTTGTAGGTACAAAGATCAAATATTACAAATCGTCGGTGCTATTGAAAAACCTCGTAACTCCAGCTTTAATAAAGCTGGAGTTACGAGGTTTTGCAATTACACAGAAAGAAGAATAGTAAAGGGTAATAGATCATTATGGATAATTAAGAGAGAAAGCTAACAATATGATCTTAATAGATCTAATAGATTTACTTATCATTTAGTAACGGATACATAGCTAGTACCGCGATTCATTACATGTAATATACGTTTTATATAGGTATGTAATTCTTCTTCGTACTTCATTTTTGTTCAAAAACAAAATAATTCTGAGTCATATCGTCTATTTGTCTTTTTTTCTCACGGATACATAGCTGCTACCGTGATTCATTACATATAATACGTTTTATATAGGTATGTAATTCTTCTTTGTATTTAACAATTTTTCCAAAACAAAATAAGTCTGTGTCAATATGTCTATTTTTCTATATTTTCTTTCTTTTCTTTCTACCATCATTTAGTAACGGATACTACATAGCTACCGCGATTCATTATATATCATATTTGTTTTATAATAGAATATTCCGATAAGACTGAAAGCTGATCTGGACCCATGTTGGTCATGGTGCCATAACAACTATTTTCCAGACATCAGCTGATTTGCCTTTTTAATCAGAGCTAAAAGAGGTATTGGCTTTCCAAAACGCAATATTTCATCAATTGTTCGCAAAACCCTATGCCAAGTAGGTACTCATCAGAATCGCATCATCGAGACAATTCAAATTCATGAGTGCACACAGCATAGAATTTGGATTTAAAATAACATATCTAGAATGCCTTTATGCATTCTTATCTGTTCTCCGTATAATAATAGAAATGAGCCAGGATCTGAAAAAACGTCCCTTATAGCATTTGAGAACAACATGGTTCCAGATCAGCCTGCGTATACACGCAGTCTGACCAGGAACCATAATGCTCTCAAATAGCTTCCTCATGGTCTGTATCAACCATTCGAGAGTAAAATGGATGCTGACTAGACTGCATCTAGGCACAGTCTGATCTTGAAACATGGCTGTCTCAAATGCTATAAAGGACGTTTTTCCAGATCCTGGCTCAAATGTAGGTAAGGTGTTTCACTGAATAATTATTATACTTGTATGTTATTTCTTTGTACTCAGCATTCTCCGAAAAGTCTTCGATTTTCTGTTTTATGTCTTTTCTCTCTATCTATTATTTACCTTCCCTTTAGAAATGAAAAGTTTTATAATGGAATGGATACAGTGCTCCACTATGTAATATACATGTAAGTCATATTATCAACTATGTTTTTTTTTTCATTTCTTACAAGTTGCATTAGTGTGTCAGTGTAATATTTGGTGTTCGCGCCGATTAAATGTTCAACATTTGAACGCATACTCTAGGTAAACCACACAGTGCTTCTTCAAGGAACCCCATCTTTCTGCAGAATTTGATCATACTTGGATTTCAAAAACCCAATTTTCAACAAACATGAACTTTTATCACACTTTTACGCGACTATACGGTTTAATTATAAGCATTTCATTTTAATTTCATCTCAGGTTTAGAAATATTATTTCCTAGAGCTTCCAAACGAAGAAAAAAGATAGGAATATAGTGAGAATATGGAACATGGGAGAGAAGAGACGGAGGAAGAACTCAACGAGGCTCTACGGCTACGTTATCAACGGATGTCACTCGTCAAAGGTAGGGAATACATCGTCTCTTTTCAACAAAAACCTCGTAACTGCAGCTTAAAGTAAGCTGCAGTAACGAGTTTTTGTTGAAAAGCGACGATATATAATTTTACCAAACTTCAAACTGCGGTTATGCTGCAGAAGAACGAATAATTCAACGAGGCCCTACGGCTACGATATCAACGGATGTCGCTCGTCAAAGGTAGGGAATAATACATCGTCTTTTTTCAACAAAACAACTCGTAACTGCAGCTTAACCCTTTCCCAAACGAGAAAATTTAAGGACGATCCACTCAAAAAACTGCCACAAACGACAAAACGGATGTTATTGAAGATAGGATTTGTGTAAAAATGGCAAAGAAATTATTGAAGCAAAAGGAGAAACTGCTGATTTTCAGCAGTTTCTTCTTTTGTTTCAATATTTTTTCCAAGCCTTTTTGTATTATGGACGTCAAAACCAGGTCTTTTTTGGGAAAGGGTTAAAAAAAGCTGCAATAGGCCTAACGTGTTTTTGTTAAAAAGCGACGATATATAGTTTTACCAAACTTCAAACTGCGGTTATGCTAAGCATTATCCAATGCATTTGCATTGAAGTATGTCTCACCCAATCTAATCGTTTGCTGTGTAACTTCTGAGGAACACTGGAAATCAGACAGGTTGGTGTAACTTGGTGAATAGGGAACAAAATATGGCAAACTCCACGCAGCGACAATGCCTAATCTATCCCAATTCAATTCAGGGTAGATAACTGCGAAGGAGATTGAAACTATGGATGTAAGAGGAACAGAAAATATTGTCTATCAGGATTTTCTACGTTTGCCCCAATGTTTCAAAAGTTTTTCTGTTCTAGAGTCTATGTAACACGAATTTGTTTTGGGAAGGTTAAAAGTACAGTACCAAGGGACTTAAATAATCAGAGTAAACAAGACAGAAGTTAAACAAGAGTTACCTTTCGTGTGTACCAGTTGCGAAGTTACCACGTATAGTGGTCCAACGATATTCTGATTGCAGCCAAACAATAAAGTAGTAGTAGTAGTTGACGAGACGAATTGCAAGTGTGTCTCTATGATAACATGTTTTTAAAGGTTAAAGGTTTGTTTATAAACATCAGATTAACGTTGGACCACTTTACTTGTACCCTTTTTCCAAACAAAACCTGGCTCCGGTTTCTCGAAAAAACTTAAGTGCGTTCTCATGCTCAAATCTGAGCAACGTGCTCAAATCGCACGAACTCAACGTGAACTTCAATCGAATACCCTTCAACGTTGGAGAGTATTCCTTTGAAGTTGAGCATATTCTCATGAAAATATACTTAAGTTTTTTCGAGAAACCGGGGCCTGGTTTTGTCGACCCTGACTGAAAGGAGTTTTGACAATGTAAATGGTAAAAAAAGAAAATTTTAACCAGCATTTTTCCTTTTATCACAATATTTTTCTATGTTTTATTTTCACAGGATATATTTATTCAAACATAATTTTAGTCGTCTAATTGGGGCAATATTAAGTCTTAACGCTAAAGGAAATAGAAAGCGAAGTCTATTTCGTCTGAATTTTATCAGAAAATTGTGGTTATATATAAAATGTGTTATAATTATTATGTAATATAAATATTATATCTCATAACCAGATGGCACAAATTCAGACCTGTCCAAATTCAAAGATGTTGCATACGACACATTGAAGTAAATGGAATTTTGCATTTTTGTCTTGATAGAAAACATTTTGTGAAATGAAGAAATTGCTTGTCACAAGCAATTTCTTCATTTTCCATGATGTTTTCTGAAGGATTTTTCTAAATGGGCGCCAAAAGCGTCCCTGTTTGGTAATGAGATATAATCTAATGATGGCAAGAACGAAAGCAACTAAGTTGATTTTTATCTATTTATTTATTTATCTATCTATTTATTCATTTATTTATTTACCTTTCAGATCCAAAGATAACAGTTCGAGACAACATGGGTATCATCATTCTAAGCATCGTGCTAATTTCATTGTTACTATTTATATCTATATTTGCCCTTGTCAGTCATTATACATCGAGTGACAATGTGAGCCTCTTAAAATCGCAGAACGCCACAACATCAAATGTAAGTAAACAAACTAATATGACAGGAACAGACACTGATGCTGGTAAATTTAGAACGAAGAACAATACTGCTTGTTTAGATAACAATTTAGAAAGTCTTAGTGAAAATAATTTGACTGATGGTGTTAATATTGATGCCGAAAACAACACAAATGTGATGGTTAAAGGTACGAGTGTTTTGGATAAAAATAATCGTAATGATTCAAGTACAAATTCAACAGATTCCATTGATATTAATAGAACTTCAAATACTTCATTCATAGATAACACTGCTCAACGCGAAGAGAAAAATACAACGGACAATATAGTCAGTTTAGTTAACAATACTAGAACTGAGATTTTGAATAAGGAATACAATGTTTCTACCAATGAAACTACTTTAGTAAAAAGTGACGAAATAAATAACGGATCTATATTATCTAATATATCTAATGTACCATCTCATACCACAAATAATGTATCTTACTCTGGTGAAGCCGATTCGTTGAACACTACTAATAAGACAGAAGACAGTTACATCTCAATGAATCACAATGGGAAAGACCACTCAAACATTACAGAAAACATTAGCAAAACAGTTACCACTGTCGAGACTACAACTGGCATTATTGATTATATTGAAACAACAACAACATCACTCTATTCTGATCTTCCAACATCATCAAACTTAAATCCATATTGGAACAGCCGCTTTCTTCCCGACACAGTTGTACCCGTCAATTATGATCTATATTTAGACATATCAATCATGTCTACTTCCGGTTGGTGCTATGATTCCGGGATGTTCACCGGAAATGTGACTATCACTGTGATTGTGCGGACACCCACGGACTTTATCGTTATACATGCGAACGATTTACGGTTAAATGCTGATAGAATTTTGATAAAACGAAATAATAAACATATAAAGGATCATATCGAAGACATCACATACAACTACAAATTTGAGTATTACATCATCAAAATAAGTGATTATCTAGATGAGGGCGTGTATGAAGTAACAATTGTAGAGTTTATGGGATGTATAACAAATACGTCAGAAGGTCTCGTACTATCCTCGTATGTAACAGATTCGGGTGAAATTAGGTAAGTTAGCGCTTTTTTGTTATCCCATATAAAACAATATCAAACAGGGATACATTTTATCGGGTGAACAGTGACATAATTTCAGACAAACAAATAGCTTTTCGTGGGTGTATGAGATATGAGATTTCATAACAACACCGACGGTTTATAAAATCATAACGTTAAACCCGGTCTATTTTTAGCACACAATTCATTGCTATTATCAACATTTTTGAATGGTCTATACTGGCAACCTTTTCAGGGGGCTGAATTAATGGTACCGAAACAAGAAACATACAATTTAGAATATCGAAGACATCATTTATAACTACCAATATGACAAAATATCTCGAACATTAATTCCGTAAAACCACTAAAATTATGAGAAAAAATCAGGTTCAGCATAGGTTTGATAAAATCAAATATATCAAATTAATAAAAAAAGACAAAAAAAACGTTTTTAAGTAGCAGATGTAGATGCTATCTGTCTCAGTTTCATCAGATTCAGTCCACCGAAAAAATCAAACGGGGACAACGACTAATTTGTGACATGAAAATTAACAGGTTCTGTCAAACATTTTTGCCTCAATCACGGTGGATAATCACGTGATACAACAAATTCAGAATATGTTCAAAAATTTTGTTAATGCTAGATCGATTCGATTTCGGTTTGAAGCAGAGAAGGTGGACAAACATCACGCATTAGATGGCCGTGGTGGAAAAATCAGCTGATAAAAAAAGTTATTTAAGATCACCAACATTTTGGGTGATCTTCAATAACTTTTTTATAAGTTGATTTTTCAAATAATCACCACGTTCAGCTTGTTCATGGCAAGTTCCCATCTTACCTGCTTCAAACCAAATCAAATTGGTCAAGGATTAACAAAAGATATTAATGATTTTTTAGATTCTGAGTCATGTGATTAACCACCGTGTCTATTGTACATGGCAATTTTCTATGTCGGTTAACTATAGTTTTTACATTCGTTATCCAAGAAATGGTTACCTCACTGATTATGCGACATTTCCATGTCACATGCAATAAATTTATACAAAATGCAGGTCTGCATTTTCATGCTTTATCAATGCATATTCAGACACGAATCAATTTCTGGAAACGTTAACCCATTACCACATATCGAGTCTTTTTGACTCCCTAGAACATATTAAAGACTTTAGATTACATTGTGGAAAATGATTCAGTAGAAAGCATTGTGGAAAATTATGAAATTGCTTGTGACAAGCAATTTCTTCATTTTCCACAATGTTTTCTTCTGACAAAGACCAAAAATAGAAATTCTATTCACAAAAAAAATGATGTCTGCAACGCCTTTGAATTGGATCAGTCTAAAGTATTGCCGTTTGGTAATGGGTTGAATGGGACTACGTAAACCAATGTCGCAAAATGAAAATGAGGCATACTTGGCGTGGAATTACGTGGCAGTATGCACAGCATTTTAGAAATCGTCAATGATTCGATTAAAATGCCACCAATTAAAAAAATGAATTCATTTTGAAGAAGAGAAGGTGGAAAACTGTATGGACTTATCGTTCCACATTACGCACAACCGTTGTTAACGGCGTCAAACGAAAATTGCGATGTCGCGCAAATCTCTTTAAGGGTGGACACATTGTCATCGTTAAACTAAGTGAAATAATAAAAACTCGATCCATCACTCTAAATTCAATATTTCGGCAAATTTGCCCCTTTTCAGGAAATTAAAAAACAAACTAACAAACAAAATGACTGAACCATTAAAAAAACAAATTTGTAGTGCAATAACGTTTTGTTGTGTTTTTTTTTTTTTTTTTTTTTTTTTTTTTTGAAAAAAGGATAATTTGTCGAAATATTGAATTTAGTGTTTTATATCGAGTATTTGAGTATTTATCATAGGCTTTTCCATGATAAATAAATCCGTAATACTGTTGTTACGATGTTATTGAAGAGAAGTTGTGAAACAAGAAACTTTAAAGGGACATAACATTCCAATACATAAAGCATGTCTTGATGCAAGGATTGGTTATTCTAATGCGTATAAATGCTATCAGTTTTTGAAGTTGTTATTTATAAGCAAACAATATACGCCTTTAAATTTGGGACAGAAATGGCAAATTACATGTAAATCCGAACTGTTGTGGACAACAATTTGATTAATTTTAGCACGAAAAATATATTTTACGTGAACGGCGCATTATTTTGCCTTGAAATTTTCAGAATATTTATAAGAAAATTTGCTCTTTCAGATGAAAATAAGAGTAAAAATAATGAAAAGATATCGTGAATTGTCACTTTAAAAATATTAAATGGCGCATGAAACTGACCGTTCACCTCGTCAGAGTAGCAATGGCGTCATTTTGTGTCCATCTGATGTCCATTTTTTCTGTCGTGGTCTACGATTTGTGTCCCTCCTGACCGCTTCCATCAATACCAGGTTTATTTTCTATCATATTCAATTTGGACCGCAGACGTAACGTTAGGACAACACTTTCCTTGATACTCTCCCATTTTTACCACCAATACTTTGGACGTCAAGGAAAATATTGACGGGAAAGGAGAAAATGCTGGTGAAACCAGCATTTTCTCCTTACCGCTCAATCTTTTTTCATGATACGACGTAAAATAATAACATTTTCAATATAATTAATTCTGTCTTCGACGGCATCTTTAACGTTCGGTCGGTCTTCAATATTTTCGTTTCGGGAAAGGGGCGGAGTTATGGCTGCGTGTCGCCCGGTCGTCCCGTGAGGATTGCTGATATATAAGATTCGCTATTGATGTTGACGATTTTGCGTGAATATGACATCCGCTGATTAACCAATTTTCTCCGTTTATCATTTCGGTGTAGTTTGCACACTGGTGCCTTTAGATGGCCCTATTGCATAATAATGTTTACAAACTTGGTTAGAAATGCGCATGAATTCATTGTTGCTTCTCTCAGTAAATATTTAGCAAGCATATAATTATGCAGTACGAACATTACTTAAGGTATACGACCCATCAATAGAATCATAAAGATACATAGGTAACTATATATATTTAAAGTCAACATGGTATCCCGCATCTAATTGCAAATTTTTATCAACTTTGATCGTTTCGTTAATGAAATTTTGATAATTTTATATCTTGCATCAGGGTCATACAAAATCATGAAATGCCAAACACCCCAAGTGAGCTTTTAAACACAAAAACTGCATGATTAAAAGCAATAAACACAAGTGGCTGCATCTTATCAATAGCTTATATTATCCCCAACAATGGACTAACAAGTAAATAAATAATAACCAGCAACAAAATATGTTTTTTGCTTTTGTAATACATGGCTACCATACTTTCAACAGGCTTTTCAGACGAATCTGAAACAATAGTCAATTCTAAATAACATTAATTCCAATGATATATCAAAATGCATGGCACAAAAGGAAGATCATAATTTTTCTATGTGTATATTCTTTCAAATAAAGTAAAAATTAAACAGTTTCGCCGTACACAAATTTAAAAAAATCACTTTGACTAATACACCCCCTTTTTTACTACCGCCCAATTTCTTAAGGAAAATGACACTCTTTGTTCATTTTACTTAAATAAAATTGTTCCATACGAATTTTACAGTTTTTTTATTGTTTGTATTGGAATATCTATATAATAGTAAATGTTACCAAAAAAAAACACATATATATAAACAAAAATGTTTATAAAACAAGAGTTGTCAGTGGACAGGAAAGCTCAACGAAAAAGTGTTGGATTGTGAAATTTTATAGGATAAAAAGAATAAAAGTCTACCCAAGTAGAAATTTGAAAGGGTAATGAATCTTTGCCCAGTCTTTATCCTTGATAAGGAATATATACATGTCTGACCACAAGCATGTGTGCAAAGCTTCAATACTTTAACAATGGTAGAAATAAAAATGTTACAAGTACATAATATCTGCATGTAAATCGTTAGCCAAACATGTCTATGTCGAAAATTGCTAAAATGTCCCAGAAAATTGTGTGTCTGAGTGTGAGTTGAGGACGGTATTATCATCACAAGAAACATTTTGAAAAAAAAAAAATAAAGCCAGGAATGTTATAGAAAGATAGGTCTCTGCCAAAACTAGGTCTTGTTTGGGAAAGGTTTAAGTGAACAAGCAACTTTTGAATATCAGTTTTCTGATGTCATGTTTGAATCATGTTTGCTGCCTTATTAGTAGCTAAAGAGGTGGAAAAGACGAGACAGAAACACAAAAATATATAATCAAATAGAAATTCTACAGAGAAAATGAATACAACTGCTTGTATCAGTATTTGCTTCTTTTCTCTCATTGGTTTCTTTTTTCACGCAAACCTAGCGTAGAGAAAGCATCAGTTGGTCTTATCTTGTGTCTAGTTGTTTGGGAAAGGGTTAAACAGAAAGAAATGGCAAAGGTCAATCTTACCTTTTCCCAAAGAAAAAGCCCTAATTACGGTAAACAAAGTGACTAGTTATGGAACGAAATATTTATGGTGCGAATCAACCTCCAAACTGTGACATATTACGTCAGAGGTATGTAATTCTGATTCAGGAGAGATCACTGGGTGCGCTGTAGTTGTTGTTGTTGCAAAGGGAGGTCATTCTAAATGCCAAAATATTTTTATTTTTTCGTCTTTTGTTGTTTCATTTTATGTTTTTATAAATTCATCGGCTGGGATTCGTTGTAGAAACTGTTCGTACAAATTCAAATCTAATGTAGAAGTCTCTTTACAAAAAGGTTTTGAAAAATCTCCGTAAATCCGAACATCCTCGATTATTTCCGTTGTTGCGGAAACAGCCGACATTACACGAATCATTTAGAGCTAATGATGGGTCGTATTCCTTAAAATCCGTTTCCATGCTCTAAGTCAAGAACCTATTGATCTTGGACGATGAAACTGAACACAGTTGTTGCCCATGAACCAAGGAGGTGCCTACCGTTTTGGGGTCACGAAGGTCAAAGGTTAAGGTCACAATTTGACTTTGTTTGAAATTCATTTCCGAGCTCTAAGTCAAGAACCGTTGACATAAGATCATGAAAATTAACTCAGTTGTTGCCCTTGACCCAAGGAGGTGCCCTATTGTTTTTGGGTCACAATGGTCAAGGTCACAATAGGGCTAATATATCTTCCTTCATCTTCCAGCATAGATACAACCACGTTTACTGTATATTTTCTGCATAAAATGAAAAATATGTTGTTACTATACAAATAATTTACAGGCCCCCTCTCGGTCCCAGCGTCCACTTTAGTGGACAAAATTATATTCATCTATAAAACTATGAAAACCTATCATTTTTCTCTGGAAATTGTATCTGCAGTTACCTACAGATGGGGAACATTACAGAATAATGATGAAACAAGAAATTTAAAAAAAATAAAGGAAATAACCATACCTTTTTCCCCTACCAATTTTCAAGTCTTTTTTTCCTCAGTAAAATCACTCCCTTTTCTTATAATATTCACTTTTACTGATACTTTTATTGCCCATGAGCACTTGGATCAGCATTTCCCTGCTTATCAATGGATTATCAATACTATCAAATGATGAGAACCAGAGATAAGCATATACGTAAGCATCTACTTACAGATAAAGTCCAGTGTCGTCTTAAGTGGACGCTAGGCACAAATGGGTTAATAACGTTTTAATATTAACGCATTCCATCTTTGTGCATCTTCGAGTGTCATCCATAGCAAAAAAAATGTCGAAGTTATCAGGAATTTTAAATCGGGATACCTTCGTCAATTCACGAGCGTCACACGTTGCATGAAAGGTTTGGTAGTTAATGCCGGATGGAATAATAATATCTAAGGAATGAATGCAATTTTATTTTTTTCATGCACGAATGAAAATGAAAATATAATTACACTTTATGAATCCGCGAAGCCGTTCATACAAAAGTATGATTAGATATTCTTTTTCATACATGCATGAAAAAATAAAATTACGCTCATTTCTTATAAGTTGATATTCTGCGATTTGAAAAACAAAACAAAACAAAAATTTTCATTTTTAATTTTCAACAAAAAAGACAGGTTAATAATGCGTCGTAATACACTGTTGGACAGGGAAAGTAGATCTAGGTCTGGCATTTTTTTCATGGAGGTATGAACATTTGTTCTCAGCCAATCAGATCGCTGGGATTTGAATGAAATCAACAGATATTAAATTATTTCGGTGTAAAAATGATAATGAATGTACAAGTTTACAGTCTGGAACCGAAAAAGCATATTTCATAGCCTTCCAAATTTTACATTCACACATTTGGATACCGAAGTGGATAGGAGTAACGTTGGGTAACTTTTTTGTTCGGAAGAATATTCGCATGGCTCTGGTGGAATTCTACACGGACCATTTATATACACAGGCAACAATTCTGCTTATAGAAAAGGAAACAACAGATTCTATAGGAAAATAACTAACTGTGCTCCTTAATGTATTCCTCTCCTAATGAGATTCTCGCGATTATGGAAACTTTTGTTCGACGTCTATAAAATTCGTTAGGTATCTGAACCTATTCGGGCGACGTCGTAAACATTTTGGCGGTGGAAGGTTCCATCGCCGTATGTTTACGACGTCGCTCGAGTAGTTCCGATGTCGCGGGAATTTTATTAGGATTGAACTAGGCTGAATCCTCGTTCGACAGAAATGCTGAGCAAAGTCGCTTACAAATCCATTCGATTTAGTTCAGACAGACATTTTTGGCTAAGTACGCACACTATCATTTTCTCTCTCCCCCCCCCCCCCAAAGAAAAAAAGATGTCTACGTTTTCATACACGGGTGGTAAACGGAGAAACTAGCTCCAAAAAGAGTCAACGGTATTTTGTTACTTCGTCACATACGGGTACTTAGGGGGTAGTTGTAGAGAGGGAAATTCTGTAAACAAAGGTAGGTGTCGATCACTTTTTTCTTGTTTCTTCTATTGTAATAGTAGCATTTTGTTTTAATTGTCTTCTGCGAATGCTTTCGATAAGCCCACCAATCGATATTTGGTCGTTCAGGAATGGATTAAAAGTACATGTACTACATTTTCTTGAATTAAGACATTCACGTTTAATGATTTGTGAAATCAAAATTAAACGCATCACTGCGTTTATATTAAAGCTCAAGATAAGAGGAGGCGATTGCATTTTGATCATTTCCCAAATTGCAAACAAAGGGGCTGTTCCAAGTTCCAACTATGAAACTGACATTATGAGTATAAATCGGAATTGTATAGCTAAGACAAGAGTTTCAAGAAAAAATGTTGTAAAAGAACAATAGTACATCAAGATTTTCCCTAATGCTTCTCGAGGCCCAGTCCTGCAAAAAAACTCGATTCCGCATTACGCCCGAAAAAGAAAATGATACGCATGTGTCCTTTTTGTGTAGAGTGTTAGTGGGGTGGGGAGGGGCTTGCTTGGGATGCAATGAGTCCATACGTAAATGCATGTTTGTGATCAGATCTTATATCTTGGACTTTGCAATAGCAATTAATTTTGTGCTTAAAATAGACTGGGTTAACGGTCGATGTTGTTATAAAATCTTTTAACTACGGCTTGTATCAAGCCGTAGAACTTTACGACATTTCATAACAACACCTGCGGAAATACCATTGTTTGTCCGAAAATATGTCACGATTAGCTTGATAAAATCGTTCCCTATTGGATGGCAGTCATCTTTCTTGTTGTTACACGGTGTCCCAGAAAAATGTGAAAAATTGTGAAGAATGACAGACAATTATTAAAACTATTAACTGCCTTACACAACAATTATATTGTGCGACAGTTTCTCGGGAAAATTCCGGGATATTGTGTGACATTTCAGCCTTTACCCAAACGACAAAATTTTTAGACTAGTCCAAATTAAAAGACGTTGCAGAAGACACTATTAATGCTAAAGCATTCATAAAATCTCTTTGTTAAAGAAAAAAAAAAACGTATGGAAAAGGAGAACATGTCTTTCCTCAGTATTGTCTTCATTTTCCATTAAAGAGTTGTTTTATGTCATATATATTATCACATCGTCAAAGAAAGTTGCTAATTTGGAAAGGGTCATTAATAATCGAACAGAAAATTGGAATCGAATAGTTACGTTTCACGAGTGATGCTTAACCTATTTTCAAAGAACACATTGTTTAAACGTCTATAATAAAATCAGAAAAAAATGTTTCAAAGAAGAATATGATCTGAGGTGCTTCTTTAGAGCGAGATTTCTTGAGATATCTTGACTGAATATCTTCAATAAAGCAGAGAATGTGGACATACGTCATGCATTAGATGGACGCGGTTGATTTTTGAAAAATCAACTAATAAAAAAGTTCTTGAAGATAAACCAAATTTTGGTTTATCTTCAATAACTTTTTTTATAAGTTGATTTTTTTTAAAAAAAATTTTTGAATCTACTTCGACCATGTCATTCCTGACATTTTTCCACCTTCTCTGCTTCAGACCAAATTCAAATTGATCAAGTATTGACAAAGTTATTGAAAATTATCGGAAATTCAAAGTCACGTGATTATACACCGTGTTCACTGGAGGTCGAAATTTTTCGGGCAACGTCGTCAACATGCAGCGGTCGAAAGTGACGATCAAGATTCTCTCTCTCGTAACCTTTCCGTACAGAAGGAATGCAAACGACATCGCACGAAAATTTCCGACGTCCTGTGAATCTCATTAACGATTGACTACCTTAACCTTGTAGAATAATTTGTTACAAAGAAAATATTCCCTATCAACCCTTTCCCAAACGACAAAATTTATGACCGTCCCATTTAAAAACTGCTGTAGACGACATATTTGATACTTAAAAGGAAGGGTTTTGTATACAATATAGCATAGAAAATATTCAAACAAAAGGAGGAACTGCTGTTTATCAGCAGTTTCTTCTTTTGTTTCAATGTTTTCCCAAGTCTTTTCTATTAGGGACGTTTAAACCAGGCCTTGTTTGGGAAAGGGTTAACAAGATTTTTACTGTAACTGCATAAATCTGATACATAGAAATAATTGCTTTTCCAATAAATGATTGGGTTATCTTTTATCCCTTTCCCGGCAATTACCCTTTCTGACAAAATTGTCACCCACCAATGGGTTTGATATCGTTAACCTGGGCGAGAAGCTTGAGGCTCGGTAAAGGTGTTGCGGTAGTACTGGTTTGAGAAACAACAGGAAGCCATGGTTAGGTGCTCCAGCCGCCGTGATATGACCCTGTCAGTTGAAAACGGCGTAAAACCCCTATTAACTCAATTTGATCCCTTTCCCGGACAAGACCTGCATTTGCTTGCCCATTATTTGCACGGTAAATTGTTATCGTTATACGACGGTACTGCATTTTCGATATTTTACAATAATTCTGTCAATGTATTTATGATCGGTTTGAAAAAAAAAATGAAGGAGAGAAGGCGGAAAGACCCTTTAAGGACTAACTGAATACGAGGTATCTTTAAATATCCGTGAATGAAAACGTAATTGGCGTCCAATAATTTGATTCGTCGTCAACAACTTTTTATTATCTGGTTTTAAACAGATCTACCACATGATTATATAGCGAATTCTTGGTTTTTTCCCACCTTCGGAGCTTCAACCCGAATTCAAGTATTTAGGTAAGACCTGTGTAATGCGCTTCCTATATTTTCGATTTACATTATTTCGACTTATTCCATGACGTAGTTAAGTCAGAGCATACACCGAACATTTCCGATAATGTCCGATAGTAGTTCCCCGATTTTTAAAGTACATTTAAATGCAATGCTGCCTGTTTCCGTAACAACGGAAACACTTGAGCTAATCCGAGTCTTCTCTGATGTAAATACGCTCTTTGATATTTTGATTTTTCGCTATTTTCATCAGAGAGTGTTGCGCTTTGAAAACAGCGGAAAGTTTGGCACACGTTATTGTGCAGCTTTGATATTGGGTATTATATCCAATCACTCAGTAAAACACTGTAGGGTATAGATCAATTAATCATTTTTTGTCATACCTGACCAAAATTTAATTTTAAATCGGCCTGCTGGAAGTGAATAACTTTCTGAAATTCAACACCCCCTAATTCCAGTAGATTTCGTCGCCATTGTTATTGTAGATCACGTGACCAGATCTCGTTCAAAAATAGTACGGAATTTGCTGGCACGTGACCGCCTTTGATAACGAATTTCTTTCAGGTCACGTGACCGCCGTTGTTTAGAAATTATGGAGTGTTCTTGTTGCGGAGATCAATTTATGTCGATCTGTTCAGCTTGCAACTTGAATGGTATTGCTTCTCCTGATAAATTCCGTTTATTTCCTTCACCATGCTAGTAAGTTATGGAATTTACCCAAAAAGTAGCAAACATTATTGGTGCGAATATACTAGAACGTTTGCCGGACGTTTCTGATATATTTCATTTATTTATTTATTCATAGCATCAGTGTTTTTTAAACTCGTTATTGTTATATTATTTCAGAAGGGTCGTCAATTTGAAAAATAAAATAATCTTATTTTTATTTTCTTTTTTAAATTCTTATATTTAGACCGTTGCGTCATAATCTGGGAAAACCCGCATTCCATGTGCGAGAATTCGCGTTGATCACGTGGTTTTAAATGGCAGGTCACGGTAAACAAAGGCTGCTCAGGTAAGGGTTGTTGCAAAACATTGTCTATAAACCTTTTGGAAATACTTTTTGGTCGTATTTTTTCAGCAGCCATAACATTAACAATAAATGGTTCATTTATCGATACCATCAGGCGTTTTAAGGATAGCGTTTAAGATCGGACGGTGAACGATGCGCCACATCGAGTGGAGAACTTCTTGATATTTTCGAAGCGCAACACACTCTGATGAAAATAGCGATAAATCAAAATATCAAAGAGCGCATTTACATCAGAGAAGACTCGGATTACACTTGAGCGTGCTCAGATTTCCGGGAAATATTCTAAACAATTTAGTGAGCATGTTTCTAAATTGCATGAAGAGTAAGCAAAACCACCAACGAAAGCCCAAAATTCAAAATGTTGAGAGCAATGGATATTGTCTCCCTTTAAAATCGTCCATTCGCACCATAAAGATTCCGTCCCATAATTGGTCACATAGCCCAATGCACAGGTCTTACACTAACCCTTTTCCAAACAAGACCTGGTTTTGACGTCTCTAATAGAAAATGCTTGGGAAAACATTGAAACAAAAGAAGAAACTGCTGATAACCAGCAGTTTCTCTTTTTGTCTCAATATTTTCTGCCATATTTTACACAAATACTATCTTTAATAACATCCATTTTGTCATTTGTAGCAGTTTTTGAAGTGGATCACTCTAAAATTTGGCCATTTGGGAGAGGGTTAACTAGTAATCTGATTGACAACATCATTCGGTATATTTACAAGGCTTCATCAGACAAATTCTTGTACTATTTTGTCTAATGGAAACTGACATATCCTTTGTCCAGTATTAAATTAATTAGTCATTTTCAGAGGATAAATGTAATAGAACCCCAGTTATTTCATAGTAAAGTACACAGCCTTTTGAACACGATAGTAGATGAAAAGATAAGAGATAGATAAAACGCGTCGTGATATATTTTTTCTATAAATGAACCGATGCACTTCGAGGGAGACTCAAAATGGACTAGCCAGTCGTCTTATTGTATTGTTGGCATAAGATCGGATGGCACATGTTTACATTTTGTCAAAATGTAAACAAAACAGTGTTGTATAAAAGATCGATAATTCTTTATAAGTAGTGGCGTAGACATGTTGCAAATTTAGGTACGGTGATAGAACGGTCTGTTCACTGGTCAGAGTTTTCTGCATTTTATCGAACAATGTTTTGTTTACATTTGAACAAAACGTAAACATGTGCCATACGATTTGCGCCAACAATAAGCAGCCAAACAATATTAAAATGGTATAATCATTTTCTTTGTGTATGTTTCTATTTATTATTTTTAATTATTTTTTATATATTTTTATTTTTTTCTTTCTTTTTATTTTTTCATTTATTTATTTTATTTTTTTTTGACGTTGCTTTCATTTCATTTCCAAAGAATCTTTTATAACATAAGGTAATAATAACAACAAAGAATCAATATAGTGCCGATTCATACATGTGATTAACTTTTTATAAAGGACGTACCCCATTAAAAAAGGCAACCATACGATTCCGGATTCATTAAAATCGTTTTGTGTCTGTACCAATTAGCTTACTTTTAAAAACGCAGTTTGTTGTTGCTTTTGGAAAAGAAAATCAACCAAATTTCCAAAACAAAATAAAAATCTGTTGTTTTTTTTTCGATAGATCATTCACATAGCAATTTTCTTTGTTTCATATTTTGTAGCAAGTTTTCGTTTTGAATTTCAAGTACTGCTGCTGCTTTAATAGAAATGAAAAATCTGTTTTGTTGATTGTTGTGCACCCCCTATCGCTCTAGAGAAATCACTTGTGACAAATTAATACAGTAGAGAAAGATCTCTATTGGAATTTTTCATTTAGTCTGTGGTCAATTTTGGTGTAGGGTTATTTCAACTATAGGAAAGTGTGTGGCGTTATTAAAATTGTGCGTAATTAAAACAAATAGAAATTGTAGAAATGGTTGTAAAATGACATTTTTCAGATTGCAGCTTAAATAAGATATTATCTAAAATAAAAATGATTAACATGTTTTGTTATGCTTACAGTGTCACCCATCACTTCATAGAATAACATTTGTGATTTACTGATACAGCAGAACAGTTAGAGATTTATCGGAATCCTTTATTAATATTTGGTGAATTTAGTTGTTATTTCTTCTGTACGAAATTGTGGTGTGTTATTGAGTATTGATACTTATTGTGCTTAATTAAAACAAGTAGGTTTTATATAATAAGATCTAATGGCACGTATGTGCATGTTTGCCTCAAAATTACTAAGTACTTACTGACAAAATCGGTTAAAATCGAAAAAAAAAGGCTAGGGAAATTTGGGATAAAATGCATTTGAGTAAGACCTTTATTGGAGTCTTTCGTTTATCTTCGAAATATTTTGTTATACGATTATAAATCTATGTGACGTTCTGTTGTGTTCACCAATTGTTAATAAATACTTGTCGTAATTAAGGTGACCATGGAGGGCGGTCATATGACTTACAAATTTTGTGTATATTCTGCGCCACCAAATGCCCGTGCTACCTTTTTTTACAATATTTTAATGCGAAATAAATTGCCTTTTTTAGTAATGGTGACGTTTGCTCGAACATTGTAAACGGTTTTTGAAAATATAGATTGTTTTTGTAATAATTATGCTTAAACAGGTAGATAGGGTAAGATACGTGTACATGTATATTCAAACATCTTTTATAATTGTATGGTAAGGGATACTAGAAAGATTTCTATGAAATAGGTTTCGTTGCTATTATGACCTTTTTCAAATTACATTTGAAATATAATAACCTAACATAAGATTATTCATCTGTTTTGTTACTCATGCAGTGCCACATATTTAACTCCTGAAACACTTGTGATTAACTGTCACATAATAGTTAGAACTTTATTGGAATGTTTCATTTATTTGTAGTGAATCGTGCTGTATGGTTGTTTCTTCTATAGGACATTCTGGTGTGATTTCCAATCGACTTTTGATACTTATGGTGCTTAATTATAACAGGCAGTTAATAAATACTAAGGTCTGGCTGCACGTATTCTTAGAGTGATAATAAAGGGCTTAAAAAGAATTTGAAGAACTTCGTAGTAAAACATTTTTACAAAGAACTTTTTTGGTACTTTTCAGTCATCTGTGATGAAATTTGTACGGTTATTTTATCTTCAGGACATTCTTGTGTATAATTATCTAATTGATTATTAATCATTAACATGGTATTAGGACATGGTATTATGACAGACTGCACATATTTTTTTCTTTTTATTTGTTGTCTTCTAAATTGACAGAAAATATGCTGAATAATACTATTACGAATTTTTGCATTCAGTATGTAGTACGTTAATGCGTTTGAAAAGTTATGGTACCAAGTATAAGGGGAATATAAGACGTCAGCAATGCTTTTGGAATTTAAACATGGACATTAATCAGTGATGATTTTAGTGAATATATGACTTATGTAATGCGTCACAAAAATATGCCAAATGGAAGAAAACAATCTTTGACCATTAATGAGTTCGGACCAATATCAAATAATTTTGGACAGATTTATGTTTGTTTGACAAGAATTATTCATTGATTCATTTAAATAATCAAATCTATTCAGATAGTTTTTTTGAATGCCAAAGACATTCTCCGGAATTAAATTATACGACTCTTTTTCCTGCAATTCAATTCAATTAGCTTATTTAAATATTTCATCAACTACATAAATATTGACAGCAGTTGAATGTTTATCATTTGGTTATTTTCATTTATTTATTTTTGAAGACTACGTTCTGATGTTAATTCGCAAAATTAGGAATGGTCAAAATCAAACTCGTACAAAAAGAATTTACATGGGTTGTCCTGAAAGTTCGTGGACACACAATTTATTTTGCTCCACAATACTTTCTTCGTGAAAAAAATCTATATCACTTGCAAGCTAAATATCTACACAGTACTTTTTCGACAAAAAGAAATAAATTTGGTAAGCAATTATTTTGCAATAGGTCATTAAACAACCCTACATAGGTGTACCCGGAGCACATCAAAATATGAGCTTTTTTGGTTACCCATGACTGTGTTTTTATATATTATGATGTAACGTATGAAATTGACTGGAAACGTAATAATATATGTATAAAAACTCGACGTCACATTCCGACTCCATAATACATGTATTTTGATTACAACTTTGCCATGTTAAACTATTAAGGTTGGAAGGGGCATTGCGCTAAAGGAAGAATACGCGTTTTAATTGCATAATAACTTCGAAAACATGGTCCGATTTTAAAGTCTCAAATAGAAGGGGAGTTTTTTTTCCAAAAATCTCTCTATCAGTATTTCTATGCCAGAATTGAGAATTTCCTTTTTTTCTTCCTGCGACACCTTCCAATACTAACTATAACTAACTAAGTATAAAAGTTCTCTGGATCATCAGTTAAATTTACATTCACACTGTTTTGACTTACATGTGAGCAATGACAATTATAAAGATGCCATTGCTGACATGTACGCCAAATTATGTGACATTATTCAAGATGTTTCTGTCAAGTCATTTCCCGCATCAAAGTACCGGAAGTATCTCAAGCCGTACTGGAATGCTGATTTAAAATCACTTCACTTTCAAATGCGTGAGAAGAGAAGAGATTGGTTATTACATGGCAAAATCAAAGATAATGAAAATGTTTATTTTAAAGAATACAAGGAGGCAAAAAGAGCTTTTAGAAAAAGGCATAGATCTTTGGCTAAAGGCTTTCTTCGCTCCCTCAATGAATCTATTGACAATTCTATCGATCTAGATCCAGGCACATTCTGGAATCTTTATGGACACAGAACAAAAGATAGTAAAAATACTCATTCTTTTCAAGGATGTATGAAATTTAATGACTGTTCATATCATAATCCCGAAGAAATTGCAAATCAATGGGGTCTTTATTTTGCTGACATATATTCGCCGTCACCGATAAATAATGAGTTTGTCCGGAACGTGAATCAATCTATTTCACAAATAAAAAAAGAGGATACTTTCTCTGATGTCGATCAATTTAATATTGATGACCTCAGAGAAGCCGTGTCACACTTAAACAGGAATAAAGCTTGTTCACACGATGGTATATTTTATGAACATGTCATTTACGGAAGCGAAACTCTACTGAATGTATTACTAAAGCTTTACAACTACATGTTTAGATTTTCATTTATTCCCAAAAAGTTAAAATTTGGAGTTATTGTAACACTTTTTAAAGGAGGAAAAAAGAAAAAAGATGATCCAAATAATTACAGAGCAATTACTTTGTCGTCTGCTATTCTGAAAATATACGAATCCATGTTATTGAAGATTATAAAGGCTGATATGACAGTATCTCTAAACAACTTTCAGTTTGGTTTTCAAAGGGGCGTAAGCTGTTCTATGACATCATTTTTGCTAAAAGAGTCTATTTATTATGCTAAAGAGTCCAATAATTATTTATACGCATGTTTTCTAGACATAAAGAAAGCTTTTGATAAGGTATGGCATAATGGTCTTTTCTTCAAGTTACATGAAATGGGGGTATGTACTCCAACACTGAAATCTGTTATGAGTTTATATGACGAATCTGAATCTTATGTATTATATAGAGGTTACAAATCGGACCCATTCACTATTTATGTGGGTACCAGACAAGGTGGGCTGAGCTCACCTTTCTTCTATCTCTGCTTCATCAATGAACTGCTCTGCCAATTAGAGAGAAGCATGTTTGGTATATTTATAGATGGTACCCATCTACCAAATATCACCTCTGCAGACGATATGGTTTTATTAAGCTTGTCAAAAAACGGCTTATCAAAACTGATATATATTTGTCATAATTATTCAAAACAATGGATTTTCGAATATAATGCTTCAAAATGTGCAGTCATAGTGTTCAATGAAAGCAAAATCAAGTACAACCAGTCTAAAAGAAAATGGTTTATTGGCGACCAGGCCATTGATGAAACAGAGAATTATGTTCACTTAGGAGTAAATTGTAATAAATACCTATGTAATTCTGAAAATGTTGCAGACATTTGTCAAAAACTGCGTGGCACATTTATGTCATTGGTCAAACTTGGCATGAACAATTATGGTTTGCATCCATTTACACTTAAAAAGTTATACAACACTGTTGTTTTACCCCGTGGCTTGTTTGGAAGCGAAATTGTTTACTCACTTTCAAATAATGAGTTACTTAAGCTAGAACGTTGTCATCGTTTTTGTATTAAAAATATTCAAGGGATTAGTAAATTGACTAGAACTAATATTGTCCTAGGACTTTTACAAATGTTCGATATGCAAACCATAGTTGAAAAGCGCAAGTTAAACCTTTTTGGGCAGTTGTGTTCACTAAATCCTGACAATTTCATAAAACAAATATTTGTAAAACGTATGTGTAACTTTATGTCGTCTGCCAATTCGACACAAACAGGTTATTTCCCTGACATTTATTCTATAATCATCAAATATGAATTATTACCATTTCTGCAGAATTTCTACACTAACGGTATATTTCCGAAAATTAGCAAATGGAAAGTTGTCACAAATCGTCAAATTTCAATCCAATTCAAAAGATATTGGACCAATAGTGTATTACAAAATCCAGATCTAAACTTATTTTCCAGAATACACCCCGCTTTTTGCGACAGTGTATTTTGGCATATAAGCAAACTTAATCCTAAATATCTAAAACCCTGCAGAAATGTTATTAAAATGATATCAAGGATAGGAATGTATAGCGAGGAAAAGTTATGTTCAAAATGTGGCATCTTGTATGATGATGATATTTCCCACTGTTTAATGACTTGTCATAGTTTAAATGAGGTTAGACTTAGGTTGTATGACACTATTCTACAAAGCTATGGTCAAGAATGTTACTCGGTCTTTACTTCTGCTTCGGATGATCAGAAAATTTGCATCTTACTTGGCGCTCCAGATCCTGAATTTCTATGTACTTTAAAGTCTACTCATATCGCTTTCGTGACGTCTGTTTTGTGTCACGTCAGCAATATGTGGACCACATTTAACCGTTGAACTGCATATGGTGAACTGCGTTCAAACGCGCGGCAACTACAACTTGTACAAGTTGGGGTTGCGGCGAGTTTGTATGCGTACGTTAAATACGTTATATAGTTAAAAAAAGCCAACATATTTTGTATAATAGTGTTCATGATGGCGTGCTTGCTATTCCGTAATTTTGTTGTAAATATTTGTACTTTGTTTTCCTGTTCTTCTTTCCCTATGTTAATTCATGCGTCTGTAAATCTTCATGTAACAAAATGGAGGAAATAAAGATATGAATGAATGAATGAATGAATGATTTTTTACGTTCAAAATCACATTCTCTGATTTTGATGTCTCAAAAAGAGGGGGAGTTTTTTTCCAAATATCTCTTTATCGATATTTCTATGCCAAAATTGAGAGATTCCTTTATTTTCTTTCTGCGGCACCTTACAAGTCGGACTCATTTAGAATATTGATGTCTGTGGAAAGGACTATTTTTGGTTTGTTTTGCATGATTTTTTATGTTTAAAATCACATACATGTACATGGAATTATAATCTAGGAGTTTAGAAAGTTGAGCGAGCGCGGTGCTAGATGGAAATGAAGAACAATAACTGTTTCAAGATGACCAACGGGGCGGTGAAATTAAAGGAAATGGAGGCGAACGGTCACATGACCAAATCCACATCGGGATTAAGCTCGACAAAAACTAAAGAGACGATCGTGTCCATCAGTAGAGGAAGTAAGGGGTGTTATTTCACGAGGGCTCAAGTCACTGTGTTCACGTCAGCGTTTTTGCTCACATTGGGCGTCGTTGTTTTCCTCGTTTTGTTTTTCGGCACGACTGAACGACCTATCCGCCATTATCAAACAATCAACTCGGTGAATTGTAACTGCACAAAGGATAACAAGGTACATGCTAAACCTCAAATCGGTGACCTAAAAATTGAGAATCTCCCAGTTCAAAATGTTGTATTACCCAGTGAAGAAACGCAATTTGGAATCCGGCTACCCGCTGATATTTTACCCATTCACTACAAAATTGACCTTGTAATTGACCTTACTAGGGTCAAGGACGATGAATCACTGGTACACCTACCGTACACAGGGGGTGTCAAAATGCTCGTCAAAATAATGGAAAGTACAAAATATATCGTGTTTCACATTAAAATGTGTTGTTTATGGATTGTTCATGATACTGTCAAAATAAAACGTCTCATACACGATGGTTTTGAACCAATCAGAATTGATGACAACACCAAATACGGAGAAGATGTGGAAATAATCAATCATTCCTCTGATTTCATGAAGGAGCTTTATATAATGAAGTTGAAAACGTATCTGAAAGCTGGAGAATATTACGTGATTGATGTCGGCAAATTCACGGGTAAAATATACCCCGACCTAAAGGGTATATACCTGAGCCACTATAAAGACGAGAACGGTGTGAAAAGGTGAGTTGTAACCCTTTCCCAAACAATAAAATTTCGGATCATTTCAATTTGAAAGTCGATGCAGACGATAATTTCAAATTGATAAAAAAATTAAAAACTTGTCCCTTTTGGGTTAGAAATCATTGTGGACAATGACGAAATTGCTTGTCACAAGCAATTTCTTCATTGTCCACTATGTATTCCAAAGTCATTTTCTTGTATGGAGTCAAAAAGAGTCGATGCGTGTTAATGGGTTAACACCATATGACCGGTGGCACTATACATATTTAGCAAATTATCACTTTTCAACAAAAATCTTGTGTCTGCAGCTTGTTTTAAGCTGCAGTTGTAAGTTCCTTTTTGAAAAGCAGCGATATACATGTATGTATAATGTGTTATTTTATCATTAAGGACATTGGTCTGTATTCAACAGCAGTTGTAAAAATATCTTCTAACACTTACTTACTTAACAAGCAATCCGATTTAACAAGATATAGGTCTACGTTAATCATACAGAATTTTGTGTGCTTTGTGTGTTTGTTGCAACAGGATTCCCACTGACTTTTATATCTTGGGGTAACAATAGTCATGTTACAGCATACTTGTATTCCCTCTTTATGAAAAAATACCAGGCTGCTTGCAAAACGTGGGGGTACAAGATTCAATTTGAGGGTAAAAAACTCACATTTGGAGTTTTTAATGGAATTCTGTGTAATTTAATACGGTAAGTAATCCAGATGGCGCTTTAATACGAAATGACATGTCCCCAGGCTGCCATTTTTTTACAGGAAAGTAAAAGAGGGCTACATGATCCGACTGGAACGCATGCTAGCTAAGAAAATCGTCGGTTGGATGTCAAAACCTCGTAACTCTAACTTTTTCAAGGTATAGTTACGATGTTTTGATCTCTTACGAACGATGCACATGTATATGTGACCCATCACGCTAAAAGGGACCTTATAGAAATTGTGAAAAATATCAACCCTAGTCAGTCTGCGCAGTCCGCGCAGCCAGACTTAGGGCCGACACTTTTCACTTGTATGTAATTTTCTAAATCTGGAATGTTTTCCCTATCTTACTAGATGTTCATTTTTCGCATACTGTATCTGGTAGACCTTTGCTGGGTCTGACAAATTTGTCATAATTTGGATTTTTTTACTTCTGATAAGGTCCCTTTTAGCGTGACGGGTCACATATATATTTGTGTGATTCATGTCATGTTTAGGAACACAGAAAAGAGGAGTGAACCCATTCCTAAATTTGTTATTTCAAATCTAAACCATGTATTCAGTACTCCTTTTGAATCGTCCTTATGAGACGACTGGATTGGGTGCCGACGAAATATTGTTTGGAGAATGAAATGTAGCGTTTTGATTAGCCATCATTCCATCTTCACGGTGTATAATCACGTGACTCAGAATTTCCGATAATCTTTGAACAATATCTTTTTTAATAATTGGCCAATTTGAATTCGGTTTGAAGCACAGAAGGTGGAAAAGTGCCAGGAATCAACTGAACGTGTTGGATTTTTTAAAAAAATCAACTGATAAAAAAGTTATTGAAGATAAACCAAAATTTTGGTTTATCTTCAATAACATTTTTATCAGTTGATTTTTCAAAAATCCGACACGCCCATCTAATGCGAGACATCTGTCCACATTCTCTGCTTCAAACCGTATTCAAATCGGTCCAGCATTTACAAAATTATTGAAGATTTTCTGAAAATATTGTATCACGTGATTATCCATCGTGATCTTATATGTAGCTCTGGTATCGTTTTATTAATGTTCAAATATTTCTAGGGTAGATTCAACATGGAACTCACCGAAAAAACTTGTTCTTTCTTTTAAAATAGTGTGTCTTTTGTCGTGAAAATACTTTTGTTTAATCTTAGCAAATGTTTGGTTTCTTGAGGTTTTACGCCGTTTTCAACTGCTATGAAATAGTGCAATGACACAAACAGTATAAAAAAGACAAGCAGGATCCCGAGAAGCCGTAAGTGAAAGTATGTTAAAGTATCCGCTGATTGGCAAAATTAGACTGTTGGGTACAAAAAAAACATCAACACATTTTCTATGTCCAAATATCAAAGTTTCTACAATTTTCAAACATTAAAAGTGTTTAATTTCGTCTTTGAAATTGGATATCTTTGTATTTTCCGATCTTTACCAAAGACGAAATTTGAAACAACGCTAAACTTCCGATTTGTAGTTTTGACCTCATACCGTTACAATTATGACGTCATGGCGGGACGAAATGGGTAGTCATGGGTGATTTCCCGGAAAGCCTGAGATTCCTGACACAGTTTAATGTCCGACTTTTCTGTCATAAAGCGACTTCCTCGACGCATATAAATCGACACTAAAACACGGAATTCATCCTTGGTAAATGTTAAAAAAATATGTTAAAACAGTGAAAAAAATGTCGTTAGTGAGCGAAGGAACATGCCAAAGAACGGATTAAGGAAGGATGCTCCAGATTCCTATTTTTTCCCAATAATAGAATTTATGTATATTTTGTATGTTGAAATTACATGTTATTACCAATTGAAAAATAAAATAAAATTGGATGGTCTGCGATCTTGTTTGAATTTTATAGGCATTCGTATCACATACCATTACAGCGAAAAAATGCACAATTTCTTGCACCTGTCCATGGTCACTAAAATGCTAATAAATGCTGTATAATCAAAAACGGATTTAAAGTAACGTCTCACTTTTGATACGAAAAGAAAACCCACAACATGTGCTATTATAAACACGCAAATGTATAAAACAGCATACTCACGTGTTCAATTCGATCACACATTAATGACCGAGTGTTCCGAAAAACTGGAGCATTCCCCCTTAAGTTTGTCTGTATTACTCTGACAACCGAGAAAAGGATGAAACTGAGACTTCGCTTTATGACAGAAAAGTCGCATACTTTATCTATGTCAGACACTTCATTCTCTAGATTTGAGGCGGAATCAAGCCATGGTAAATACGTCATTTCGTGAAGATTTACGGAAATCCTCGAAAATCAATATTTCTTAATCCAAGTACCGACGTAAAGAAAAGCAACTAAAACTTTTAAAACAACCGATTTCAATACCTATAAATAGATGTCGCCCCAGTCGATTATCATCTATCTCGGTTGGGCATTCTGGGTAAACTAATTTCAAGATGTCAGCGGCCTTAAAATGCATACACGTGGTACTTCCTGTCACGCGGCACAATTGCTTCGCATGCTTGCTTTTAATTAAGTAAAAAAATAATAATTTGATTTGAATTAATTCTTTTAGTTCATAAAATTGTGACGAAAAGTAAACTTTATTTTAAGTAAACTTTATTTTGCAGTAAATGTAGTTTTTTCAACTTTCTGCCCTCTACTTTTTGGCGACAGGATCTCGGAGTTATGCGCACTGCGTAGTGATTGAGCCAAAGATGGATAAAGTGACGCGTCAAATCAGTCAGTCCAATTTTGAATGTAAGACTGGAAACCATAACAATATACTGGACTGACTACCCATTCAATACCTAAAACCATAGAAAGGTTTAATGATTTTCTTCTAATTTACGGCGAAATCAACTGCCTATCTCGGGAGCCTTCAAATGGTCATATTGCGGCGGCGGATGAAGTCTTGTATACATTATTGTAAAGAAGTCGCAGAATTGATGGTTTAAGTGTTTCCATATGCAAATACATATGCATATTCGCCCATAAAGACTTCTAAGCGACAAACGGGCTAATACCAATAATTTCTTTTTACAAAGTAATGAATATAAGAAAATAGTAATTTTCATTAACTGCTATACAATAATTGCTTAAGGCAGTATAATACTGTTGCAACAGAACTTACAACCTCAAACGAAATACATGCCATGTGCACATTGTCAGATGAGATCTTTTACGGCGAGTTTGTTCTTACTCAGGTTAGTTGTGAAGCATGGATATTTGATCTACAAAAATTCGTCGTTCAAGATACGATTTTCTGAACCAGGTTACAATAGTAAATGTTATAATCCTTGGTGATAACAAACGATTATCTTACGAAATTCTAACTGCCTTTTTACAAAATCATTCGCATTTCTGTTATAGAACTTGACTTCAATTGTATACAAAATTCGCTTGTCAACACTTGATACCATTTCAAATGAAATTCTACAACACGCAACACGTGACCATTTGCTAAAGAAAAAAGAAGTTGTTGAAAAAAAAAACAATTATATTTCTGAACATTTTTTGTACAAATATGTTGACAGGAACTTGGCCGACAAATACTACGAAGTCTGTTTATCAGCGAAGGATACTACTTGTGTCTGGTAGTAATATTTTTAATCGTGAAATTGGTCCCGGGGTTGATCGTTTAATTATATTACAAGGAAGGAAATTGACTTTTTATTGCGTCAAATTTGTAGTGCAAATTATCTAAGACAAGGTTCTGTTAGTGTAAGAGAGACATTGCGTATTCCTGCGGGACACCGATGTAATTGGATTAGAAATTCACACACCTTTCCCTTTTTTATCTGCAAAATTGTGAGAGAAAAGGGTCATAACAATTTCAGGAATTGAATTGTAGTTGAGTTTGTTTGTAGGACTCAAGTTGTAAGAAAATTGTAAGTTTGTTTACGAAAGAATATGTTGAAAAACAAAATACAATAAATTTAAACGTTTAAGGAAATGTAACATAGATTGCGACTGATTATACGTCAAAGATTTATCAGCAAATCGCAGAAAAATATGTTGTTGTTGTTGTTGTTTTGAATATATTTGTTCACTTTGTGTGTCATACAGTTTCGACGCGATTCCCTTTTCTTTAAAAAACGAACTGTTACTATGTTGATAAGAATGAACAAACCAGTTTCTTTGAATTGTTTTATTAAAGCAACAAGATAGATTTTGTATCTAACGCTGTTCATTTAGACCTGAGTGATACTATTATTTTGATTATTTTATTTATTTGATTACGTAACACATTTGATTTTATCGACCGACATTTCTTCTGTATTTATTTCAATCATTGGCGATCTGGTTAATTTGACATTCAAATTTGACCTAGCAAAGTGTCATCGTAGAAAATAAGACTGAATGTGAACTAAAATGATCTTGTTTTATAGCTGCTTCATAGTATTCAGCATATGAAAAAACAACAATGTGAATCATGGTTAAATTATTTTTGCACATATTTGCCTAGTACAATGTCTGTCTCAAATATCATAAAGAGCCTTTTCCAAGATCCAAGCTCAATGTGTTTGCCTTAAGAGCAACTGTCGAAATATTGTCTCTCACAAATGGTGATTGGATTGGAGTTTTTGGCCCTTTGGTTCATTTGATTGACGGACAGAAAGATTACATAGCAAATTTGAATAGTCAATTGACCTCATCAGCAAATCGTCGCTTTTCAACGAAAACTTCGTAACTGCAGCTTGCTTGGAGTCAAAACAGTTTTTTTTTCCCTTTTGCCTCGTGACTGTATTTACTCAACGCTTTCCAAATTGATAACCGTGTTTGACTAGTCCAATGTCAAAGAACAACTGCAGACCTTGATGAAATTTTAAGGGGGAGAGAGAAAATATTGGTTTGCTGTAATAATTTTCCCTTTTCGAGTTTTTCATCTGTTTCTCTTTCAATGGAGGCTTAAACATGGCTTGTCTGTGAATGGATCAAAGACTAAATCTTGGATATTTTGTGTTTTCAGTTTTCCTATTTTAGTCATTTGATATGGAAAAAAATCATCAGGTTTCTTATTTCATAATAGGAAAAAATCTACCTGTACAAGATTATAGCGTATCTTTCAGCTTACACCCGTAAACTTGTAGTGTGGTCACAGTCTCGTTTTAAAAATACTGCCTCTATCTGATTCTATGTAAAAACGAGTAATTTACAAACGGCATTTTCAGCCTAAATAACACATTAAATTGCCAAAAAGTGTGTAAAAACATAAAGCTAAATAGTTATATTTTATTATGGTAAAAAACTTTTACCTTGTACACATTCTTTTCGTGTTAAATCTCTATTTGAAAAAGTGGGTCAACTCTGCGTTTCTTTGTTTGAACTCGGTCGTTACCTTAGAAGGACGCGTGGGTATGTGTGATAAAATTGCTTTGGCACTGCCATTTCTTAACGGATTTTCATAAATCTTATATCAAATTAAAAAGGGAAGATAGACCTATGCATCCGTGTATGTTAATACGACGAACTGATGAATAATGAGTCGATGATTAGGTATTCAATATAGGTGATTTTAATTGGCTTCAAATGGCAAGAACTATGCGGCAGAAAAGCCTAGAAAAGCCTATGTATGTTCTTCAACATCCTATCTATTCAAATAATAAAACATCTTATACTTTTAGCTTAGCGCATTCAAGCGCAAAGGCTTTAACAATGGGAAGTGTTTTTCAATTCCCCGTAATTTATCGATAATTTCTGTCTAAACTCCATTCATCCTAAATTTATTCATAGTGACAGTGACTCAAAGGACATTCTTGCAAAGTTTGGTCGAAATTGGCCGAATGGTTGATTTGTTAAGAATGATATCATGATTTCTCAAAGTTCGATAAGCCTTGTCCTGCCATGCCCATATTTTTTTTGACGAATCAAAAAATCGCGAACATGCTTTGAATATGATCATCCAAGGAACATTCCTGTAAAGTTTTGTCAAATTCGGCCCAATGGTTAAGGAGTAGGAGGTGTTTCAAGGAATTATGGGCGAACAGACGGAGGGACGGACGGTGAGTGACCACAAAAGCTCATCTTGAGCACTTCGTGCTCAGTCCAAAGGGATTTACAAAATCGGCGTTTCTCATGGGCTTCCTAAACATCCATTTAACCCTTTCCCAAACAGTAAAACTTTATGGTCATCCAACTCGAAAGCTGTGAAAGGCGGCAGAATGAGTGTAAAAGAAAATAAGATTCTTTCGCCCCAATCTTTTCACCTTCAATAAAATCCGTTCAGGACGTCAAAACCAGGTTTAACCAGGTCTTGTTCGGGAAAGGGTGAGGCAATTAGATTGAATTTAGAGGTTGCAAAAAGGACATACACGTTCAAATGTATAGTGTTCTTTTGGGTCAATGTTTTGAAAGCCTATTTCTTCACGAACCAGAGATATAATGTTAATAATCGATCACTTGAAAGTTTGAATTTTTTTTGTTTGAAATTCATATTTAATATGTCGTAAAATCTTGTTTTTATCGGAGGCAATGACACGGAAATGATATGCGCACAACGAAGCGCAGAAAATATTTACGCATAGTATAGGGAGAAAATGTTGGTTATCGGCATGTTCTTCTTTTGTCTCAATGTTTTCCAAAACCTTTTCATATATGATCGTGAAAATCATGTCTTGTTCGGGGACGGGTTGAAATAATGTAACAAAATATTTGTATAATTGTTGTTGGGTAGAAATTGAAGAACTAAATTGTTTGGTAGAATAATTTCATCCTTTGTAAAACTTCAAAGGAGTATAACTATTTTATCAAATGTCCGATTTTAAAAACGTAAGCAGTTTTGAGTTCCTCTCATTCAGACCTTGAAAATGATATGAGGTGCCTCGTGAGAAAACCTGCCTAAATGACAAAAAAATCGATTTTCACTTTTTTGTATATTTTCATGCAACGACATTTTTTCTTTCATATGACACCATAATTAGTTCAATGTGACAAATATTAACGATTTTATTGATATTAAACGATAACCTATGATAACGTTGTTGAACACACTTGTAAACGTGACGTCAATGACGTTCATTTTTAAGACGTAGGGCTACAATGTGTCGCCTCCATGACTCTGGAATAAAAATAATAACAATATGGCCTACAACATCTACCACTATAGTCTATACTGTCATGACAGTACATTTTTTTCTTTTTGCCTTTATTAACGCTCGTCCATTGCAAATCTATCTGGAGTGTCAAAAACGCAGTGAGCGCCGCCGTATTCTTCGACGCGACAAATGCCGTTCATCAAAGTGATCAACCAATCAAGTCAAAAACATTTAGAGACAAAAAATATTTCAAAAAACTCTGCGGTTATTTATTTTTTTACATTTCTAAGCTATGACACTTTGTGACGATCCCACGACATGTATAATATAGAAATACTTGTTGGTTGTAGGAAATCTTGCAGGAAAAGATAACAAAGTTCTCTGCTACATTCTGGAGATCCCTAAAGTTTAAGCATTTAGTTTTTCGTCTGAAACTACCTTCAGTTTGGATCAGCTTAAATAGTGTTGTTTCGGAAAGGATTTAATATTTAGATTGAAGTTAGGCTTAAATCTAAGAAGTGTGCGGTCGGAAATCATTTTCAGAAAAAAAATAATAATAGATCTAGTACCTTTCCAGCGAGCAATTCACATCTCATAGTGCATCAAAATGGAATCATAATGTCATATGTATCAATTGCCCACAAACGACTTTAATACATTAACATGTTTTATAGAAGAGATCTCAGATCGTCAGCAAATATTTTAATCATTCAAATAGACTGAACCCTTCCAAAACTAGAGTCTTGGTCGGGAAATATACAAGCTATCACTAGGCTAAGAACTGGTTCGGAATATCCAACAGAATGACAGTGTAAAAAATGCTGATAAATTATCAATTTACTTCTTTTCCCTCGAGGATTTCTATGTTAAAAGTAGTAGGCCTAGATATTCTGTTTTTCGTAGTTGTAAACCTAAATGTCACCCACAAAAAAGGCTTTCAATTTCAGTTCAGGATTACGCTATTTATGAAAAGGCTGAAACATGAATTTAAGTGACGCATCTTAAACTGCACATTTTAAGATTATGCAATTAGGCTAATCTACAGTTTCATGAAATTCGACATTTGCTCAATTACTTTTCAAATATTTTGGCCTATGAAGCTACTGTTTTATAGGCCTAGACATAGATGTAGGCCTAAGCTGTGATTATGAAACATCATATAGGCATAAAGAGGTTGGCAGGATTTCTAGGCTACTTAAGGTGGTAGGCCTACTTTCACGTATTCTCATATTATGAGGGATCTTGGCCATATTAAAATCCAAAACAAGAGGGCCAAGATGGCCCTGGATCGCTCACCTGATAGAAGTTTGAAACTTTCTCCATGCAGAACAAGTCCCACCTTTTACATGACCTAGGTATTTCTAGGACAAGAACACGAAATTTAAGATGCGAGATTATGATCCAGCTGAAAACAGCATTCTTAATCTTTAATAATCAATATTTGTGGCTGTTAAAGTGAAAACCAAGTCGATAAAAAACATCTATTTTGTCATAATCCAGGGCACATAACTCTGTTCTGATAAAGATATTCTCATCAACCTTATGTCCAAGTTGTTTTTTGATTGGTCAATTATTTATTAATTACTGTTTGAGTGATATTTACAACGAAATCGGTAATTTTGTCACCATCAAGGACACAAAACTCTGTTTTTTCTAGTCTGATCAATATGAAAAATGAAAACATATAAGATCTCATGGTCACCTAAATTGTGACCAAGTTGTGTCTTGATTGGTCAATATTTGTGTTTTTTTAGAGTGAAAATAAAGGGGAAAAAAGCAATTTTGTGAAATTCAAGGGCCAATAACTCTGTTTTTTTTTTTGGTCCGATCAAGCTGAAAATTTAACTCATTCAGCATCTTATGGTTACCATCATTGTTGCCAAGTTTTGTCTTTATCGGTCATTAAATGTAGATGCTAAAGTGTAAACAAAGTCGAAAATGGCAAATTTATCAAATTCAAGGGCACATAACTCCAGATTTCCTACTTCAATGACACTGAAAATCAAAATCATTCATTATTGTATGGTTACCAACATTCTAGCCAAGTTTTGTCTTGATTGGTCAATATTTGTAGATGCTAGAGTGGTAACAAAGTTGAAACTAAGCTATTTTTGATATTCAAGGGCGCATAACTCCGGACTTCCTGATCTGATCTGATCCAAAATCAAACTCGTCCAAGAGCTTATTGCCATACATGTTTTTGACCAAGTTTGGTCAAGATTGGTCAATATTTGTAGATGCTAGAGTGGTAACAAAGTCAACAAGAGCAACGCTGGGCGTGGCATTATACGCCCGAAGCTCAGAAATAAATGGTTGTGTTATATTTGTTGATATCCTGTTCTTTTCTAAAAGTCTCTTGCAAGTATCAGATATAACAAAATTCACCAAGTACTAAAATATTCACAAAGTATTGCTGCACAAATTTTATCAGATTGAGATCATGTAATCAAACACCCTAGCTATGAGTTCTACACACATGTGAAGTTTCAACATCGTAGGCCTTGTATTTTGAAAGTTATTGCAGACTGAATCAAACAAAGGGCAATAAGTCAAAAATTATAAATGGTAGAGTTAGGATTATTGCACTCTGCACATCCTAGCTATGAGATCTATACACCTGTGAAGTTTCAAGACTATAGACCTTATAGTTTCAAAGTTATGGACCGGACACAAATTTGCTAACTGAATCAAACAAAATCAAACAAAGGGCAATAACTCAAAAATTACAAATGGTAGAGTTGTGGTTCTTGCGCTCTGCACACCCTAGCTATGAGATCTATACACCTGTGAAGTTTCAAGACTATAGGCCTTACAGTTTCAAAGTTATTGACCGGACACGAATTTGCTAACTGAATCAAACAAAATCAAACAAAGGGCAATAACTCAAAAATTACAAATGGTAGAGTTATGGTTCCTGCACTCTGCATACCCTATCTATGAGATCTATACACCTGTGAAGTTTCAAGACCATAGGCCTTATAGTTTCAAAGTTATGGACCGGACACGAATTTGCTAACTGTATCAAACAAAGGGCAATAACTCAAAAATTACAAATGGTAGAGTTGTGGTTCTTGCGCTCTGCACACCCTAGCTATGAGATCTATACACCTGTGAAGTTTCAAGACCATAGGCCTTATAGTTTCAAAGTTATGGACCGGACACGAATTTGCTAACGGAAAGACAGACGGACAGACGGACAGACAGACAGACGGACAGACAGACGATGCACGCGATAACATAATACGACCCTTCGCGCGTATAAAAACTAGCGATTTTTGATATTCAAGGGCGCATAACTCCGGACTTCCTGATCTGATCTGATCCAAAATCAAACTCGTCCAAAAGCTTATTGTCATACATGTTTTGACCAAGTTTGGTCAAGATTGGTCAATACTTGTAGATGCTAGAGTGGTAATAAAGTAAAAAACTAGCGATTTTTTATATTCAAGGGCGCATAACTCCGGACTTCCTAATCTGATCTGATCCAAAATCAAACTCGTCCAAGAGCTTATTGTCATACATGTTTTGACCAAGTTTGGTCAAGATTGGTCAATATTTGTAGATGCTAGAGTGGTAACAAAGTCAAAAACTAGCGATTTTTGATATTCAAGGGCGCATTACTCCAGACTTCCTGATCCGATCTGACCCAAAATCGAACTCATCCAAGAACTTATCGTCATACATGTTTTGACAAAGTTTGGTTAAGATTGGTCAAAATTTGTAGATGCTAGAGTGGTAATAAAGTAAAAAACTAGCGATTTTTTATATTCAAGGGCGCATAACTCCGGACTTCCTAATCTGATCTGATCCAAAATCAAACTCGTCCAAGAGCTTATTGTCATACATGTTTTGACCAAGTTTGGTCAAGATTGGTCAATATTTGTAGATGCTAGAGTGGTAACAAAGTCAAAAACTAGCGATTTTTGATATTCAAGGGCGCATAACTCCGGACTTCCTGATCCGATCTGACCCAAAATCGAACTCATCCAAGAACTTATCGTCATACATGTTTTGACAAAGTTTGGTTAAGATTGGTCAATATTTGTAGATGCTAGAGTGGTAACAAAGTAAAAAACTAGCGATTTTTTATATTCAAGGGCGCATAACTCCGGACTTCCTGATCCCATCTGACCCAAAATCAAACTCATCCAAGAACTTCTCGTCATACATGTTTTGACAAAGTTTGGTTAAGATTGGTCAATATTTGTAGATGCTAGAGTGGTAACAAAGTAAAAAAAACTAGCGATTTTTTATATTCAAGGGCGCATAACTCCGGACTTCCTGATCCGATCTGACCCAAAATCGAACTCATCCAAGAACTTATCGTCATACATCTTTTGACAAAGTTTGGTTAAGATTGGTCAATATTTGTAGATGCTAGAGTGGTAACAAAGTAAAAAACTAGCGATTTTTTATATTCAAGGGCGCATAACTCCGGACTTCCTGATCCCATCTGACCCAAAATCGAACTCATCTAAGAACTTATCGTCATACATGTTTTGACAAAGTTTGGTTAAGATTGGTCAATATTTGTAGATGCTAGAGTGGTAACAAAGTCAAAAACTAGCGATTTTTGATATTCAAGGGCGCAAAACTCCAGACTTCTTGATCCGATCTGACCCAAAATCGAACTCATCCAAGAACTTATCGTCTTACATGTTTTGACAAAGTTTGGTTAAGATTGGTCAATATTTGTAGATGCTAGAGTGGTAACAAAGTAAAAAACTAGCGATTTTTTATATTCAAGGGCGCATAACTCCGGACTTCCTGATCCCATCTGACCCAAAATCGAATTCATCCAAGAACTTATCGTCATACATGTTTTGACAAAGTTTGGTTAAGATTGGTCAATATTTGTAGATGCTAGAGTGGTAACAAAGTAAAAAACTAGCGATTTTTGATTTTCAAGGGCACATAACTCTGGACTTCCTGGTCCGATCTGACTCAAAATCGAACTCATCCGATAACTTATGGTCATACATGTTTTGACAAAGTTTGATTAAGATTGGTCAATATTTGTGGGTGCTAGAGTGGTAACAACAAATTGTGGACAGACGGACGGACAAACGGACAGACGGACAAACGGACAGACGCCGACGGACAAAAAGCGACCACAATAGCTCACCTTGAGCACTTCGTGCTCAGGTGAGCTAAAAACGAAGGAACTCGGAACACCTTTATTGACATTTAAACCAAAGGAAAATATATTAAACCATGTTATGTTAAGTTGGTTTGAACATCACGAAAAGCATAGTGATGCGGTGTACTGTTGAATGGTGGCAGTCAAATAGAATAAAATTGCCACGGTAATGTACGAGCCTCTCGTACCAGTGCCACTTGTAAGCTAATACTGACCATTTATACCTACCGGACATGAAAATACATTGTATCATAGTGTAACATGAACGCTTCGGGATATATTATATCCTATAGATTGAGTATATTCACTTTGAATCGTCCGATATGTGCTTCAAAAGAAATGACACTTACTACAGATGTAACGAATTTCACTGCTGCAATAGTACATACAGCTGATAACATATTGTTGCTATCAGAAAATCATGTCAACAACATATATATGATTTTTCAACTTATATACAGATGTTTTTCTAACAGCGAGAGCAAGTTTGTAGGTCCTTAATGTTTAACTTCTATTCAGAACGAAGAATTTAAATATGCTTATGAATTGTAGCGAACATTACAGTTTTATCAATTAAATTAAAAGTAAAAACATTTCAATAAAAAAAATCAGTATAGCATGAAAATTTCCATATCAAGTAGATTCCTGACATCTTAACAAACCTAAAATGAGCCAATGCAAGTCTAATAGCATACAAATCCACTGTAACCTAGTAGTATCATGGTGTATTTGTCAGAAAATCGGAATTGATCTATATGCGTAACATGAAAACGATTTCTGGAACAATGTGTTATCAACGCATTTGCTTTCTTCACATAAGTAATCAAACTTAAAAAAAATCAGCAACATGGAGATTAAAGAGAACAAAAATGCATGTTTTGCTAGATATGTAACGGTAATTACAAATGTAGCGGACATTACATTACACCAGAAAACATGTTTTGCATACCCGAAATGTGCCATACACACCACACAATATCAATATAATCAAAATAGCTTAGAGAACCTTAGATAATTGTATAATCTTAATCTATAGATACTCTGGACAAAAATCAAGACTTCTTAATTGTATCGAACATTACAAATCGTCGCTGGACAGAAACATGTGACAGACACCAACTCAATTAAGCATGACGAAATAAGATTTTCCCAGTGGGAAAAGTTTTTATTTAATGCTAAAAAAACGGAAATTACTAGTCTTCTCAGTCCAGAAAGGCTCATATTATAATGTTGTGGTATGATTGGTGCGAGCAACGTCTGAATTGCATGGTTCTTAAAGTGCTCCAGCCCCTGCGATTCATGACCACAGCAGCTCAAAGAGGCGTTAAAACTGGTTCAATCAATTAATATCAAGGAAAATAACGCAAAGTATCTTGGCTGACGCGTCTAAGAAGCGTGGAAAAAGTCAACAAACATTTTACACCTTGAAAAGGTTGCATAAATTACGGCAGTTAATCACGTGGCCAAACAATATTTCTGACATTTTTCAAGAAATACAATAACATATGATCGATTTGACAATGGTTTAGAGCAGAGATGTTGGGAAATCGCTGGGGATTAGCTTCCGTTTCGTTTCTTAATCTCATAATGCATGTAAATAGCTCTTACAAAATATGTAATGTCCGATACCAAAAGTAACGAAAATTACAGTCAAAACAATTGTTATCAAAATCAACTTTCAAAGACAATAAATACCTATGCATTTACCATACGATGGTTTTGCATTCAGTTTTAATCAAAATAACAAATAAGGTGTGATGTAATAAAAAGGGATTTAAGAATGCAAATCACCTTGCAAACACTCGCTTTTGCAAACACCAAACTGGTAAAAAAATGTTTATTTTTTCAGTTCGGTAAAGAAAATTGGCTGGTCATAAAGCCTCCTGTTTAGATACGTCATTATTTACGTCATAAAGTCAATCAACTAAGCTAATTATACCGTGAGAGATAATGTCTATAGATACTCGGTATTGAACATTACATCGCGGACATTACAAATTGATATAAAACGGGTCAGAAAAAATATATGCGTATGGGAATAAAACCAACATATATTATTTTCGATATATACACAGAATTTCTTATTTGGCAGGTGTACTTTGATGGAAAATTGGATTGCATTTTAGGGAAAATCGAGTATCGAACTTTACAACAAAAAGTCTCAAGGATCCCCGCAGTCTGATTTGTAGTGGAATCAGAGGGAGAAAATTCCTCTTCATAGACTTATAGGGCTAATTAACTTTTAGTATTGTGTATATCAGTTAACTTGGTCATAGTAACTATTAATTTCCGTGGATTCTGTACGACCCATTTTGTAATAAAATAGACGGTAGCGGACATTTCAGTCGCTGTTAAAAAGTGGCGACAGTACATTTTGACCTTCTAACTGTGTTGAAGTGCAAGTATTGGTGTTGTAATTTCACATAAAAATTGTCGGAACTGGTCTTTTTAAATGTGTGGCGAATAATTGGCGTTAACACCTTTATCATGATCAAGAATTTGACGGTTATATTGACTTCATAAAAAGCGACAGTATCGAACGTTACATTTTGTTTATATTGACCTGATGTTTACTACTTGAACATATACATATTTTAGACTAACTTTGTTTTAAAGGTTCGTCTTAGTAACTGCTTTAAAATTGGAGTGAAAATTCTAGGTCTTGCATCTACCAAACGCACAGACATCACGACGACATGTGAATCCCTCATCTCGTGAGAATACGTGTTTCTTTGGTGTAGCCTACTTAAATATTTCAAACTGTCAAAAGAGAATCTAACTTACAAACCGGGATTGAACAACAAGGCCAATCTCTCCAACAGCATTGAAAATCCAATTGTGTTAACCTTGTCCAAAACAAGGCCTGATTTTACATTCCTAACGGAATGGTTTTGGAAAACATCCCAGACAAAAGTATTTTTCCTTTTGCCTTGATATTTTCTTTCTTAGATCTTAATTGCACACAAAATTGAAATGTTTTGTTTAAAAAAAGCATTAATTTGTTGTCTGCAACAATTTTTGAATAAGACCACCCTAAATTTGTGCAGTGTGGGAAAGGGTTTGAAAACATCCATGTGCAGGTCTGGATAAAATGACGTCACACATACGTCACACATAGCCTACATGTACAACTGTCAAACCAAATCCATGGGATAGTTTGGGATAGTTTTGAAAGACCAAAAGAAACTGCTAACAGTTTTGCTGTTCAACACTGACTTTCATTAAGATGAATGGTTTTCACAACCATTAGAGCAATGTTTTAGAGAACATTAATGGAAATGAAAAAATGCCATTAACCAGCATTTCTCCTTATCCTTCAAAATTTGTTTTCCATTTCCATTTTTGGTTGAATAACATAAATCTACAAGCAGCACTAATGCAGTGACGTTGTTATGTCAATCTTTGGTATTCACCAACAAAAAAGTGGAATTCTTTTTCTACACTGGAACAGCAACAGTCAACGTTTCAAAAAATGATGTCGGTCTTTTGACCCCATTCAAAACAAGGTGGTCATACCACGTGATTAATGACGTCATAAACTGACGGTGTTAATGTAAATTGTCACCCCACATCAACATTTCAAACGGCTGTAATTACTTTATCTTTTGTTTAAAATAAACGAGACTAGGCCTATTCGAAGCGCAATTTTGTAATTTATAAACACATGTTTAAACCTTGTTCCAAAAAAGTGCGGTTTAAGCAATATTCGTGGACAACTTCGTGAAACCGGATAAAATCTGGTAGAAGACCGGAAACAATCTGGTAGATACTACGGTAAGCAAACCCAAAATTCGCAAGAAAAATGGCATATTTGTATCAATAATATGTTGCCAACTTCATAGTGACATTGAAATGAGTCTAAATTTACCTACATAAGAACGTGCTATTGGTAAAACTGTACGAGGACATCGTAGTAAAGGCCGTCATGAATCGGCTACAACGGCAAGCAATTTCTACCAAGCTACATTGGAAAGCATGATTATGTATGGTTTCAGAAAACAAATGCAAATGAGTATCTTTTGCGAACCATAATGTTTTATTCAACTGTTTATCACATATTATGTCTTTGTAACTTCGGTGTGTTGAATTCTTCCTTAAGTAGGGCTCCTCTTACTTATTTTGTAGATGACTATTTGGTTGGTGTCTGTTTCACCACCGACTTCTTTCCACCGCTTCTAATTCGCTTTAGTTGACGAGGTGTAACAGGCTTCAATGGTGAACGTTTGATATCTATGACATTTACGTGTCTCACAGGGAATTCCACGTAATTGGCAACTTTCATCATTACAAATTGTTTTAGAAGTTAGGCAACTTTTAGTTCTTTTTTTTCGATCTTTATTATCTTTTTACACAAGTTAGGCTTACCATCATCCGAAAAATAAACAAAGATTGAATGTTAATCGTGTGTGAATAATCCGGTTTATTTTTTATCCCCCCCCCTTTTTTTTTTTTGATAACCTAGAAGCGTTTAAAGTAACGATGGAACTGTCGTCATATAATTAGGCACATGGACAGGACTACTAAGGTTTCGTTCAAGAACGAACACGAATCTCAGACAAAGTTTATAGATCTTTAAGTTAAAAATTTGGTTTCATGTTTACATTTCAAGTCACTCGGAAATATACGGGACTAGTCACACAAAGGGGGACCAAATGAGAATGGTGAAAAGTAACGACCCGTATCAGACTGTGCAGTTTGCACAGACTAAACGGGAATAGAATTCCATTGCGGTCTTTTTACGCATGACTGGTCAAATACTCAGCAGCCAGGGAAAACACAAACAAACTAGATGGTTGTCCCATGAAAACTGCTATCGAGTCCGCAAAATGCTCTAGATGAATTTCATTTTGATATTTGACAGTGAGCTGTTACCTTGACCTTGTAGTTTTCTGATATTTCTTCCAAACATCAGGTCTACATTGACAGAGAACAAAATTTCCGCTATTTTTGCTTAAATCTATTCATAAATGTTGGAGTTATGCCACGGACTAAAACGGGCGAACTGACGGACTGACTTACGCACGTACACCTAGCTGTTATATAGTGACAAGGAACTATGTCTCGCTCACCGCAATCGGGCTCGAAAAAAAAAACCATGCAAACTATGGTAATAGAGTCGGGTGTGAAATTTTTATAGTTTCTGCTTTCCAGTGTAGCTTCCTAATATCTGCTGCCCGATATAGTTTTCTCATAGTTGTCCTTTTACCGGCAAGATTTTAATTGCTTTATTACTTCTGATTTATCTAAAAAATATATTAAGACTAAAAATACTATAAACGTAGAGATATATCATGTAACCAGCCCATAAATAGTTAATTTGTATCAATTTTGATTTCGCTTTCCGTTGTAGAAGGGTTTATTTTTGTCGTTTTCAATCAGTTGTCCACGATTTTTGCAAAAACCGTGACTTTTGGGTACAAGATGTAAATATACGGGTTAAGCTTACAAAATTGCGCTTCGAATAGGCCAGGTCTTGTTTAATTTGAATAAAAAACAAAGTACTTACAGCCGTTTGAAAATTCCAGCCGTGGTGTCTCGGGGTGACAATTTACCATAACACCGTCAGTTTATGACGTCATTTATCACGTGGTATGACCACCTTGAAAACATGTTCCTGTTTTGACAACTCTTTACGATATTGGCTTAGAAGTCCTAATTAACAAGTTATTTTTTCTTTTCCTTCAAGCAGTATTTGCTAAGCACTGAAGAAACTCTATTTTCAATAAAACAATGAAAAAAATGTTTTGATTTTTGCATCAACATTGACATTGGACCACCCTAAGTTTTCTTTGTTGTGGGAAGCGTGAAGCAAAATCGAGAGCATGGTAGTTATTCTATATCAACTGGGTAAGCAATGAAACCAGAAAAACATCTGTGTGATTTTTTTTCCTTCTTGTTAAATCTAGAGATCTTTAACACGGCCCTTACCCTTTAAGATATTCATAACTATCCCCTGAGTGTAAACTAATGTTTCTAGGTCAAACTTGATGTGACGTCATCTTTACTTTACATTTTGTGTATCCATGTGGAAAGATCAGTGATGGGTGATTAGAAATTATTCAAAGTGCTTATGGAATGTCTAGCTACGATATCGTAGAGACTTCTACAAACTTGATGATACTGATTTGTGAAATCCAGATCAAGATTGGTTTCGGAGAATCATTTAATGCAATTTGCAAAGTTCTACGAAATATCTTTTCTGACAGGTAGATCTTGGTTTGTTTGTTTGTTTTTAAAGCCAAATTTGGACTATAAATGGTGAATCATTAACACCCCAGCTACGCTTACTTTGTAGATCTATACGTGTGTTATTTTACTCTATAATCAGAGAGATCTAAGTGTAGTCCACATCTCTTCGTTTCAAAATTGCACGGTTGTGATGCATCAAAGACTGTCGCCTACCCCGGAAAGAAGAGGTAATTTTCAGTTTTTAATACAGTTTTCGGCTTTTGAATACATTTCAATAGTTGTCATATAATATATCAACCTATTCATAAAACACGGAATTTGTAAATCAAAGAAATACCGTATTGTAATTTGATAGGAACAAGATTCGTGTCGTGATTTTGCGCGTCAAATTGCGCGACGTTGACTTAACTTTAATCGGCTTTTACGGCGACGTCACGTCATGTCATTAAGGCAGGTTTTCTCACGAGATCCCTCATATATAATTTGTTGTAGTTCTTTGAAAAATAAACAATAACGTAATTCGGCAGGATTATCTCCCCTTTGTAAAAATCTGAATAAGCATTATTCCATAACGCAATGTCCGATTTTCACAATTCAATCAGTTTTATGTTGCTCTCAATATTCTCTGTAAGTTGGTATATATTTTGTAGGGGCTGGAATACTTTTGGAAAAAAGTGTGACCACCCTACCTAAAGGTGGTATGACATACATGTATGTCTGTTTTTACTGCATTAAAACCAACCATTTCTTTTGATTTGTACAGTTGTTGTTGTGTACGTGATATAAGAACAAGTCAATTGGTTGAAAATGGTGAACACGTACCTACGTCTTTTCCCCTTAAGGGTGGTATTAGTTTATCCCCCTACCAGCATTTCCTTTTTTTTCACTGCTAGATCTACAATGATCACAAATCCCTTAATTATTTACTCCCGCTTTATTATCTGTAGCTGCTTTCAAATTAGAAAATTCTCATTTTTGCAAATTTGGGATGGGGTTAATTGTTAAAACAGAAAGTTCGTGCAATAAACTATATCTTTATAAAATTTTGATTTTTACAGAATGCTGTCACACATCTCTTTTAATGGCAATTAATATGCGTAGATGGCGATAATAGATACCAAATATAGAATCGAACGCGTGCAATCAATGATGTTTTATTACCTATTTTTTATTTGTGTGTGCGTAGTTCTATATAAGAATCTAAATAAAACATCTTCTGTCACACTTCATTGTCCATTATAAAACATTTAATACCGTAATATGCGTATAGAGAGAAAGGAAGATTCCCATTGGTTTTTATTATAAAACAAAGAATTTATGTAACATAAAGCAAGTGTGTTGAATACGTGATTCCTCCCGTTGTGATGCATGTGTATGATGACACCGAAGAGACATCGCCGGAGAGCAAAATATATATAGAAGTTTCTTATAAAACATGAAAATTCATTTTTGAATAAATGTTCTCAAGCCTCCTCACATTGAAATTAACGGTGAATATAATTTGCAAGCAGAAGAGTCGTTATGGAAACTGACATATCGACAGGCACGATGGCGATGTATTTATTGTTCCATTGATCACTGTAGCAACAGGTCTCTGTCCACTTAAATTTTCGACACGACAGCCTTGTTGCGACGAAAAGTAGAAAACTTTCACTCATTCTACAAAAAAGTCCACAATTACTGAAATTCTATGTCCCCCACTAGTAATAAATTCATCGGAAGGTTTTTGTTTTCGTTTCTTTGCTTAAGATTATACAAAAGACACCTTGTACGTATTTCAAGCATGATATAAGACCAGGAACTATTTTTTCTCCTTAAATTTTACATTTCTTTAGCTTATTTTTCACGAATTTTGGTTGTCCCTGCACTGGTGCAATTCAAAATCAGCTTAATTTTAACACAGTTTAATCTATATTTGCCTCGATTATCTTTCTATTCTTTCCCAAATATATTTTCCTGTAGTCTGATTAGTGTTTCGTGGGAATGCAGGACTAAACTTTTTTGAGATAAAGGTTTTTCTGATGTCCCGATTTCCAGCGTAAGATATATAACGCTACTTCAACTGATAGTAAAACACAACATGATGTGTTCCTAAGGTCAAAACGGTTTTTAGTGGTAGGTTAGATATCAACGTAAACAGAAACACACACAAAAAGATCAAGCTTATTAACATTTTCGAATAAAACAACATCAAAGTTCAAAAACAAGAATCCCCCCATTTTTTTTTTCATAAGATACGTTACGGCTTAAACCTACTTTTATTTCGAATCTTTCACCATTTTTCATACACGTGATATACTAAATGATTCCAAACCTTCTTTAGAAAAAAAATTGCAGCGTAATTAACCAGGGAGCTTTATTCCTTGTGAATTTCTTTAAAAACTAATTTATGAATAAGATACGTTACGATAAGATACGTGACGCTCGACTAAGTCAGGGCAACAAAAAACTAATGTGATCAAATTAGACTATCCACTTGGACTTCTTTTCGAACATAGTACACTTTGGACAAAGAATAGACATCCATCTTAATGAAATCACCATTTTTATACAATAAATGAAAGAAACCAATACAAAACAACCATATGTATTCCAACGCCCTCCAAAGGAAGACAAGCTATGGAAAACTTCTGATAACATTCTTTGTAGAATCGTTGATCCAGTTGGCACACAAAAACGCATGTGTCATTTAGTAATAATTCACGAAGTCCTTGAATTATTTGAAACAATAAAACAAATGAAATCATAAGATACGTTACGAACCATTTTGATTGCACTGTTTTCAAAATAAGTGCTGCATTGGCTAGTTTTACTATAGTATTTTATCATGTTATGTATATGTTTAAATGGCAATTGTTGCAAAGAGATTAGAAAGGGTATTTGGTGCAATTATCCTTTACCATTGACATAATTAAGCATTTCGAATATATTGGTATCTTGTTTAATCCTTATTTCTCGGACTGTCTTCTATAATTCAAGCTTGAAACCAGTGTATTTCTAACCAACGCCTAAGCCTACAGATATTCCTTTCACTTTTCACCAAAAATATACGAAATGTGATAATGTATGCATGTTCAAAAGATAGATATTTTGTGTTGGCATGGTTCCTTACCTTGTGACAATCACTAAGGCTAAATAAATTAGAATAAGATATTTTTTGTGTTATAATTCAATTGAGTGGTATCTTATCTTTATATTTTCAGCAGAAGTTCATTATATTTCATACAATGTCTATTCAATTCATTCAAGACAAACAAAAAATAATGAGAGAAACGGTATATCCTTTAAATACGAACTTTAAGGCCTTAATATTTTTATAACAAGTCAATAAATCACCATTTTCTCGCAATACAATAAATTCTTGATCTGGCGGAAACCTAATATGAATCGTCATCCAACACCAATAGACAAAACTAATGTGTAAACAGGAAAACCAAACACCATAACGTATCTTATTATGCATAGACGTCACTGTGTTTGGATCCAAAAATTGAAAAAATCCGGCTTTGTTTGGGTACGCTAAAATTGAATTCTCTAATTTCAACAAATATTTTGCAAGAATAAGTCAAAAACTAAGTCTTTCAGAATGGTCAGTTTTTCAGATTTTTATATTTCTAATTGTGGACTTTTTTGTAGAATGAGTGTTTATAAAAATGTTCGCACGATCAGTAAAATTTGAGACTGTACACATGTACATCTCCAAATTAAAGAGACAAACTCCATTACAATGGTCCAATGGTTTTCTCGGAAATTGTTAAAGATTCTAGAATACACGTGTGAATCCGCTGGAAAACGATAGCGTATTTTATACTATCTATGAATCGACAAAACCATGATCATTTTGGGAGATTCTCGTCTTGCATTAGATATACGCAGATCAGACACATAGATCATTTGATCAATTATTATGCGATATCTGAGACCGAACAAGAATTTATATCATGAAATTATCCAACTATTTCTTTTTTCTAATAACCACTGTACTTGCTCATAAGAGTATTTTCTTATGCTTATTTTTTCTTTTAGATCGAAACTGCTTTTTACTTCTTATAAACTTCTTATAAGGCAGCTAGAAACCGATTGCCGATACAGTGGTATAACAAGAATCGCTATCGCTATCAACGACTATGCAAAAACATATGAACTTCACTTTATAAATAAATGGCATTTTGATTCAAAATTAAGTTAAAAGAATACCTCTTCTCTCCCTTGACAATTTCGATGGAGATGTGTTTAAATAGAGATTACGCTAATCAATTCCTTTTCTTTATCCGCAAATCAGCTACACAGGCGGCTCTAGTTAGCTTAATTGTCCTGCTTACTTGTATGACAAAGCTTTTCTTTTAATTGTGAACTAGAACTGCTAAAAAGAGCTGTTCGTGACCGTTTAAATAGATCGTGATATTCCCTGACAACGTTTTGTGGATAATTTGTGGTTTTTGTGACATAACGAATAGACAATTGTGTGGCTTGTTTATCTGTGGACACAATTTTATGAGACAAGCGTGACACACACGTCCAATTTGACGACAAGAGTCTCGCAGACCAACACGAAGGGAATTGGTTTTTTTATGTTCATTTACATTGTTTTGTAAATGGCAATAGACTTATCCATACTTTATTCGAACTTTGAGTTGTGAAATTTATATAAACAAATGTCTTCACTGATTTTGGCTATTCTACAGGATATTTGTTTTGAAACCCGTTTACAAAAAGAATTAAACATGGTTATTACCTTCCTCTTTTTTATGTACTCTACATGTTATACATTTAGATACCCTCGCGGAGAAAGAAGAAAATACCGATGGCAAGCTGATGATCTGTAGTTACTTCTTTATCTTCAAAGAAGGTTTTAGATTTTCTATTTCGCCGTTAAAGACTTCCAAGCGACAATCTTGCTCATATCAATGAATTATTGTCCAAAATAATGTATAAAAAAGACTATTTTCATTTCCTGTTATTCAATAATTGAATAGAATAGTACAATACTGTTAAGATATTTTGAAACGAAACTGTTCTTACCTGTATTAGTAGCGAATCATAGATATTTGCTCTACAAAGAATCGTTGTTCAATGTAAGATTTTCTAAACCAAGTTAAATAGTAAATGTTTTAAGCTATGGTGACTATTTTAATACACATTTTTTTTTATTTGCAACCCCCCCCCCCGAATTTCTGTGGTACAACTTGGCATCAATTACATGTAAAACTCTCTTACAAACACGTGATACCATGTCAAATGAAAGTATGCAACCTGTGATAATTCGCTAAAGAAATTGATGCGACAAAAAATCAATTATATTCTGAACAGTTTTTGTACAAATTTGTTGACAGGAACATTTGCAACAAATACTGCGAAACCTCATTACCAGCGAAGGATGAAGCACGTACTACATGTGTCTGGTAGTAATATTTTTAATCGTGACATTGGTCTCGAGGTTGATCGTTTAATTATATACTATGAACAAAAAGTTTAGCAAGATTTATTTTCTTTATTATTTTCTTTAAGAATGCAATTCCTTCAGACACATTACAAATGTAAATCAATACAATAAAATGTTTGGTAACAAAAATGCCCCAACTAGTGAAGAAGTTCATTCAATAGAACAGCAAAACTGGTGTTAGAACATTGTTGGGGTCCTTAGCTAAAAGTCACAAAAATGTCAGTATCTTGTGTGTCCTCCAAGAGCTCTGATAACAGCAACACACCTCCGTCTCATGCTTCGAATTAGATTCCTTACAGTTTGTATATGTATCCGCTGCCATTCCTGGTGCAAGGCCTGTTCCAGTTCACGTACGTTTGTGACGTCATGACGCCCACGGACTCGTCTTCCTAAAACGTCCCACAAATGTTCGATTGGTGCCATACCCGGAGATTTAGCAGGCCATTCTAGTAAGTTTATGTTGTTACGTTGTAAAACATCTCTGGATTGTCTTGCTACGTGTGGTCGGGCGTTATCCTGTTGGAAAATGTTTGCGTCGCCTCCCTGTATAAACGGTACAACAACAGGCACTAACACTTCGTCACAGTATCTTGCTGCTGTCAGGGTCCCAGGAATAGTTATAAGGCGAGTCTTGCCTCGATAACAGATACCGCCCCAAACCATAACGCTTCCACCTCCGTATCGGTCGTGTGTTCTGACGTTAGCACGATCATAACGCTCACCTAATCGGCGCCATACACGCACTCTGCCATCAGAGAATGAAACGTTAAACCTCGACTCGTCGCTGAAAAGAACTTGGTTCCATAGTTGTTGTGTCCAGCGTCTTTGTATTCGAGCCCATCGGAGACGTGTTGCACGATGACGGTGCGTTAACGGCAACCCAACAAAAGGACGACGCGCACGTAATCTAGCGCTACGAAGTCTATTCCGTACAGTATTTGCGGAAATCCTTAAGCCCGTTGCAGTCTGGAGACGAGCAGCTATAACACTGCCAGACATGAACCGGTTTCGTCGTGACGTCGTGATGATGTAGCGGTCTTCCCTTGGTGTCGTTTTTCGGGGTCTACCAGATCGCTGTCTGTCAGAGACACTTCCAGTCTGTTGAAATCTAGCCCTCAGACGACTGATTGTAGATTCATAAACGTTTAATCGTCTTGCAACCTCTCTAGCCTTCATGCCTGCATCCAACAAACCAAGAGCATATTGACGTCGTTCTAACGTCAGTCCTGGACGGCGTCCCATGATAATCTTTGCGAATTATTGAAGCGGTTTACGTTATTCCAACACACATACAATGCTATGGAACGTGTTTGTTTAATTTATTCGGTCTCGAAGTGGTGCTGCACGTGCTATACGCACTAAACGCTTGATTGAATAATGCGGCATAATGAAAGCACGCATGTGCGAATTAAGCGATACACACAGTCTCGGTTGTTTGGGTAACTTTGTGATGTATGAATATCATATGTGTGTTGAAGTTATTTTTCCTATTTCATAGTTTGAAAAATTTGCTAAACTTATTGTTTTCAGTATATTACAAAGAAGGAAATTGACTTTTTATTGCGTCAAATTTGTTGTGCAAATCATCTAAGACAAGGTTCGGTTAGTGTTAGAGAGACATTGCGTATTCCTGCGGGACACCGATGTAATTGGATTAGAAATTCACACACACACTTCCCTTTTTTATCTGCTAAATTGTGAGAGAAAGGGTCATAACAATTTCAGAAACTGAATTCCAGTTGAGTTTGTTTGACAACTAGTTGTAAGAAAATTATAAATTTGTTTACGAAAGATTATGTTAAAAAACAAAATAAATAAATTTCAATGTTGAAGGAAATGTAGATATAACATTAACTGCGACTAATTCTACGACAAAGATTTATGAGTATATCACAGAAAAATAGGTCGTTGTTGTTTTGAATATTTGTTTACTTTTTGTTTTGCATATACAGTCTCGACTCGATTTCTTTTTTGAAAATATGAACTGTTACTATCTTAATTAAGAATGAACAGACCTGTTTCTTTGAATTTTTTTATTAAAGCAACGAGCTTGAATCTTATATCTAACGCTGTTCATTTAGACATGGGTGATACTCTTATTTTGATTATTTTATTTATTTGATTACATATCACATTTTGTTTTATCGACCGACGTTTCTTTCTGTATTGATTTTAATCATTGGCGCTCAGGTAAATATGGACTTCAAATTCGATCTGGCAAAGATTAACCGTAGCATCTAAATTCAAAATAGATCTAGAATGATGTTCTTTCATAGCTGCTTCATAGAATGTACCATTATGATAAAACAAAAGTTTAAATCGTGATTAGATTATTTTTGCACAGGTTTGCCTAGTATAATGTTCGTCTCAAATATTATATCCAGATTCAAGCTCAATGTATTGGTCAAAAGAGCAGCGGATGAAATATTGTCTTTCTCAAATGGTGATTGGATTGGAGTTCTTGACCACTTTGGCTCATTGAATTGATAGACAGGAATATCGTCGGTGTTATTGCAAAACCTCGTATCTACAGCGTGAATCAAGCTGTAGATACGAGGTTCTGCAACACACACCGGTGACATAGCAAATGTGAGTAGCCAATTGACCTCATCGGCAAATTCGGAATCAAAACTGTTTTTCTCTTGCTTTCCGGCTGTATTTACTCAATACTTTCCGAATTGCTAACGATATTCGACTAGTCCAATGTGAATGAATAATTGCAGACCTTGATGAAATTTTAAGGGGGAAGGGCAAATATTAGATTGCAGTAATTTACTTTCTCTTACAGTTTTTTTATGTTTCTCTTTCAATGGAAGCTTAATGGATTACTTGTTTGCGAATGAATATAAGACCATATTATGGATATTTTGAATTTTTCAGTCTTCCTGATATAAACATTTTCGTCAGGTTGCTCATGTTGTTTTACCTGCATTTTTTATAAAATATTATGATATACCTTCCAGCCTACCATCCATGTTACTGCATCAAAACCAATCATCTCTTTTTTATTTGTACAGTTTTTGTTGTGCATGCGATACAAGAACAACTAGTGTTCGTCCTAGTTTTTGGACCAATGAAATTGAAGTATATTTGAAAATTTCGGCGCTATATTTCACATAAACGTACTGCCGGTCAGTTTATGTCACGGATATACATAGCAACGCCCCCGTTTCCTGTGCAGTTATGAAAAATGATGTAACGTTTGGGAAAATGATGTAATTCCAGTAAGAAGTTCGGGTCGGAGGCGTGGTTTGAAGAGTGAAAATATATAGAAGCGTATGTTTTCATTGGTTGACGAACACTAAGTCAGATAGAGTCAGATAGATAGAGTCTGTATAGTAGATTCTACACGACATAAACGTTCAAAGGCTGCGCCTTTTGAACGTTTATATCGCGTAGAATCTACTATACAGCCTCTATCTACATGTAATAGGTAAATTGGTTAAAATAATGTAAACACGTATCTCCATCACTCCTGGTGACATTTTGTCTACTTCCACAACAAGCATTTTCTCAATAATTTCTGTGCTATTAAAGTGACATTTCACATTTGTCTTTACACAAATTTTACTTTTATTCTATCTGAAAGAGCATCTTTTCTAATGACAATCCTGAAAATTTCAAGTCGAAATATTGAACCGTTTACGAGAAATATTTATTTTTGTGCTAAAATTAAACAAATTGTTGTGGACAACTGTTCAGATTTATATAGAATTGGCCATTTCTGTCTCAACTTTAAAGGCGTATTTTTCGCTTATAAATAACAACTTCAATAAATTGATAGCATTTCTACGCATTAGAATAACAATCTTTGCATCAAGACATACTTTTAAAAAATGAAATAAATGTGAAATGTCACTTTAAGTATACAAATTTAATATTTATTTACATCCATTTTGATCACCATTCTTTAGCTGTTCTCCAAAAATAAAATTCCAAGTCTTTTGCTTTTATTGGGAAAGCGTTAATTTCAAAACAGAAAGGCCGTGCGATAAACTGTATCGTTACAAAATTTTGATTTGTACAGAATTCTGTCATAAATCTCTTTTAATGGCAATTGATATGCGTAGGTGGCGATAATAAATACCAAATATAGCATCATCAAACGTGTGAAGTCAATGCTGTTTTATTACCTATGAGCCAGGAGCTGGAAAAGGGACATTTGGTATAATAATGGATTGAATATCTTGGTGTAAACCCCTAAATGATATTATTCTGTATGAACTATAAGAATTAATCCGCGTTCGGCTTTACTTACCAATTTTCATTAGTGTGTTTCTTGTCGTGTGAGAAACGAAATGAACCATCTTCTACCGGGGTTTATATTTCATTCAGCCACGTTTCTGAGTTATGAGTTGTATCGGTGGGAAATGCTTTTTCTTTCTAAGATATTTGAGATCTGACGACCATCCGAATCGTATTTATACTGACCCAAATAGTAGTTTACGAGGGACGGTCGGAAAGTAGTTGGACTTTTCGTGCTGCCGTCTCTCCATTTGCGACTGTATAAACACATTATATATTGGTGGAATCTACATCCATTTGCCAATAATGTGGTCAGTTTATTTTCAAAGATAGTTGTATATATTCAATATTCTGTCCACATATATGAGATAGGGGTTTTATGTACAATAGTCTATTTGTCAGAGGAACAACAAGGGTAACCAAAATAAAAGAACATTCTAGTCATTTCAATCGCGAAGAAGTTAAGTTTTTAACTACATTATCACTGAAGATTAAATAATGAGTCATAATTCCGAACTTGGGATAAAAACTCAGTCACAGCAGTCATAGAAACGAGCTGGTTCCCAACCTCTGAAGCGATTAAGCTTTTACATTCGGCTGGTAGTCATGTTTGTTGCTTTTGTGGATTCACAAGGATTGAAAGTTAGTAATTTCATGTCAAATGGTAAAAACTGGCATTGCCAAGTACAATTCTGAAGTAATTCAGAAAAATGAAAGAAAAAATGCTGAAGTAAACGCGTCCAAGATAAGCAAAGAAAAATATTTTCTACTTCACGATAACACACGCTCCCATACCACCGCATCTACAGTGGAGATTATCAACTATTACCCATGACAAAAGTTGTTTTACTCTTCTTATAGCCCAGACCCTACCTCGCATGACTTTTATTTGTGTCTAGAACTAATTAAATGCTTGCTGGGAAGCCATTTGAGACCAGGGCGCCTTTGATACCGAAGGTTACACAGTACCTTATACAGTGGGTCTACGTCATGGTTAATAGTGGGAATAGTAAAACTCCTACGAATATGGCAAAACTGCATAGACATAGATAGACAATTTGTTTAAACAGTGTAGAAAGAATTTTGTTAAAAAGTTAAATGGTTTTAGAGAACTAGTCAAAAGTCCAACTACTTTCCGACCGTCCCTCGTACTTTGTATATTCACGTTGCACTTTGCAAAATAAAGCGCGCGTTCATTATTATTAGATCTATCATTATAAGAACAAAGTCATTAAAGAAACAAATGCTTTTACAGTGTTCCCAAGGTTTGCTCGAAAATTTCCTTGAACTTGTGAGTCCGTGTTGTACCAATAAGAAAAACGATAGCGTAGTTTTACTATCTATGAATCGACAAAGCCATAAACATTTTGGGAAAAATCTCGGCTTATGTTACGCGGATCAGACACATAAATCATTTGGTCAATCATTATATAATATCTGAGACCGAACAAGAATTTTATAACATGCAATAAGTTGGTGATGTATTCTCTTATATTACCAGTATGCTTGCTTATTTATAACAGTATGTTCTCATGGTTAATTGTTCTTAAGAATTGATGCTCTTACCTTTTTAATTATGCTTTACTACTGCTAAACGCGTTTAATTAAAGGATCTGCAGCTAGAAACTATTCGTCGATACAGTGATATAACAAGCATCACTATCGTTTAGGTCACGCAAATGACCATACTATACAAAAACATATGAAATTTATCCATTGCATTTTAATAAAAAGTTTAGTCAAAAGCATATCTCTTCTCTCCATTGACATTATTTTTTTTATAAGAAAGTATCTTTTAAATAGAGATAACGCTAATCATTTCTCCTAGTTAATCTGCAAATCAGCTGCTCAGTCGGCCAAGATTGTCTTACCTTTCTTGATTTCTTGGATGACAAAGATTTTTTAATTGTGTAGCAGAGTGGCCAGAATAGCTCAAAAGAGCTGTTCGTGACCGTTTAAACAGACCGTAATATTCCCCGAGAACGTTTTGAGGATAATTTGCGGTTTTTCTGGCATAACGACAGGAAAATTCTGTTGCGTGTTTATCTGTAGGGATAATTGTATTAGACGGACGTGATACAGATGGCGACTTTATTAATTTCGCGGACACGCATGAAGGGACTATTTAACGTTCTTTTGAACTAAACAAAACACAAAAAAATTCAAATTTATTTGGAAACTGGTATTGTCCAGCAAGATTAACCCGGGACATCTGCATATGTAATGACCCCACTTCGACAATGTTTTGTTAAGACGCTCGACTAACGGACTTAACACACGAAAATTAAGTAGTCCCTGGTTACTTTGGGTGGACAATACTGTTTAAAGAAGTTATTTTAAATCAATGTTTATTTTCCACATTGTAGATTTAAGAGTACATGGATGTATACAGTAACAATTTATTGTTTAATTATGTTTTGAAAGTATTGAATCACACATTTAAAAGATAGAGGCGCATGTACGTTCATCTGATAAAGACCAAAATCGTCTTCTTATCGTTGCTGTTGTTGTTGTTTTGTAGTAGAAAAAGCCCTTACTTTAGGATATAAATGAATGCCTAACGATAATTGTAATAAAAAATTACAGAAGTGTTAATTAGCATTTGCTTACTTTATTTTATATTATTTTTTCTTGAAATCTCTTCTTTTGTGGCCGAATATCCGTAATAGAGAGTCACACGATCTCGACAATTTTCCAACGCTCCCGTACCCATTCAGCTGCAGAAGGTGAAGAATTTTCCCTCTTCGTAATTATTCTGTATATATCCAATACCGCCGAACTTATTTATCTGATCATTGAAAATATGGATTATAAATATGTGTTTATAGCCACCTTCTGCTCCCATTTAAAATATTTTCACTCTTCGTTTTTATCTAACTGATCTTCAAATAACTTCGGAACTATATGTTTTTCATTTCTTTTACTCATCTTCTTTTTATCTTAGATGCTGCATGAAACATTCCCAAATCATACTTTTTGTATTTTTCATGCTGATAGCCACTTTCGCATTAACAAATTTCAAACTTCATTTCTCTAACAATTTCTGTGCAATCACTACTATAAATAAAAAAGCATTTCTTTCTATACAAAATTAGGGTCAGAATCTTGTTGTATAAGCCGACAAAGTATGCCAGCAGACTAAATTTTTGTATGATCTAAATGTTCTTTATTTTGTAATGCGCATAATCTAGTTTGGTAATAACAAAATGCACATTTCTACGAATCTTGAACTTTAACCATTCTTAAGTTAATAATGTATTTGTGACAATGGTAATCTTATTATTTTTCAACTTCTTTGTTTTTAGAGACCAACCATATTCTTTTCACGGTTTTGTGAAGCTTTAGTTGGACATTTATTTTCAGCATCGATAAGGAAAGACCATTTTTTCCAGACTTACAGATCAATGAAATTATGCTTTTGTGTTTGTATTAGAAAAACAAGCATTTATAAAAATGCGCAGATGTGTTGTGTTCGACTTCTTTCAGAAAATTCCTATTGAAATTCACCAAAACCATATTCACATCCACTCCCAAATTAGCTTTCGGTAAAAGATTTTTTAATCCTACAGTATTGACAACGAAACTGACGACGATTAATTATAAATAGAATAAGAAGAACAAAGACGAAGGCAATTTATTGATATATAATACATGCGGTGTGAACAAAGGACTTTTTCGGGGAAAATAACTTAAAACTGCATTAAGAATGAGTTAATGCTTTTTTGTGTTGAATGGTGAATTAAAAAAAACACAATTGATGATAATTTGAATTTATCAAATTATTGATCAAGTCTGCTAATACATGTAGCTGCCACAGATCAACATATTTCTGAATAAATATGGGGAGACAAAAGTGGCTATCAGCTATTTTACAAAATACGGCCCAAATCGTCCAATTGAATATGTAATATTTCATATGAAAAATCTACAGTGGCGTACCTACCACAATGCCAAATTCCATTACATATACCAATTGTGTGAATTTAGAGACAAGCTCAAATCTTTAAATGTGTTTTTCTCAAAACTATAAAAACAGCTGATAGCCAGGCTCTGGTTGTCAAGTGAGGAATTGAATTTTCTAACTATTTTCTGTGCAACATTGTACACACATTCCATGATCATTTACACTCATTTTATCATCATTCTGTAGCTGCTTTCCAAAAATGAAATTCTAATTCTTTTTTGTCTTTAATGGAAAAGGGCTAAATGTCAAAACAGAAGGAAGTACAATAACCTGTATCGTTATGGAATTTTGATTTTTACAGAATTCTGTCACACATCTCTTTTAATGGCAATTAATATGCGTAGGCGGAGATAATAAATATCAAATATGCCATCAAACGCGTGCAGTCAATGCTGTTATTACCTATGAGCCAGAAGCTGAAAAAAAGACTTTTGGTATAATGATGGATTGAATATCTTAATGTGTGAATCCCTGAATGATATTATGATGTATGAACTAAACGAATTAATCAGCATTCACCTTTACTTACCAATTTTTATTAGTGTGTATTTTCTAGTGTAAGAAACGAAATTAGTCATCTTCTACCGTTATATATATTTCATTCTGCCACGGTTCTGAGTTATGAGTTTTATTTGTATCGGTGGAAATTGCTTTTTCTTTCTAAGATATTTGAAACCTGACGACCATCCGAATAGTATTTATACTGACCCAAATAGTAGTTTACTTTTTATATTCACGTTGCACTTTGCGCATGTTTATTATTATTAGATATATCATTATAAAACAAAGTCATTAAGGAAACAAATGCCTTTACAGTGTTCCCAAGGTTTTGTGATTCCGTGTTGTACCAATAAGAAAAACGATAGCGTATTTCGTATTATCTATGAATCGACAAAACCATAATCATTTTGGGAAAATTCTCGGCTTATGTTACGCGGATCAGACACATAAATCATTTGGTCAATAATTATGTAATATCTGAGGTCGAATTAGAATTTATAACATGCAGTAATCTGATAATGTGTTTTCCTATATGACTAACGTACATGCTTATAAATAAGAGTGTGTTCATTCTTCTTTAGCATTGAGGCTATTCCCTTTTAAATTGCTTTTAAATTTATACAATGACAAACATCATTCACTTTGAAATAAATGACATGTTGATGAAATGTTCAGTTAAAAACACAACTCCTCTCTCCGATGATAATTTCGATATGTTTTCAATAAAGATAACGATAATTATTTCCCCTACTTTTTCAGCAAATCAGCTGCCCAGGCAAACATAGTGGTCTTAATTTTCTTGATTTATTGAGTGCCTTTTAAATGTGCAGCAGAGCGGCCAGAATAGCTCAAAGGAACTATTCATGACCGTTTAAATAGACCGTAATATTCCCCGAGACCGTTTTGTGGATAATTTGTGGTTTTTCTGACATAACAACAGGAAAATTCTGTTGCGTGTTTATCTGTAGGGATAATTTCATGAGACAAACGTGACACAGACGTCCAATTTTATGTGATGAATCTCACGGGCAATCACGGAGGAGCTTTATTTACATTGTTTTGTAAAATGGCAATAGAATAAACAGTTATCAATATTCTATAGTACATTCAAAATTAAACAAGATATAACTACAGGTGTATTGGTTTATTTTAGGTAGGACATGTATCAATGTGTTAAAGTTGTTTCTATGAAAAGTCACATGTTTCTACCTGATTTACCTATTTCGGGTTATCGGTCTAGCCTCTCAGTAGAAAAAAATTGGATCGTTTATACCTGATGTAGATCTATTTGTTGCAAAAGTAATAAAATAACAATTTATCAAGCATACACTGATTTTGGCTTTGCCATAATTTACTTTGATATAAGTTTAGAAACCCGTTGAAAAACGAAGAACGTATTCCTAACCTTTCTCAATAAAAACATGTTTGATGTACTCTACATGTTATAAATTTAGATACCTTTGCGGTTAAAGAAGAAAATGTCGATGACCAGCTGATGACCAGTATTTTCTTCTTTGTCTTCAAGGAAGCGTCCCTTAGAGCAAGAATTTGACCTATGTATTCAAAATGTCCCAATAAATCGTAGACACATTTAATAACTTATCCTTTTAACGTCGCACAATGTTTATATTTTGTGAGAATATTATTTGTCCATTTTCGAATTTATATTCATCCCTTTTCTGTAAATGTCATTCTTTTATATCCTGTTATAACCACTTACTTTAAGTGTATAACGGTCATGCGGCGCACGTAAAAAATAACGTCTTTCCCGCTCATCGTTCCTGAGTTACTAGCGTGATTTAACACATTTGTTCCTATTTCCAGTCAAAACCGTTTACGTGGCCGTCTTAATCAAATACTGTTTTGCAGTTGAGCAAAATTTCAAAACATTGACGTTATTTGTTTTCCAACAAAGGAATTTTAAGTTAAAACAAATAACAGTTGCGCTGACGTAAAAAGACGACGTTTGAGAAAATTGCGGCGCACCGTAAAATTACACGTTTTTGCTGTGGATAGCGAAATGAGACATAGGACTCTTTCATGAAGACGAAAGAAATCAAAATACATGACAATGTGTCCCGGATACATGAATGGATTTTTTCTTAAAAAAAGAGTCTCAAAGAGACATTTTTATATTGCTTCTCGGAGAATGCTAAATTCATGTAGAAAACCAGGCGTTAAAGAAAAGAGGTAACTGATTAGGGAAAACAGTAAATGGTTAAGTGGGTGGCGAATAAAACGGACTTTGAGATAATAAAGGTTCCATGTATTTAAAAACATCTTTTAGCATCAAAAGTACCTGCGAGATGTGTCTAAAGATTAATCATAACACAAGGAAACGCGGTTCGTATGGAATTATCCTGGACATTTCTGGGTTAATTTCCCGGTGAAAAAGTAACGTTATTATTATATGACGTTGTGACGTGCGCCGCGGGTCTGTACATGCCTTTGCTAAATTTAGTATATATTTTGTAAACACTAAGCAGTCAACTTGATTTTTTGTCAAACTGCCGTCAATATATGTGGCTATAATCTATAGAAAAAATAGAAATATCTATTGAGTGATTTCTGTTTTATCGACGTTGTCTACGATTTATTGGGACAACCCTCGTAAGTTATACAAATGACGTCATGATGATTTAATTTGTATTAAGTGTTTATACAAATGACGTCATGGTGATGCCATTGATAGAAAGTATGGAACCTTCGAAAAACCACGGGTTATAAACCACGCAGCTTTCAGACCAACTCGGTCAATGTTCTCTCATACTGTCTTTACATAATTGACCCATAACGTATGAAGTACATGTACATGTACAATGTATAGAGTAATGGTGCTACTGATTTCAAGAGCAGCTTACATTCGTGCCCTTTAGAATTTTAAGATATTCTTTTCTAAAGAAATCTCGCTCTACAGAACCTGCCAATGTATTTTTTTCTCCTCAAGGATTTGAAGATTTGTTATTTAAGAAGTGTTTACTTTCTGAAACCATCAATAGATCTATACGATTGTCTTCAGCACATGTTTTAAATTTAGACTGGTTGAAAATAGTGTCGGGTTTCAAACGTAAATCAGAATAGCTCAAAGGTACTGTTCGTGACCGTTTAGATAGATCGTAGTATTGTCTGACAACGTTTTGTGGATAATTTGTGGTTTTTCCGACATAACGACAGGGTTGAGGAAATTTCTGTGGCGTGTTTGTCTGTGGGGACAATTTCATGAAATGGACATGACACAGATAGCGACTTTTATTAATGGCGCGCACAATCACGAAGGGGCTATTTAACATTCTCCTGAATTTAGAAAAACACACAAAAACAGATTTAGTTGAAAATAAGTTCTGTATATTCCTTTTATAAACCATTCTTTATCTTAAGCAGGCAAAGGATAAGATGAAAATAATATCAGAATAAAGGATGTGTTGTAACAAGGGCTCAAAATCGCTCAAAGAATAGATTTTCTTTAAATTATGGGAATTGGTAGGGTTATGTAATGTCTTTAATTTGTAAGTGTAAAAAATCTGATGACGGCTTATTTTTGGAGATATAAAGTGGATGGGGTAAATTGACATGAGAAGCAAATTTGTACTTTGAAGTTAAATAACTTTTTCTGTATAGATCAGATCGAATTGAAATTCTGTACGAGGGTTGTCCGGAAAGTTCGTGGACACTGTTTAATATATGAAAATGAGAAAAGAAGATTTTATAACAGACATGTGATGTCATTAAACAATATTTTAGAATCAACATTTCAAAATTTGAACAAAATCCCTCCATTTTTAACAGAATTACACATGTTTTTGTGCAGAAGGTTGATGCACCAGGAGCACGTCATGACGTTACGACGTTCCAGCGACGAAGAAGTCACTTTGCCACGAAGACTTGTGCTACTTTATTTTCTTCAGAAAGCATTCTACGCACTCTCGTGCACACACAGTTTTTATTTTCAAATGTTTTGTGGGTATTTCGTTAACAATTGTTTTTGACAGTTCACATTTTCCCACCAATATATCTTACCATATTTTGCCTATCGTCATTCACGACGTCACTCACCAAATTAACATTTCTATCTGTTATAGCACTCGATCTTTGAGACCTCGAATCAGCTATTGCTTCTCCAATTGCTTCATCAGAAACGTTTGTGATATTTGCAAACGAGATAATACGGCACACATGGTCTCTTCGTAGAAAAATTAACAAATTATCTGGTCTCTGCAGACGTTTTCCTAGTTCGAAGCAAAATTTCACAATAACGCGCTGCTCCACCCAAACGTCCGACGTCGTCATTTTTGACAAATTTCTTTCCATATCAAACTTATTTAAACCATCCTCAAATGTCAATTTTTAACGCGACAACATTGAAATCAAAACAATATGGAGTCTGAATGTGAGGTCACATTTTTATACAATTATTATTTTGTTTCTCGCGAATTTCATACGATGAATTAAATTAAAAAACACAGACATTGGTAGCCAAAAAGCTCAAAATTTGACGTGCTCCGGGTACCCCTATGTAGGGTCGTGTTATTTCCTATTGCAAAATAATGGCTTATTAAAGGACCTCTATGGATAAGGCGAGAGATCTCCCTAAAAGGCTCAGCGCGATGGGTCAATTTTAAAAACTAACAAATTGAGAAACAAAATTACGCATTATGGTAAGGAAGATAAATAAATGAAATGAATACAGTTTTTTTTGCCATTTATAAAGTTCTATAGGTGAAGATAACTCTTGATTTTTGTGCCCACCTAAATAGTTTCATTTTCTTATACTACCGGTATTCACAGACGTAAAATGATGTTTCTTTTTGTTTTATTTCCTATTTATTTACTACAGATACAAGAATAAATGGTGTTGACATCATATGGCAGCTTTGGTTTTGTCCGTATTGCGCATGCGCATCATTGAAACAACTTTAAAAACACACTTTCCCGCCAAAAACTGAGGAATACCTACCTTCCATGGTCTGGTGAACATCATTCCACCCCTTGACCCAGCTTCCCATTGACATACGTTGTGTCACTTGACCATATGCTTCCTTGGTAAAAAGGATTTCCTGGGTCACGGGGTGGAACATACATTTATACTAAAAATAGTGCTCATATACCAATTGCCATATTTTTGGCGGGAAGATTTCGCCTTTAAACTCGTTTCAATTATGCGCATGCCTATTAAGGACAAAACGAAAACTGGTATATGATTTCAACACCAATTGTCCTTACATTTACAGAAAAAATCTTGCTAATAAAATCATAGAAAACTTAATTCTGGTTAAATGAATACCGGTGGGGTAAGAAAATGTAATTTTGGGGGTAGGTACAGAAACCAAGAGTTATCTGTACATGTCGAATGGTTTTGATTGAACAAAATCACTTTTTATAGGATATAGGTATCCATCTAACAATATAGCTCAAAATAATCATCATTTTGCATGTTTTGAAAATTGATTTTTCCATTAGAGCCTTTTAGGGAGATTTCTTGCCTTATCCATAGAGGTCCTTTATTTCTTTTTGCTGGAAAAGTACTTGATAATTATTTAGCTTCCATGTGATAAAGAATTTTTCACAACCAAAGTATTATAAAGCAAAATAAAGTGTGTGTCCACGAACTTTCAGGACAACCCTCGTATATTCTTTCAATGTACTAAGGACAGAAGATTCTTAGAATCATTAGAATCGTACAAGTTAAAGATATTATGTAACCCTACCAATTCACAGAATTAAAAAAAATCTATTTTTGTACTCTTGTTTCAACTCATCCTTTGTTATATAATGGCTTGTGTATATCACCATTCATATTCAAAATTCCAACAGTCTGAACACGTGGCACCGATCATATAAGGCCTACTGATGAATGTAATGTAAATATATATAAGGATGTGTTGATAGAAATTTTCTTGTTTTTGTGTCCTTTTTATTCTCTTCTTTTATGGTCGAATATCTGAATATCTGCAATTTTTTGTATAGATACGACACAGTCGAACATTTAACAACATCATCCGAATTATTCCGATGCCGTATGAACTATAAAATGGCAAAGGTATGGGTATTATACATCAAAAGTGTGCTGATTTAGAGATTTAAAGCAGTGCAAAATACAATTTTATATGAACATCACTTATTTTGAAGCAACCAATTCAGCCCTACGAATTATGGGATAATAATATAGAATGAAATAGAATCTTGGATATTTAAGCTTCTGTTGTCTATGCTAGACAAATAAATCAAAAGATGGTATACTTGATGGGATATTGATCACGTGACCTTGTGATTTTATCACGTGACATGAAATATAATGTTTACCGAATTATACTGTATATTACCCCTTTCAACAAGGAGAGAAATTTCGACTGGTGTAATTTACAAAGCATTACAGGCGACAACATTGGTGTTGACTAGGATAAGGACTTTTGTAGGTTTATAGCAAAGAAAATATTGAGACAAATGAAGATTTTTTTCAGCATTTTCATTAATTGTCTCATTGTTTTCTTGTTTCACACTTTCTCTCGGTTTAGGACGCCAACGCAAAATATTGTTTCGGAAAAGGTTTACCGATATGGTCGTACGGAAATACTCCTGATAGTGGAGTGACTTTCGCTGAAAAAGTGGCCTATTTCATGGGGTAGGTGGTCACAAAAGTACCACATTTTCTAACCTATACCAAAAAGTTTGTCATATCCTGAAGTTTATAAAACGGTCAATATCAAGTCTTGGATGTTGGTACGAGCTAAGAAATCCAAGATGGCGTCCAAGATGGCCGCCAGAATTGAAAACAAGGGGTTGTTGTATATGATTGCCAGTACTGATTTAATGTATATCTATACATCATACGAACTAAGTTTAATTTCATATACTAGGTTTGAACTTTCTCGTGATACATTTTACAATGTTCATAATGTCAAGGTCAAGGTCAAATTCAAGGTCAAATGTAAAAAAATAGTGAAAAAATAGGTCATTTACCAGTTTTCTTTTCTTATTACTCAAAAGTTTGCATAAAAAGCCAGAAATGTTATATACCAAAATAAACTACAATATATAGGCTTTAATAAATTAACATAAAGATTAAGATATCTTGTGTTTCCATGGAGATATTCAAGATGGCGTCTAAAGACCCCTAGTGAAAAATAATGGAAAACTGTATTTTACCAGTTTTCCCATAATTTGATATATATAATGGTCATTAAAATTAATGTCAAAGTGTTACTTTAATTCTTTTTATTTTATCAATGCTCATATTCTAGATAAAGCTGTCATTTAAGACTAGAAAAAATTCTTATTTGTTGCAAAATCCAAGATGGCGTCCAATATGGCCGCCACAATGAAAACCAAATGGGCTGTCTTATATGATTGTTTGTGCTGACTTAATGTATATCTGTATATCAAATAAATCAGATTTTATTTCATGCAGTGTGTTTGATCTTTTTATGATGCATTTTTAAAATGTTTTCAAGGTCAAGGTCAAATTCAAGGTCAGATGTGAAAAATAGTGAATATATCTGTTATTTTATGTATTTTTTTTTTTTGTTATTGTACACAAAATCTTGAATAAAAAGCTATATACTAAAATAAACAATGGTGTATGAACTTCAATAACTTGATATTAAGATTAGGTTGTGTTGCATTGTCATAGAGATTTTAAAATGATGTGTACAAACACCTTGTGGGACACCTTGGGAGAATGATAAAATCTTTGTTTTTACCATGTTTCAAATTTGATTTGTGTTATGGTAATTCAAATAATGTCGAAGTTGTTCATCTTTATATTCTAAATTGGCACAATACTCATTTTCTATATAAAGCTATCTGAAGTATCACCATAATATTATCCGATATAGAATCGAATATGCCATGCAAAATGATAAAAAAAACATCTGAATTTAGGTTGATGGTAGCCTTTTGAGCTTTGAAATGTCAGAATTCGACAACAGGAAATATGTAGAATAAAATTAGTGCTTTAAATGCAGTATATATGTAATTTAGTTCTTCATTTAAAAACAAATTTGAGACACAATTCATTTCAACAAAAATCAAAATGACGATACTTCTTTAGTGGCTACATCACACAATACACTGTATAGAGCTATTTTGTCGTTCTAACCAGTTTAGGCATTTATTTTCTAAATTCACTAGAATCACATGCCCCATTTAAAACTTTATGAGACCACCAATTATGATGGAATTTTTCTTTTTGTTATATATCATGACATCCTACTAAAATCTGAATTCGTGATAATTATCAAGTTTCGTATATACATACACACTGGTTACTTGAGAGAAGCTACATGGACAGTTAGTGCAATCAAAGATCTTAGGTAATGGTATATCCATTAGGTTTTGCGTACATTGATGCTCATATATCTATTCTATCACAAACAAAGTCACAGAGAAGTTCTGGTGGAGTAACTGGTAGACTCATGAGTTATGGAGCTGATTGATCTGTCTTATTGTCCATCATTTATCCAACTTTAGTGGGTCAGACAGCTGCTACATTACAGGATGGTATCCTCTCCAGACTAGCAAGTGATACTCGCATTGTAGCATATACAGCAAAATTATGTCATTTGCTGGCAGAATTTTAGGGTTTAATTTGTTTACCTTTTCTGTTCAAAGTTTGTTCAAAGAACTACCAATACTGATACCATATAGAATACCAACACATTTTATCAACACTTCCCTTACTATTGTATGTAAGTTGTTGATAGTTCCAATTTTTGTAATGTTCTTGATAGCCACAAGGCCTCCCTCTCTCCTTATTCAGTAATATGTGTATCAGGAGTTTTAACACATGACCTGTATATGGACTAACCAAGACCACTTTGGCCACAGTCTGGCAACCAATGTAGCCAGTAGGAAGTTTCATTCAAATCCCAAGCATCTGCTTCTTCTTGATTGGAGTAAGGTTCTTGAATGCATTGTGATTCCAGATGGTGAAATAATGCATAGACAAAGGAAAAGCTTCTATGATATTTTACTTAAAAGTAAAGTGGCAGCAATAGGATCCATAAAACCAAAATTGAAATGCAAGATTAAAAAGATTGTTATCAGTTTGTAAGCGATAAACAGCTAAAAAAGGTACCACTGGAAACAGGGGATAGTTATATCATTTGAAAATGCACAAGTAGGCCCCTATCATTTAGCTTGTGTGATGAGGTTCGCGAAATGGTAACAAACAAGTATGTGAGACTTGTTTGATAAACTCCAATTGTATGTTGATGAAATTGTGTGTGGGTTGACCTATCATCTTAGGTGAGATGGTAGTCGCTGATGTGTTATAGTCTCTTGCATCACCACTCCAACCTATATTCTGTGATCCTAACAATATGTTCTAGACTTACATTAAATGCAATAGTGGAGGTGTAAATGCCAATAATGTCATCTTCGATCTCATTTCAAGAACAGAATCAAAACTAAAGCCATGAGCTTGGAGAGAGACCTGTCATTGATGTTATCAAATAAACAAACAAATGTGAAAGTCATATATCCCAAAAAAGTTCTTGACCATCTTTAAGTAGACCTTAAGGTCATCTCAACAGGCTTTAAACAAAATAATACTGTAAGTAAACCCTAACTCTGGTGCCAGAATATAAATCCATGTTCAACAGAAGTGGATTTGATTAAAATATTGTACAAGTCAATTGTTATTTTGTACAATACATGCTTATCCCAAGTACTCTTGCTTAGTCCAGATGCAGACATCTTTTATACTCCTGCTACATCATTTTGCACCAGTTTACTGAACTAGGAGTCTGAGCACTTTTATTTCAAAACCAGACGTTTACATCTATTTAAAATGCCAAACCAAACCCTAGCTTAAAAGGAGATTTCTTAAGTTTTCATGATATGTCAATTTAGTGATTTACACAACTTTACATCTTTTTGATTTAACCCTGTTTATATAAACGCAGTCATGTTTACAATAGTCCCAGCCGAAAACGACGGTGACGTAGGCTGATGTTTACTGCTGCAAAACCAATCAATTCGTCTGATTTGCACCGTTACAAATACGAACAGAGTTGATTGGTTGTCAAGTAGTAAACATTATCCTACGTCACTGTCATTTTCGGCCGGTACAATTGTACCCTTTTATTATTGTTTGAATTTGACTCAAAGTTGTTATGATTCTTTGTGCAATACCTATATAACTAATTGGGTTATTTCATTTCAACCAATTTTGATCAGGATTTTTATGTCACCTGACCGAAGGTCATGGTGACCGATTGCCACCATTTTTGTCCGTCGTCATGCACTGTGCGTCATCCGTCATCTTCTTCTTGAGAACCATTGGACGGATTTCAACCATATTTGGCAGGAAGTTTTCCCCCATGGAAAGCCGCCTCAGATTTATACAAATCATGGAGTTATCTCACCTTGGGGCCCTATAAGGGGCCAAAAAAGGGTGTAAATAGGGTACATCTTAAAATATTCTTCTCATGAACCGGCTGTTGGATTGGATTCACATTTGGTATTTAGAGTCTTTAGGGCAAGGACTGCAAAATTTGTACAAAAGAAAAAAATATGTCAAGAATTGGCACTGCTGATTTGGTGGGGGTGGGGGCGTGTTATTAGTGTATTAGTATCATTTTGAACCATTGGATGGATTTCAACCAAACTTGGTAGGATGCATTCTTATAAGAAGTAGCTTCAGAGTTACCTCCCCTTGCGACCCCATAATGGGCCACTAAGGGGTTAGCCTAAATATGGTACATCTTAAAAAATCTTCTTCTCGTGAACCTGCTGATGGGTTGGATTCATATTTGATTTTTAGAGTCTTCGGACTATAAAGTTTGTACAAGAAAATAAAATCTGTTTAAAAATGGCCATGCTGTGTATGTCTTTCAATATACTTGTGAGGATGATATTATAAGTATACTTTATCTGTAAATACATGCTTTTCTGCTCATTTGATTCAGGTGACCCATACGGCCCTTTGTGCCTCTTGTTGATTATCTTTGACTTTTAAAGGAGTATTATACATGTATATGCAACGGACATAAATGACGATTAAAGAATCTTGCTACTATGTATTGTCACATGAGTCTTTCCATGAACGATAACTCAAATATGTGTTTTAAACAGGTTAAAATGACATTTCAGAATTTTTTGTCATAAATTTTACTTTTATTTTTATCAGAGAGATCATATTTCCTTACGAAATTTCTGAAAATTTCAAGCCAAAATATTGCGCCGTTTACGAGAAATTTATATTTTTGTGTTAAAATTGAACAAATTGTTGTGGACAACAGTTCGGATTTATATGCAATTTATCGATTATGTCTCAACTTTAAATGCGCGTTTCTCGCTTATTGGCAACAACTTCAATCAAAGTACTGAAAGTACTGTTGGGAAGCAAATTTGTTAATAATGTACAATGTAGGCCTATCCAGAAGTAGATTACTTTGATTAGGTACTTTGAATACCTTGAATACTTTGATTCCATGCTGGTGATGTTGAATCTATTTTTAGCACAAGTTGACAACCTTTATATGTATACTAGTACTAACCAATCAATGGGCGCGGTTTGCCAGGTACTACCAGTTGTAAATACCTAGTATACACGCTACGGTTTATCTGTGTGTAAATTGTCTATTTATAGCTTTGAGCCTTTGAATGTATTTCATAGTTCAGTAAACTTGACTGACCCATTTACAAGGAAGATCATTGGACTGATCTTTGAACCATAATAAAGCAAATTACTACATCGGTCTTTTCTTCGCTTAAAGACATGATTAATAGAATGTTTCACTTTCAGTCACACTATTCAATATCTACATGTATAACTTCAGACTTACATGTACATTCGAATGACTGTTACCTCATTAATCTTTGCTTTTGATAGAACTATTTATAGTGAGGAGGACCGGAAGATGTTGTGTGGTATGCAGAGAATGTTAAAGTGCAGAGAAGCACGGCTGCAAAGAAAAGCAAATTTTGCAAAATTTGCTTCCCAAAAAACTAATAGTATTTATACTCATTAGAATAACCAATCTTGGCATCAAGTCATACTTTAAAAAATTGAAATTGGAATGAAATGTCCCTTTAACTGTTCAACTATGACTATTCATAAACTGAGTGGTAAAATATTGAATAAAAGTCACGAATACAGTTGCTTTGTAATTACTTTTCAAGCTGTTATAGTTAAAATATGAGTATCCTCCCTACTTAACATTTAACATTTTATTGTAGTGACCATATCGCAAATTAGATATGAAACATGGACAAATCAATATCCAAATCTTTAATGTAGCCATGCTAGGATGTCTGAGGTTAAAAAAAAACCATATCGTCGTTGTAAATGCAAATCCTCGTATCTTGGTTTTGGAAAATTTCAAAGGGGAGGGAAAAAAGTGTAGTCTAGTATTTTTTTCCAAAATGAAATGTCTTACTTGAAATTTGGACATATTGTTCACAAATAATGTGTCAATAATACTGATCAGTCAAAATATCTCCTGCAAGAATCGTCTACACAAGGCACACAAGTTATGCAAAAAATTACCAGTGGCGCCTTGGTCTAGAGGTAGGACGCGGGCTTTGGAATCGAAGGGTCCTGGGTTCAAATTCCGCCGGTACCCGAAATTTTTTCTGAGCAAAAGAATCACCCCACGTTGCTCCTTTTCACCCAGGTATATAAATGGGTACACAGGAATGTTGAAACCCAAATTGCTGTGGCTGCCGAAGTCGACAATATTATTAATAACAGCCGACTTGAGACTCAGTGGTCCTGGGTTGAAGTGTAAAGTCGGTTGAGTGCCTTTCTCAGTTCGTAAAACAGACTTTAAACCAAAGTTTAACATACAGAATTGTCAATATGCATATTAAATGTTGCTAGATTATTTCTGTCAAAGGAAATTTCAAATGAAGTTCATTTAGTCCCTATAGATCAAATCTGTATATGATTGACTGACCGACCTTTTATATTTATAGTGATATTTATCATGGGAAACTGGACCTTGATAGATAGTGAAAAATTTGGTATATTCCTTTCCTTTGGCCCCAGATAATTCAATGCATCACATAACAATGCATACTCTGACTGTGCCCATGTTGTTCTGATCCCTGGAATTGGCCCTTTTAACATTTAATCATAAAAGCCTGCATATTGTTGTTTATTGTGGTATATAACATTTCGTATCTTTTGCGCAAGATTTTCTGTAAAAACAAAAGAGTATGTAAATTTACAGATTTATTTCACATTTGACCTTAAATTTGACCTTGACCCTGAAACCATTTTAATTTTTTTTCATTTTAAAATGTATCATTAAAAAGACAAAACACACTGCATGAAATAAATCTAGATTATTTGATATACAGATATATATTAAGTCAGAACAAACAATCATATATGATAGCCCTTTTACTTTCATTGTGGCGGCCATATTGGATGCCATCTTGGATTTTACAACAAATAAAATTATTTTCTAATCTTACATGATAGCTTTATCTAGAATATGAGTATTGTACTGATATAAAAATAACACTTTGACATTAATTTCAATGACCAGTATGTATATCAAAATTGGGAGAAACTGGTAAAATACAGTTTTCCATTATTTTTCAGGAGGGGTCTGTAGACGCCATCTTGAATACCTCCATGGAAACACAAGATATCTTAATCTTTATGTTAAATTATTAAAGCCTATATATTGTAGTTTATTTTGGTATATAACATTCCTGGCTTTTTATGCAATCTTTTTAGTAATAAGAAAAGAAAGCTGGTAGAGGACGTATTTTTTCGCTATTTTTCACATTTGACCTTGAATTTGACCTTGACCTTGACATTGTGACCATTGTAAAATGTATCATGAAAAAGTTCAAACATAGTATATGATATTAAACCTAGTTTGTATGATGTATAGATATATATTAAATCAGTACAGGCAATCATATACAACAACCCCTTGTTTTCAATTCTGGCGGCCATCTTGGACGCCATCTTGGATTTCTCAGCTCGTACCAACATCCAAGACTTGATATTTACCGTTTGACAAACTTCAAGATATGACAAACATTTTAGTATAGGTTAGAAAATGTGGTACTTTTGTGACCACCCCACCTTCAACCAAGCCTTGAAAGTCACCCTACTATGAGGCTCAATCCTTTCTCTACACTCAGGGATATATGGATAACCAAGCCGGATAGTAACGTCACGTAATTTTACTGAATAAAACACGTTTTCTAACGTTAACCACCAGGTTGCTCTTTGTTGATGCATGCTGAAAATGGGCCGGAAATGCGTATTTTATCCATAGATACTTATTTTACAAAACAGTAAAGCATACGCCTGAGATTATATCATTGCTTTTCAACAAAAATCTCGTAACTGCAGCTTAAACAAGCTGCAGTTACGAGGTTTTCGTTGAAAAGCAGTGATATTTTATAAATGGTTCCCTGATTTATGTGTCTGAAATGTGGAATTACAGACAAAAATTATACCAAAATGATTATTGTTTTGTCAATTCATAGATTATGTTCGACAAGACAATTCTACTCCGACTGATTTATAAATCCAAGCCATATTTACCATATTCAAAATAATGTCGCACATGTGTCATAACAAGAGTGTTTTTTTATTTTATTTTAAATAATAATAGGAATAATTGAAATCGGGAAAAATTAAAAAATGTTAATACGACAAATCAGGTGTAACTGGAAAGAAATGTAACCATGATTTAACCGACCAATGATTATTAGCATTGAGCATGTCAACATTAAAGTGACATTTCACATTTATTTCATTTTTTTTAAAGTATGTCTTGATGCAAAGATTGTTTATTCTTATGCGTAGAAATGGTATCAGTTTATTGAAGTTGTTATTTATAAGCGAAAAATACGCCTTTAAAGTTGAGACAGAAATGACCAATTCTATATAAATCTGAACTGTTGTTCACAACAATTTGTTTGATTTTAGCACAAAAATATATATTTCTCGTAAACGGTTCAATATTTTGACTTGGAATTTTCAGAATTTTCATAAGAAAAGATGCTTTTTCAGATAGAATAAAAGTAAAATTTGTGTAAAAATAATCGTGAAATGTCAATTTAAATGCAAGTTTAAAATGATTAGAGTTATTCGATTTGAGGTCGAAATATTGTCTGAAATACTAATTGTTTCATGGAATATAATTGTCAATCTTTATTCTATTTTACTGAACAAAGAGGAATCAAATTCGTTTCATATTCTTTTTCAATAAAATATGATTACATATTATTGATTACTAAAATGGTGTGTTTCTGCAGTTAATTAAGTCCACATCCAGAAAATTCAAAATGTTAATGACTTTAAATATTTTTTATTCATAAATTAGTAATACTCGTAACTTTCAATTCTGATTATTAATTTGACATTGTTCAAGGTTTGGCATTTAACTAAAAGGAATTTAGAAATAGCATTAACATTAATCAGTGATAATTTCGACAAAACAATTTAATTGATTGTGTACAGTAAATAAAAATTGTGTATTCGTACTTTTGCATATAAATCCGTGAGCAATGTACATTCTAATTCTTCTGTCAAAAGTCATAAAGGTGTCGCAGTAGGGGCTGCGATTTTATTACAGCAATTATAATTTGGTGTAATAAATATTGGGTGTGACAGATATTGGAAAATAATTGATGCATTCCAGGCTTAGTAGGACACATTTCACTGGTGGTGAACTCGGTCAAAGCGTGGGACGTTTTTTCGCGATCATAGTATTCCGTAGGTGTTGTTATAAAATATCGTAACTACGGCTTCGATAAAGCCGTAGTTACGAGATTTTATAACAACACAGACGGTTTATCAATACATATCGATAAATCCGGTCTATTTTTAGAACAAAATCATTGTTATTAGAAAAACTATCCAATCAGATTTTTAAACTCACATTTAAACGCAAAATATCTGTACCTTGTTGTAGCGAAAAACGTCCCTCGCTTTGGCCTAGTTCACCACCAGTGCATTTTTCTATGGTGAAACGTTTAAGAAATAAAGCTTGTGACGATGCCAGACATAAGGTTTTTACAATCAGCGTTGTAATGAAATTGTCCATTGAAAATATTATATGGTATTGCTACTCGAATAGGAATGCATGATTAGATGCTGGGCGATGCACATTAATGAAAGCATTGTTATAGGCCATACATGATTATATAAAAACAAATGTATCTTTTCCGAAATGCATTTGATGACAATCTTTAAAATGAATAAAAATACAAATGAAAATTCTCTGTTTTATAAATTTAAGCAGCCAAAAAACAGACGTCAAAACAGATAAATGTCGAAATATGTTTGTGCTGTAAAGTCATATCGTCAGTGGGAAGTCAAAACCTTGTAACTCCAGCTTTTTCAAGCTGTAGTTACAACGTTTTGACCCCCCTATCAATGATATATATGTCGCAGTCGTCGCTGTATGAGACTCATCTATGGAATATTAATGTCTTGTAATAAATATTGAGTCTGACAGATATTGGAAAATAACCACAGCTGTCAAACTTAGTCGGGAAAAACTGGAATGGACTCTTTTTAGTCCCCTACCGGTGTTCACACCGGAGGGGACTATAGGTTTGCCCTCCGTCTGTCCGTCCGTCCGTCCGTCCGTCTGTCCGTCCGTCCGTCCGTCCGTCTGTCTGTCCGTCCGTCCGTCTGTCCGCTCAAATCTGGATCCCGCGATAACTTAATAACTAAGCAAGCGTTTTTGATGAAAGTTGGTATATGACTAGATGGCAATGTGTAGATTATGCACATCATTTTATTTTTGTTTTTCGACTTAAATTGAGGTTGCTATGGTTACAGAAATAGTGAAAATATGGCCAAAAATGGGATCCTGCGATAAGATAATAACTAAGCAAGCTAGTTTGATGAGACTTGGTATATGACTATATGGCAATGTGTAGATTATGCACATTATTTTATTTTTGTTTTTAGACTAAAATTATTGTTGCTATGGTTACGGAAATAGTGAAAATATGGCAAAAAATATTGGATCCTGCGATAAGTTAATAAGTAAGCAAGCTAATTTGATGAGACTTGGTATATGACTAGATGGCAATGTGTAGATTATGCACATTATTTTATCTTTGTTCTTTGACGAAAAGTGCGGTTGCTATGGTAACAGAAATAGTGAAAATATGGCAAAAAATGGACCCTGCAATAACTTAATAACTAAGCAAGCTAAACATTTAGATTACCGTTGTTCTTATTTTATAAAATTACACTTGCTATGGTAGCAATTACAAATCATTGATCTTTTAGTAACTTTATTCAAGTCATTTGAATTATATTTCCGAAATTTTGGGCATAACATTTCATCATTTCATATGTTTGACAATTATTTTGATGACTTGTTCATCTTAATCCATTATTGATTACCATATTGAGTCAATGTGAAGCCGGTAGGGGACTTTATGTGTTGCATACAACACCAGATACTTGTTTTTATAGAAAATGCTTCATATTGGTTATTGGTTACCGAACTATTATCGTAATATTGTTGTAACCCTGATGAGTTACCATTTCTTATCCTAGTTATTTTATCCGTTTTTTTTTTTTTTTTTTTTTTTTTTTTTTTTTGGGGGGGGGGGTACATTTTCCCACCTCTTCTGCTTCTAAATGGATGGTCACGTATTTACAAAATTTGTTTACGGTTTTCTGCAATGTTGTGTTACGATTGAGCTTGTGTAAGAAATTGAAATCTTTTAGAAGTAAAACGATGGTCGATGGATAGAGATTTCAATCTCTTACACAAGCTCACTCATTGCCCAATATCAAGACGTCTATAAGATTTTGTTATCAACTCGTTTTCCATAGATACCGTAGTAAAGGTTCATTATTTTTTAAAAATTACTTGATAGATCTAGATCTAGGTTTTGTTAAATACAATCGAATTCGAGCACATTCGGACAATAATTGTTGTATCAGTTGGTAGATTGAGATTGTTTGAATATGTTGCTTAGCGCGTGACCGCTGTCGCTGGTAATGATTATTGGATACTTCTTAGCGACACTTATGACGCCTTGATGACGTCATAATAGGTAAGTCATGGTATCTGAAACAGGTGTTAAGGGGGAATGCTCCAGTTTTTCGGAACACTCGGTCATTACTGTAGTAAATTAAATGTTTCGTACCAATATGTTTCGCTACCATATTTTAAATAATATAACACATCATTACAATTTACCATTTTCGACGGTAAAAGTGTATTTATTATGCGAAACCGATTTCCCCAAGATGGAAATCGATCATTAAGAGCAAGACAGTCGTAAGTGTGTATGCAGTTACCACTGTTTTGCGTCATTCTATTCATGTGTAGCTGATAAAAAATTCTGTAATTCACTAATAAGTGCGCTGACCTATACATTTTCTTTTTTAATTATCACTAAGACATGTTGCTTAATACATTGAGGGGGTTTTATCAAATTCTATTATGTAGAACTTGAAATATTTCCAAGAATATGCAAATTTTGACATAAAAGACTCCAGCTTCGATGATCTAACCGGACACGTGAGCATGCTGTTTTATACATTTACGCGTTTATAATAGCACATATTTTGGGTTTTCTATTCTTATCAAATGTAAGACGTTACTTTAAATCCATTTTCGAGACTAACCGATGGATATCCATCATTTTATTAGCATTTTAGTGACCTTGGACAGATGCAAGAAATTGTGCAATTTTTCGATGTAGGGGTATGTGATACGAATGCCTATAAAATTCAAACAAGATCGCTAACCAACCATTTTTATTTTATTTTTCAATTGGTAATAACATGTAATTTCAACATACAAAATATAAATAAATTCTTTCATTGGGAAAAAAATTAGGAAACTGGAGCATTCCCCCTTAAGTCGGTCTTGTTGCGAGAGCGACGTCGCGTACTTGCATTTTTAAAGTACAATTTACCAGACGAAAAATGATACAAATGTTCATGGGCTTTGCTGTGAGATTTCACCACATCAAAATGAAAATACCCGGAGACATTTTACGGATCGTGACACAGCTTTCTACAATGGTCTAACTATTTTGTATATACTTACATAATATAATCAAAGTGCTGAGAGCACTGTAATTGGACGTCTCTGATTGATTGAGCGGGATTGTACATGAACGAAAGATATTTTATTCATTCTTCTGTGTTTAAATCTGTAAGATCGGTTTCGGACATACGAAATCGGCTTAAATACCAGAAAACCCTTCTCAGGCTTCAAATTGATTTGATTGCCGTTTCAAGACAACTGATTTGTCGCTATGAATAATCACTATTAATTTGATTACCAAATTCAATTAAGGCCATGCGATTAGCACTTTTGTCTTCTTGTTTCGGTTTACTATGAGTATTGTCGTCAGTTATACTTTTCATTGATTTTAAAAAGTACGCTACAAAGCAATTTATTCAAAATGTAAGCCAACGCGCTACATAAATGAAAGCCGCGATAGCTCACTTAGCAGAGCACTCACCTTGTACTCTTTACACATGTTATATCCGGAAGGCCCTGGGTTCGAATTCTACTCAGACATTGTTCTTTTTAATCATCTTTTTTTATACGCCGCCGGAGTATATTGGCGCCATCTTCTCCGTCTGTCCGTCCGTCCATCCGTCCGTACGTCCGTACGTCCGTCCACTTTTCTTGTCAACGCAACTCCTCCTAAGTTTCTGGCTGGATCTTCTTGAAACTTGGTCAATGTTATCACCTCAATTGGTAGATGTGCATGAAGGAAGGATTTTATGGTTCGTTGATTTTTGCCAGAGTTATGCCCCTTAAAAACTTAGTCTGTGGGGCTTATTGAAATTGCAGCCTTGTCAACGCAACTCCTCCTAAGTTTCTAGCTGGATCTTAATGAAACTTGGTCAATGTTATCACCTCAATTGGTAGATGTGCATGAAGGAAGGATTTTATGGTTCGTTGATTTTTGCCTGAGTTATGCCCCTTAAAAACTTAGTCTCTGGGGCTTATTGAAATTGCAGCCTGGTCAACACAACTCCTCCTAAGTTTCTGGCTAGATCTTGATGAAACTTGGTCAATGTTATCACCTCAATTGGTAGATGTGCATGAAGGAAGAATTTTATGGTTCATTGATTTTTGCCAGAGTTATGCCCCCTTAAAACTTAGTCTGTGGGGTTTATTGAAATTGCAGCCTTGTCAACGCAAGTCCTCCTACGTTTATGGCTGGATATTAATGACACTTGGTCAATCACCTCAATTGGTAGATTTACATGAAGGAAGGATTTTATTGTTCATTGATTTTTTTCTAGAGTTATGCCCCCTTAAAACTTAGTCTCTGGGGCTGATTGAAATTGCAGCCTTGTCAACACAACTTCTTCTAAGATTCTGTCTGGATCCTTATGAAACTTGGTGGATGTTATTACCTTAATTGGTAGATGTGCATGAAGTAAGGATTTTATGGTTCATTGATTTTTGCCTTAGTTATGCCCCCTTCAATCTTAGTCTCTAGGGCTTAATGATATTTCAGTCTCGTGAACGCAGTTCCTTCCAGGTTTTTTACTGGATATTTATAAAACCCTTTTTGTGAACACAACTTTTTACAGGTTTTTGTGTGAATATTTATAAATCCTTGTCAATGTCATTTTTTTGTCTCAAGTTTTATAAGTGGCGGCGTATATTGTGACCATGGCACTCTTGTTCGACTTCTATCGTTGGCGAAAAAACGACCGCAGTGATTTAGAATCGATCTTAACACAAATTCAACGAAATAAAGTAATGAAACGCCGATCACTTACATACAATTCCGCTCAATCAATGAGAGGCGTCTAAATATAGTGCTCCAAGCACTTTGATTTTTATTCCTGTTTAGAGTAAAAAAAGAAAAAAAACACGGTAGCAGTTTTCCCTGGTTGTGGTTACAAAACAAATTCAATACATACTTTTCCTGAAACAAAATACCAGATGAATTGGAGCACCTAACCATGGATTCCTCATACAAGTACTACCGCAGCATCCTTACATCTACAGATGTGCATAAAAAGAAGAAATTGGGAATGTGCCGTCGGGAAAATGGCAGTGGAGTACAATAAGCAATTTAAATGTTAATATCATTATCAACGAAAATTTGAGAACAGCAATGTCCCTATCTGTAAACATATTCATACGATCATCCAGGTACCATCTGTTGCAGACCCATTGCTTCATCTTCTTAGCTCATTACACGTAAACGGGTCGCTTAAACGAAATAAATACAGATCGCTGTCACTTAGTCTTATACTAGTAATAATCATTGTTGTCATGACCATCGATCAGTATGTAAATAGGTCATGATACTGTCGAATATCAGTGATACAGATGCTGGAGAAAAAAAACCTCGTAAGAGCAACTATTTTTCTGAATAGGTGGATTTCACTAGTGTCTCATTTGAGGCTGTTCAGATGGAACCCCGATTTGTCATCGAGTCGAACCCGAGTTGCGAAATGAACTCACTCCCCGATAATCAATTTCAAAACCCTGGTTCCAAAGTACGTCTCGTGGAAACCCCGTTCCTTTAAATGTGTCAAAGACTTAAACAACAATGATCAAAGAAAAGGAACCTATCATACACAATACGTGCATTAAATTGGGTAATCATTCTAAAATGTGTGTTTTCAGTAAACACATCAAGAAAAACAAGCGTTTTACAGAAGAAATAATCCGAACTGGTTTTGAACCAACGGCGTTCCAAATTTCAAACTGAAAAAAGGTTGCTAGGTTAATCCTTTCCCGTTTGAGCTATCGCTGCTGCTGATGATATAGGGTGTCTGTTTACATTATAACCATAGTGTATGCATGTATCGCTTTCTTAAGATCTTACCCTTTACACAATAAATATTACGAAAGTCAAAAAACTACAAGAAAATGATTAAATCGAAAAAAGATCGTAAAGTTGGTAAAGACGTGGCATGAATTGAATCGGCCAATGAATCTTATAGTATTTGTTAGAGAACACATAGAAAGTAGGAAAAGATACGACAGTTTTCCTGTATGGTCGCAAAATCTATTTTGAATTTTGGTCAACTGGCAATTGAGTCTGAGAAAGGGTTTTTTGGTAATGAAAACCCATTTCGCCTGTCCAAAAGTGGTTATAAGAATTGTACGTCCTTTCGGACGTCCAATTAAAAAACTTCATCTATCAAATATGTTTTCACATTTCCAGATATTTAGTCGCCTCCCACCTGATGCACTTAAGGTATTCTCCTGTTTTGATGAATCTGCAATGAAATGTCAATGTCATTCATTTATAATTGTTTAAATATGAGCCAGTATCTGGAAGAAACGTCCCTAATGTCATTCGAGAACAACCTAGATCCAGATCCGCCTGTGTATACGAGGGACGGTCGGAAAGTAGTTGGACTTTTCGTGCTGCTGTCTCTCCATTTGCAACTGTATAAACATATTATATATTGGTGAAATCTACATCCATTTGCCAATAATGTGGTCAGTTTATTTTTAAAGAAAGTTGAATATATGCAATATTCTGTCCACTTATATGTGATAGGGGTTTCATGTACCATAGGTTATTTGTTAGAGGAACAACGAGGGTAACCAAAACAAAAGAACAGTCTAGTCATATTAATCGCGAAGAATTTAAGTTTTTGAACTACATTATCACTGAAGATTGAATAATGGTTCATAATTCAGATTTTGGGATAAAAACTCAGTCACAGCAGTCATAGAAACGAGCTGGTTCCCCACCTCTGAATAGATTAAGCTTTTACATTCGGCTGGTAGTCATGTTTGTTGCTTTTGTGTATTCACGAGGTCTGATAGTTAGTCATTTCATGTCAAATGGTAAAAACTGTCATTGCTAAGTACAATTTTGAAGTAATTCAGAAAAAAAAACAAAGAATAAATGCAGAAGTAAACGCGTCCCAGATTAGCAAAGAAAATGTTTTCTACTTTACGATTACGCACGCTCCCATACCACCGCATCTACAGTGGAGATTATCAAATATTACCCATGACAAAAATTGTTTTACTCTTCTTATAGCCCAGGCCCTACCCCACACGGCTTTTATTTGTGTCTAGAATTGATGAAAATGTTTGCTGAGAAGAAATTTGAGACCAGGGCGCCTTTGATACCGGTGGTTACACAGTACCTAATACAGTGGGTCTACGTCATGGTTAATAGTGGCAATAGTAAAGCTCCTACGAAGATGGCAAAAATGCATAGACATAGATGGATAATTTCTTTAAACAGTGTAGAAAGAATTTTGTTAAAAAATTAAATGGTTTTAGAGAACTAGTCAAAAGTCCAACTACTTTCCGACCGTCCCTCGTACATACATGTACAGTCTGATCAGTATCCATATTGTTCTCAATTAGCTTCTTCGTTGTTTGTAGCAACTGTAAAGGAGTAACGTCGATCCTGGTCAGACTGCTCTCGTGTACAAGCTTATCTAGAATCACTGGCTGTTTCAAACGCTCTAAGGATCACTTTTTCCATATCCTGGCTCAATTATTTTATCACATTTACAGATATTTAGTCGCCTCCCAACTCCAAGCGACAGACGCCCGTAAGGTTTTCCCATGTTTTGACGAACCAGCCATGAAAGCCACGTTCTCAGTCTCCATAACACACGGAGAGGGTACGTAACTTTTCTAACTTTCTAAACTTAAACTATTGAAACATCCCTGTTTTCGTACATACTACTCATTTTATCGTCGTTTCTGGAAAAGCGACATCATTTATCAATCAGTGTATGAATGTGTGTATAATTTAATGTAATTAAACAATACTTGGCAACACGTCTGTATTTGAGAGTTTATTGACATAGCACGGTATTCACTTTATGGGCTGTTTCCACAAAAAAGAGATATATATTCTTGCATATTTGATATATGCGAGTAATATGATTTACCGGTAACTCTCCTTCATGATTAATAGGCTATTTTCAAAAAAAAAAAAAAGGCCATGTCAAATGAAACCAACATCACGCAGCACAGGTTATGTTCGAAATTTGTTTACGACAGAAAGTCATATTTCTGGAAATATAGATCTGTGCACATCATTTTAAACCTTTCCCAGTTCTTCATGTTTATATAAGCAGTAGTTTACAGGTAGATTTCTGTGAATATGTAGTTTATTCCTCCTTTTTTGAAAGGCGACAGCATAAAATTCCTCATTAATTGAATGATTTATATTGTTTTATTTGCAATTTGTTTCAGATTACACGGCTCTTGGCAACATGCCTGTACTAAGCACACAGTGTGTCGGTGATTGTTCACGACGCAAAGTTACGTTCGAGGACACCCCGATTATGTCGACCTACCTACTGGCTTTTGTTGTGTCTGACTTTAGATACTCGGAAAGTATACTACCAGAAAACTACACTGTAAGATATGGATTTTGATATTATAACCCTTGAATCTTTCCCAAACGACCAAATTTTAGGGTGGTCTAATTTGAAATATGCTGCTGACAACAAAACCGATGTTTATAAAGATAGAATTTGCGTAAATTAAAGCGCGGAAAATATTGAGGCAAAAGAAGAAATTGCTGATTATCAGCAATTTCTTCTTTTTTCTCAACATTTTCCATGGCCTTTTCTATTTAGTGGAGCGGATAAAGGTCAAAATCGTGCAAATGATGATACAAGCACCAAATTTGGTGTGGTAGTACCTTAAAGCAATAGAAAATTTTTGAATCGATGGGCCATTGAAAAATCCAATATGGCGGCCATTTTTCAAGATGGCCGCCAAGCTGATGCTTTAAAAAGGCAATATCAATAGTTTTTGGTCTTAGGCTATGAGTTTAACTAATTTCAAAGCACAATTTTGATGCTCTTGTGTGTGTTTTGATTTGTTTTCCCTGTAAGCACTAATAAAACTACATGGCCGTTTATTTCAAGATGGCCGCCAAGCTGGAAAACTCTAAAATTTCATCTGATTGTAAAAAACGATGTTTCAATTTCACATTTTACACTATTTGTTATATAAATGCTATTTGTAGGACTGTGTTGAATATGCCTCTTATGCTTCTATATTTAAATTAACATTTCACAAAGTCTAATATGGAGGATAATGATGAGTGATGGTCGAATAGAGTTAGAGGAAAATTTCTGTAAGGCAATGAGTTTTGGAAAAACGAAATGAAAACTTGATTCTTGTTCATTGTAGAAACTTAACATAACCTGAAACAAACAAGCAGATGCACAATTGCGTTTAACATTTTATTAACATATTGAACGAAAGAAACATCTTGACAAATTAGGGACTCGTACGGGATTTATTTCACACGGTTTCGTATTGCTGGGCGACCCGCGTACGAAGCTAGCGTTATACAGCCATGGATTTGATGAAGTGGCTGGAAGCTGGGGAACGCATGGGCCTCGAAGGGGAAGAATTGAGGCAGAATGCGGAGAAAAAAAGAGTATGAATTTCTCGAAAGTGAAGAAAGGGCTCAGGTTCAAGAAAAATGACACGATGAGCTTCGAAGAGACAAAGAGAAGAAAAGGCGGCTTTTTGAGGCAGAGATACGAGACCGTGAGCCAGAATTGTTGAGGCTCAGGGCCGAGATAGGAAAGTCGGGTGACGGGGAATCCAAACCAATTCTTGGTGATTTCAGAGCCTCGCCGAAGCCAAAACTTCCAAAGTTTGAAGAAAGAAAGGAAGATATGGACGCCTACATAGAATGCTTTGAACGGTTCGCTGAGAGTCAAGACTGGAAACAAAGCTCTTGGGCCACCAGTCTGAGTTCTTTATTGACTGGGAAAGGGCTTGAAGTCTGTACTAGCCTACCACCAGAGCAAGCCAACGACTTTAAGACGCTGAAAAAGGCCGTTCTATGTCGATACTGACTGACTGAGGAGGGCTTCAGGACGAAGTTACGTGAAAGTAGAACAGAGCAAGGGGAGACTTATTTTAGCTCATCGCCAGGCTAACACGATACTTTGAAAGGTGGATTGAAATGTTCGAGGCCGAAAAGTTGTATAAAAGGATTGATGGACTTGCTTGTCAGAGAACAGTTCATCCAAACTTGTTCGCCAGAGCTGGCTTTGTTTCTGAAGGAAAGGATGGAAAAATGTATAGAGGAAGTCACGTGTCTTGCTGAGCAGTACAAAAAAGCTCATGGTAGTATGGTGGCACAAAACAACCCTTAACCCAAAGTAACTTTAGACTCGAATAAGCCAAAGAGAATTTGTTATGCATGTAACAAAGAGGACCATACTGCACGTGACTGCAAATCAGAGAAGTCTGGAAACCAGAGTTCAAACTACGCCATAAAGACCTTCAGTAAGCAAGGTGACAAGAAGGTCTCAGAAGGTCTCAGCTATGTGTGTGTGACGGTACAGGTACCTAAAAGACTCCAACACATTAAAGAAAACATGGATGAAGGCTAAATGAAGCTAGCTAATGGTACCTTGGTTCCAATTATGTCTGGGCTATGTACCATCGAAAATATGCAAGGCGAAAGGAACTTCAAACTCAAATTTGATTACGTTGGTGACCAGAAAGTCAGTGTTTTACGAGACACGGGATGTGAGCTTGCTGCTGTACGCAGACACTTGGTTCGAGTCGATCAGTTAGAAGGAGTACCATCACCATAGACGGCAAAGCTAAGGTGGTTCCAGCTGCAAAAGTATATGTAGATACTCCATACTTCAAGGGTGAAATAGAGGTAATGGCTCCAGAGGCCCTAATATGTAATTTGTTCATAGTAAACATCCCAGGGGTTTCAGACTGTCCAGATGAGACATGGAAAAGAAAGGATACGCCTACTCGTACATTAATAGAAAGGACATATTGTACAGAGTCTTCCGGCAGATTCGAGGTACATCTGTCAAAGAGACGAAGCAGATAGTAGTACACATGCTGCAGAGACGTTGATTTATGGAGCTCGATCATGATTCCATAGTAGGTGGACACTCATCATCTAGGAAGACAGAAGACAGAATCACAAGTAGCTTTCATTGGCTCGGAATAACCAGTGACGTGACAAGATTTTCATGTGGCATATGTCAAAAGACGATTCCAAAAGGTCGGGTAATAAAGGTGCCTTAAGGGAAATGCCCGTTATAGACATACCGTTTCATCGTGTAGCTGTAAATCTGATAGGTCTGATTATATCAGAAAGAGGAAACAGATACATATTGACAGTGGTAGATTATGCTACTAGAACTCCTGATGCTGTGGCATTACCCATAATTGAAGCAGAAAAAATCGCCGAGATCTTCTCCAGGGCTTGTTTTCCAACAGAGATCCTTAGTGACAGGGGGTCACAGTTCATTTCGGAGTTGATGGGAAAAGTTACGAGACTGGTTTCGGTGAAACAGCTGTTCACAACACCGTACACTCCAAAGAATTACGGGTTATGTGAGCGAATGAATGGCACTTTGAAGAATATGCTGAAGAAAATGTGCCAAGAAAGACCCCCAAGACTGGGACAGATACCTGCCTGCAGTTTTGTTTGCATACAGAGAGGTACCGCAAGCAAATACAGGGTTCTTGCCATTTGAACATCTGTATGTCCGAGCCGTCCGTGGTCCTATGCAAGCACTGAAAGAGCTCTGGTCAGAGCAGGAAGTTCCAGAAACAAGGACCACATGCGAACGCGTGCTAGATGTAAGATGCAAGAAACTTGCAGTATAGCAAGACAAAGCCTCTGTAAAGCCCAAGGGACATATAAGCATCACTATGATAAGAAGTCGAGGAAACGAAACCTCCGAATCGGTGACAAGGTGTTGGTATTACTCCCGACGAATCACGTTAAGATGCTTCTACACTGGAAGGGGCCATATGAGGTGGTACAAGTATTCAACAAAATGGACTACAGAGTAAAAGTTGGTGATAAGATCAACATATCACATCAACCTGTTGAAGCAGTATGAAGACAGAAATCAAATCGTCTTATCAAGTGTGGCCATTATAGAGGTTAAAACAGATCAGCATATTGGAGCTGTTGAAGAGGAATGTCTTTTAGACTTGGTAAATGTCAGTGGCACAGAAAGTTGGTGTGATGTCCAAGTCAATGATGAAGTGACACAAGAGCAGTCCGCAGTTATGAAACTCATAAAGGAGTATCATTGTGTTTTTACTGATCAACCGTGAACGACATGTCTTACAGAGCGCAAGGTATACCTCACACGTTCTGACTCAATCCAGGTGAACTGTGTCCCATCCCATGCGCTAAGAAAGATGGAGTTAACAGACGAGAGAGTTGTATCAGGTTTAAGTACCGCGGACGAAGTTCCGAGTATGGTGGTCAGAACTACACAAGATTTATTAAAGACAACAGGTTTCAAGATAGTGTGTCAGAATCAGAGGACTTTCAATCTTGGCGGCCATCTTGAAACAGACAGCCATTTTGTTCTATTTGTACAAATGGATAAAATAGATCATTTTACATGCCATTTTATCAAAACTTAGCTCTGGAACTAGTTTATACCAAAACATGATTCCATTTTTTTTTGATATAGCCCTTTCAAAGGTTCAGTTCGGCGGCCATCTTGAAAAATGGCTCCCATTTTGGATTTTTAAGTCCCATTGGGTAAAATTTTTCCAATTCCCTTCTAGTACCACCACACCAAATTTGGTTCTTGTATCACCGTTTGCACAATTTTGCCAAAAAATGGTACTTATCCGATTTTCATTCTTGGCGGCCATCTTGAAACAGGCAGCCATTTTGTTCTATTTGTACAAATGGATTAAATAAACCATTTTACATGCAATTTTATCAAAACTTAGCTTCAGAACTGGTTTAAATCAAAACATGGTTCCAATTTTTATGATATAGCCCTTTCAAAGGTCCAGTTCGGCGGCCATCTTGAAAAATGGCCGCCATTTTGGATTTTTCAATGGCCCATCGGGTCAAAATTTTCCAATTCGTTTCTAGTACCACCACACCAAATTTGGTGCTTGTATCATCATTTGCACGATTTTGCCAAAAAATGGCACTTATCCGCTCCACTAATTGGGGACGTCAAAAGTAAATCTTGTTTTGGAAAGGGAAAGTCTTTTCCAAACTGAAAAATATTAAGACTTGTCTATTTATATAGCTGGTGCTGACGACAAATTTGATGTTGACAGAGATATGAATTGTGCAAAAATTATGACAAAAATACTCATACATGTAGAAAAGCTAGTGCAATTCTCCATAAATATTTTATGGCATTTTGTATAAATGTTTGACGTTTACGGGCACCCATGTTTTGTCTTTTGAACCTGCTTTCAATTCATAAATGCCTAGATTTATTGTTTCCTAACTATTTTTGTAATAAAAAATTCTATTTCACTTTTTAGTTATCTTTTCAATTCTATGGCTATTTTTTACAGAAAATGATTTACGGACATTGTTCTATTTATAGCTACGGATTTGGTCGCAACCGGAAATGGTAAACCAGACACTTTACGCATTAGATTTCTCCATCCGCACATACGCCTACTTCACGGACTACTTTCAGCTGCCAGATGTAGTTCCAAAATCAGGTAATTAAATGTTAATTGAAACGTGTGCTAAACAACATGGATGCGATAAAACCACATGTTTGTGAACGAAATAAAATCACATTTTCTGATCAAGTATTATTGTTGTTTTATAGTCTTTTATAGACTGCTTCAAAAATGTATCATCCCCTTTTAATAAATGCTAGTTGTATAATTGGATTCCGTATTTATCTAAAATGTATCCGATTGTAGTAATAAATAATTTTGATTAAATTCATTTGGAATCAAGGCAAAATTTGTTAACACTTTCAGTGTTTCTCAGCAGTGCAACCTTACAAATTTGTAAGTTTAGATACGAAAATAATGTTAGTCAAATTTTACAAATTTTGATAAAATGCTTCCTTTCATAAAAAGCCTGTAATTGTCATAAATCATTCATAATTGTGTTCAAATATTGTGTAACGTACAAATTATATTGATTTAAAGAGTGATTATCGTTGACACATTAATTGTAAAAGACAAGATTTTACGAGGACAATTATGAACATATATCAATTTTAAAGAGAAACTAGTGCAGATAGGTATACCAAAATGTGTCAATAAACTAGGTCAGGATCAATCACTAATAGCTAAGGATGCTCTGCCAGGTCTGTTATTGGGGCATAAACCTAAAAATTAAAATCCTATTAGAAAAGAAATTTACCGCTAAACTAAATATAGATCGCGATAAATGACATGGAAGAGCATCTCTAGCAAATAGCTAGAGATGCTCTGCCAGGTCAGTTATCGTGGCATATACCTTATTTAAGATTAAAATCCTATGATAAAAGTCACGGAATTATTTTGGCGCCCTTTTCAGATCACGTGGCAGTGCCTGATTTCAGCGGGGGTGCCATGGAGAATTGGGGTCTCGTGATATATCGCGAGACTGCGTTACTTTATGACCCGGATGTGTCGTCAAGCTCCAACAAGTTCATGGTGACCCTGATTGTGGCACATGAAATAGCGCATACGGTAAGCACGGTCACGGTGGATAATCACGTGATACAATATTTTCAGAAAATCTTCAATAATTTTGTTAATATGCGACCGATTTGAATTCGGTTTGAAGCAGAAAATGTGGACAGACGTCACACATTAGATTGACGTGGATGATTTTTGAAAAATCAATCGATAAAAAAATTATTGAAGATAAACCAGTGTTTTGGTTTATCTTCAATAACTTTTTTATCTGTTGATTTTTCAAAAATCCAACATGTCCAGCTTATTTCTGGCAATTTCCCACCTTCTTTGCTTCAAACCGAATTCAAATTGGTCAACTATTAAAAAAGATCTTGAAGATTATCGGAAATTCTGAGTCACGTGATTGTACACCGTGACGGTGGAGATTGTACATCATGGGATGTATAACGACTAAGGACAAAAATAGTCTGATTTTTTTGAAAACTCACCATACTTTTCCAAAAAATTGATCCCAACTGAGACAGAAAAAAGATATGATATTTTTGTCGTTTTTCTGGTCTGTTTGTATCTATTTTTGCGAACAGTAGACGAGGGTTTCCTGTTAGTAATACATCAGAGGAACGAATTAAGTAAGACGGGGTACATGCAACAAACCGTTTGAAAATTGACGAAAAAAAAAGAAAGTTATTGCAAAATGTCTTACCTGAAGCACGGCAAATTTGTTCGTAGATTTACCCATCCCATCATGCACAATCTCCACCGTGTTAAGGGAGTTTCCGATTTGTATATCGTTGCTTTTTCAACAAAAAACATCGTAACTGCAGGTTTTTGTTGAAAAGCTGCAATATTCAAAAAGGAATATCCACTGGGTGAAGTTTATTTTCAAATCTTTATTATTACATTCTGGACAATGTAGTTACATTTCCGAAGATGCCAATTTTAGGTCCTTTTCCATACACAATATGAGTTTACACCGGTGGTGAACTCGGCCAAAGCTAGGGACGTTTTTCGCTACAACAAGGTACAGATATTTTGCGTTTAAAAGTGAGTGTAAAGATCGGATTGGATAGTTTTTTCTAATAACAATGAATTTGTTCTAAAAATAGACCGGATTTAACGATATGTATTGACAAACCGTCCGTGTTGTTATAAAGTCTCGTAACTACGGCTTTATGTACGGTATTTCATAACAACACCGACGGAATACTATGATCGCGAAAAAACGTCCCATGCTTTGGCCGAGTTCACCACCAGTGGTTTAGAACATGTTTTTAAAATCCTGACCATGCTATAGAGTCTGACGATCGTGGTGAGCAACTATAAGATTGGATTTTTTTTTTTTCAGAAAAAACTGTGGATATAATTATTTCTTAATAAAGTTTATTTTTACCTTACATAAATAAAAACGAAATTGTGACATTTCCTGAAAATCAGTGTTATTACAGTTTCCAAGATTCTCTAGAGGTAAATTCGAGGTTTTGGGAGAAAACAAGGCAGGAGCATGCTGCAAAAATTCATTTCATATATTGTCTCGTGAAATTTCCTTTCAGTGGTTCGGTAATATGGTGACGATGAAATGGTGGGATGATTTGTGGTTGAACGAGGGGTTTGCTAGTACGCTCATGTATTTTGCCATGGACCATGCTTACCCGGACTGGAAAATTGTAAGCCATATAATAACCCATTACAACATATTGACACATTTTGACGCCCCACAAGATAAATGCATCGGAAAACATGTAGAGGAAATGAAAAAAATGCGTGTGACATTTTCCACAATGTTTTCAGAAGCCTTTAGCTTGTCGGGCGTCAAAAGGTGTCATTATTTTGGAATGGCTTATATCCTTTTTTTCTCACACAAGATTTGGAATATCAGGACCATTTATTACTCGTCAAGAAATTGGTGTATGTGTGTGGGTTTATCAACCTTACTGACTAACATAAGCGTCTGTTAAAGAAACTAATGCCTCCTTTTATGTAGGAAATCTGTAAACAGGCGTCCATTTTTATTGTAAGTTTTTAATGGGAAAATCAAAATAAAAAGCATGTTACTAAATGAATTATCTCATTTTTCTTGCAACAATTTCAGCCGGAAATGATCGTGGTAGAAGACATGTTTCCGGTGATGGTGAAGGACGCCCTCGTGACGTCACATCCGGTATCCCCGGAAAATCTGGATAACCCTGACGACATCGCCGAGTCTTTTGATCCTATTTCTTACAACAAGGTAACCAATTAATCTTTAAAAAATCACAATATATTTTTTCTAAATAATTGGTAAATGAGAACTTTCATTTGTACTTATTTATTTATTGTATGCTGTTTATTTTGAAAAGGAAATAAACTATCATTATATTGGATAACCCGGTCCCAGCCGACATCGCCGAATCTTTTTATCCTATTTCTTATTACAAGGTCAATGAACCAAATATCAAAGATTACAACTATGGCTGCTCGCTAAAGGTGGGTTCACATTGACGGATTTTCCTTACGAATCCTTACGAATTGGACATTCGTAGGCCATTCGTGAACATTCTTAAACAATACGTTAGCATCCGTAAATAACTCGTAAGAATGAAATGCCTTTTTTCCCAATGTCAGCTACTGGATGATGATATAGAGATAATATCTTATTGTTTACAACAAAAAAATTAAATGGCATTGTAAAAAATCGTGCATTCTCATAGATTTCGTTTTCAGTGGTCAATTCGGAAAGGCATACGTAAGTATTCGTAAACAATACTTAAACATTCGTAAATAACTCGCAATATATCGGCGACTATCGCAATGATTCGTATTCATACGGGGAAGTTTTTTGGCATGTCCAAAATTTTCTCACGAATGTCTACGGATTTAATGTCCCGTCATTCATTCGTAAATGACTCTTAGTTTATCGCAAATCACTCGCAAATCATCCGTGTGTGTTTCACGAATATATACGATAACTTTACGAATATAAACGAGCCGGGATGTTTAAAAAAAGGCACTTATGTTATGAGATTTAGAGAATGGTACTAAAACAGACCAGGCTCCGCAAAAGGCCTGATTAGGGTTATGTTTGATACACGGGTGGGCATCAGGGGAGCTACCTCGAAAATGTGTTAACGTAAATTTGTTCCCACGCCACATCCGGGAATATCGAGGTAGTGGAAATCCCCGTATTTTGACAAACGGACAAAGGTGAGCTCTCCCATTTATTTGTTTTTTCTTTCAAAGAGCGCATTACTTAAAAATCTGGCGATGCAGTGCAATGCTACTTTGTTTTAGCAATGCATGAAGACCAAAAACCTCATTAAATAGTGGAAAATACGAGCAGGACGACATTAATTCCAGGACTGGTGGATTGCATTTTCACCCTTTGTTGACATATCGACAGGCATCTCGAGGCAGATATTGTACTTTATTTTCAGTTTCTGACCACTTTCACATATTTTGATGCAACGCGTAGTCAAATGGACTATAATGACGCAAAAATTTCAGATATGCTGGTCTCCTGAACAGATTAACTGCCCAAAAACTCATTCGTGTTGTTCCCAGACCATCGAGGTAGCGGTAATCTATCGAGATAGTTCCCGCGCGTCCCAAACATCTAGCCTCCTGACGTATTGATGTGTTGATATACTTTAATGATTCTGGACAGCGACATAATGGCTAGTTGGCGAAAATCAGCTCCGCTAGTCACAGAACTATGATGCACGTGCAATATCTAATTATAGGAGATTTTTAAGAACTTATGAAACAATGAGCAGGAATTGCAATCACAGCATAATTCCGAACCTGAAAACCAACCTGAAACCCAAGTGGGAAACAACAAAAATTACATTTAAGCACCAATACAAAGACAAGAGCCGTCAGAGACGGACAATGCTCCCCGAATAAGGCATTGTCACAATAAATATATGCCATGCAGAGGTAATATAAAGCTAACAAATGTTAAGCCCCCTTTTTCCATGACATATTTTTACATACGCAAATTTTAAATAGTTTATTGCCAAGGGCATCTGATTTGCTACTCAAATATGAAATTTCATCAAATTCTGACTATTAGACAAGGAGAAATTAGAGAAAAACTGTATTTAACCTTAAGTCCCCTTTTCCCATGACAAGGCCTCAAATCCAAAAAAACGAGAAAAAATCGGCATTATGTCATAGGGAGTTCGCATGGTAAGTTTCATTTGATTTGGCCCATGGGTTATGGAGAAATTGCTTCGGACGGACGGACGGACGGACAGACGGATGAACGGACGGAATGACGGACGGACCGGACGGACGGACAGACAAAGCGGCGACTATATGCTCTCCCTTCGGGGAGCATAAGAACACATTGTAAGCCGCGTTAGCATCCCTTTTCCCAAAAGTTTGTCACTCAGTCACCAGAACTTAACTGAAACAACTTAACATATAAAATGACTGAAAAGCATAAAAATCCACAATTTAACTTATTCATTTTTTCAGGAACATCTACATCAAAACAAAACGCAGTACTGCTTACCTTCAACCAGAGACCTACACCTTCAAATCAAGTTATAGTACTGATTCCGCCAAACCCAAATGTACCTGCAGAAAAGAGCAAATTATCAGTTGTATTGTTCCTAGGTGGGTTTGTAGGCTATTTATGGAGGACTTAATTCAAGATAGGCGCTTCCAGCATTCTGGGAATTAAGATTAATAGTTGTCTCTGTTCTTCATGAATGGGTTTCAAGTTGGGATTTATGTTGTGATTGCAATTCCTGCTCATTGTTTCATAAGTTCTTAAAAATCTCCTATAATTAGATATTGCACGTGCATCACAGTTCTGTGACTAGCGGAACTGATTTTCGCCAACTAGCCATTATGTCGCTGACCAGAATCATTAAAGTATATCAACACATCAATATGGCAGAAGGCCAGATGTTTTGGACGCGCGGGAACTATCTCGATAGATTACCGCTACCTCGATGGTCTGGGAACAACACGAATGAGTTTTTGGGCAATTAATCTGTTCAGGAGACTAGAATATCTGAAAATTTTGCGTCATTGTAGTCCATTTGACTACGCGTTGCATCAAAATATGTGATAGTGGTCAGAAACTGAAAATAAAGTACAATATCTGCCTCGAGATGCTTGTCGATATGTCAACAAAGGGTGAAAATGCAATCCACCAGTCCTGGAATTAATGTCGTCCTGCTCGTATTTTCCACTATTTAATGAGGTTTTTGGTCTTCATGCATTGCTAAAACAAAGTAGCATTGCACTGCATCGCCAGATTTTTAAGTAATGCGCTCTTTGAAAGAAAAAACAAATAAATGGGAGAGCTCACCTTTGTCCGTTTGTCAAAATACGGGGATTTCCACTACCTCGATATTCCCGGATGTGGCGTGGGAACAAATTTACGTTAACACATTTTCGAGGTAGCTCCCCTGATGCCCACCCGTGTTGATAGAGAAGCTGAAAAAAGGGCAGTGTGAGTCCTGGTAAGACCTTGTGTATATGCAGAGTTTTATGAAGATAGACATCCTAGATTATAACAGATATGAACGTCATCGTTTGTTATATGTTTTATTTATGTGTGAATAGTTCGTATATCATTTTGTACATGATGTGAACAATAAAAAATATTTGATTTCATTTGATTGAGTATGTCAAAATTGTTGACAAATAAAATTAATGATAGAAGAAATACTATGTAATGTTTTGCTAAACGTCAAATGATTTCTTATTGAATTTGCAAAAAATGAGAACTAAGAGCCAATTTTTTTCATTGCGTTCATATGCACTTGGGTCATTTTTTTTTTTATCCCAGCTCAAAATTGACGATAAGTCCTTCAAACGTTGTTCGATGTTCAAGACAATTTGACTTATTATCAGAACAGAACAGAACAGATCTTTATTGAAACTTAAGCATACATAGCTCATCGTTTACAATATACAAATATTAACATGTTGCGCTGAAATGACATATAATAACAATAACAATATTGAACAATCAATCGAAACTCAAATGTAACATTAAAAGGTGAGACTGTTTACTAGATTTTTGGAGAAAGGAGTAATCAATCGTTTGTCTGTCTTAATTTAAATGCTTTTGTACAGTATAATGCCAAATTATTAACTTTAAGGATAGTTCTCTTCTCAGAATTTAAAAGCTGTACAAATTTTAACATACTTGGTCTAATTGTATAATAGCTTTTGATATGATTTTTTCTGAGATCATTATAGAATGGACACACTAAAACAAAATGGTACTCATCTTCGACTTCATTTAAGTTACAAAGAGAACAAATGCGTTGATTTCTATCGATTTTTTCATGTCTTCCAGTTTCTACTTTTAATACGTGAGATGATAGTCTCAATTTAGCTAAAATATTTCTGTATTTCGAGTAGTTTAAGATGTCTAAATAGGACGATCGTTGGAAGGAAGATTTAGATTGATAAAAAGTGACAGTGATGGATAATACTTAACGTTTTCGTGCCAGTTACTTACGTAAATATCTCGTAAACGTTCTTGCAAAATAGGTATAAAAACATTACCATTTACAGATTCTGGATACATCCAAATTTCATGAAATCCCGTATCGACGTATATTAGATAGAAAAGGTAAAAAAGTAAACGCGCATCGGAGAACAACTTTGAATATAGCAAGCATAAATATATTTCTGGGGTTATAAATGACCCCATACTATGTATGAGAGTTAATACAGTAGAAACACTTAGGGTTTCTTTCCCAAACGGCAAGATTTTTATTGTTTCAATTTGAAAGGAGTTACAGACGACACAATTTATTGATGTAAGAAGTGGAAACTTTGTATGTTATTGGACGTCAAAACTAGATTTTGTTTGGGAAAGGGTTAATTGTTTTGAAGAAATTGTTGGTACAACCTAAGCTTATTTCGTTCGTAAGACATGTTGTCTTGTCGAATGTCAGATTTTCAATAACGAGGTTGTCTTTCATACAACAACAACAACAAAATAATAACAAAGGACTCGCAAACATTCGTAACTAAGTCGGTAACACTCCTATTGATTCGTAAATAATCCGTAACCAGCCCGTAAACTAGTCGTAGAAATACGTAAACCGTCCGTTAAATTCTCTCAAATCGTAACAATACGTGTGCCTTTCGGCAATGTGATTACGAATGTCCAATTCGTAAGGAATCGTAAGAAAATTCGTCAATGTGAACCGACCTTAAATGGATCAGTCCGAACCCCGAGGGTAAATGACGACCCCTACTCGCCTGACTACCTGGCATAAAAAGGACCTGGCCAACCCGCAGGGATAGCTAGGAAGGATGCGGGGAGGGTACGCATAAGAAGAGTCTGTACCAATTTGCCATTGTAATACATTTCTCGTCCTAAAAAAGCATTTTTAAAAATCAAAACACGTGTCGCTGCTTTTTATTTTACTTTGAAGATATAGAATTTACTTTAAAGTTGCCATTTTCTTTTCAGGGAATGGCAGTTCTTCGAATGCTTGAGGCTTTTCTGGGAAGCGACGTATTTAGACTGGGCCTACAGGTATTTAACCCTTTCCAATACGACAAAATGTAAGGGTTGATCAATTTAAAAGCTATTGTTAAACGTTAAAATTTGGGAAAGGATAACATGTAATTTCAATTGTTGTAAATTCTGTCAGAAGTAAAGAAATATTTAATAATGAAATTATATTATTACATTGTATTTTCGTTTTGAATAATATTCTAATACATGTACATAGAGTAGTAGCTGATTGTGATGTTAAATGGTAATAATTCATTATCCACGAAAGAAATGACATATATCTACTTGAAATAGAACACTGTAATACGGTATCATTTTGAATTAATAATTTTGAATACAGTTAGTACAATTACAAAGACGACGGATATCAGTTTTTTATTGAAGACCCTGACTCGTTTCAGATGTATGTAAGGAAGTATAAGTTCAAGAATGCTGAAATGTCGGAATTGTGGCAGACTTTCAGAGAGGTGAGGAGAAAATTTGTTTAACCCGTCACGATATAATGGCACGTGTTCACTAAATCGAACTCCAAACTACTGTAATATTGCATGCATTGGTTCGAATCTTGCAAGTGTGGGACACTTGCAAGATTCGAACCAACGCATCCACAATTGTTATGAAAGTTTAGAAATCATTTCCCGTGTTTACGTGGTTACAATATTGTAAACATTTGCACTAAAAGCGTATTTGACTATAGTAGCCAGGAAACAGGAATTGAAACTGTTTTAAATACTATATGACGCCCTTTACATAGATTCCGAAACCGTCTTCAAGTTCAATTAAAACATGGTGAAGACAAGCTGTGTTACTATCACCTAAGATTATTTATAATCAAGAACTTATTTAGTGATGCTAATTTATTGCGACGTTTAAAACATGTTTTGCGAATTTGCATTACATATTTGCTCAACAAAAATGATGTTAGTACTTGTAGCTGCTTTCAATTATAAAAGAAGTACTAGTGGATGTAGACATACTATCTTTTGATAACATTTTGCCTACACTGGGGCATAAACATTGTTATTGCCAATTCCACTTACTGTATAGAAGTACAATAAGATTGAAATTTTACTTATTTACATGCGTCTTTCATGTTTTCAGCTTGTGATACTCCACCCCTAATAAGGTTTGCGCGACTTGGGAATTTTTCCGATCCATTTTGGCGATGTCGTAAACATTTGGCGGTGGAACGTCCACCGACAAATGTTTAATGACATCGGCCAAATAATTCCGACGTTGTGTGAATCTCATCGTGGGTGAACTACCTAAACAATCTTTATTACAGGCATCTAACTATACCTACAACATAAGCGAGATAATGGACACGTGGACAAGGCAGATGGGGTACCCAGTGATCACTGTACATGATGAGGGGGACTACTTTAGACTAGAACAAGAACGATTCCTTATTAATACAGATACTTCGGGCCCGTACAACGACTCTCTATTTGGGTAAGGCATTTATAAGAGTTTTTGTGGTGTATATTTGCATGTTTTGAATGTTTCTCCGCAAAACTGACGATTAAAATAGATCACACAGCTTCTGAAACGTATTACGCACAAATAGCGCGCACAAGAAGGGTCACTATTTAAGACTAGAACAAGAACGATTCCTTATATAAACAGAAACAACGGTATCATATAACGACTCTATATTTGGGTAAGATTTGACATCGATGTAGCTTATGTCCAGTCTGTTTGTCTACATTATCTGTCTGTCTACAGAAAGAACTAACTAGTGAGTCGTAAGTGATGCGATTATTTTAGACTGGAACATATTTATGTCAAGTCTGTTTTTGTCAGTCTGGTTTTCTTTTGTATATCACCACAATATGCCTTTAACACTGACCGTCTAGTAACTTCTAGACCGGCAATGTTTACAAAGAGGACAATTGTGTTTTACTTAAACAGCAAGGACATCTTAGGAATACAGAGACCATGTTAACCCGAGTCTTCTTTGATGAGAATTCGCTATTTGATATTTGGATGTCACTGTCTATGTAGTAAATAGCGGCATCTAAAAATCAAAGAGCGAATTTTCATCAGAGAAGACTCGGATTAGGACCATATCAGAGCTATAGATAACATCGAGACGATTTCAATGAGCATGTCTATCAAAATCAGATTTAGATTTGAAATAGCAAATTTAGAATACATTTACTCTTTCAATATATTGCTCTGCTATATAGAGCCACATACTGGAATAAGAATAGATAATATTAAAATCACTTAAAGGGACATATCATCCCCATTTCATTTTTTTAAAGTATGTCTTGATGCCAAGATTGGTTATTCTAATGGGTATAAGTGCTATCAGTTTTTTAAGTTGGTGATAAACGAAAATCACGCCTTCCAAGTTGAGACAGAAACGACAAATTCTGTATACATCTGAACTGTTGTGGACAACAATTTGTTGAATTTCAACACAAAAATATATATTTTGCGTAAACGGCGCAATATTTTTGCTTGAAATTTTCAGAATTTTCATAAGAAAACATGTTCTTTTAGATAAAAATAAAAGAGAAGTTTATGTGAAAAAATTCTGAAATGTCACTTTAAACATAAATTATAATTATACCATAATAAATACAAACAACCTCTCAAATGTGTGAGGAACAATACAATTGACTTTCATCAAACGCGATGCCTTACCAAATTATATTCGCAACAATTTCTATACGCAATATTCCTTGTTTGATTTCAGTTATAAATGGTATGTGCCGTTCAGATACAGAACACAAGAAGATCCTGAAGTCAAAGTTTACTGGCTGAATATGGGACCAGGTATGTTTAGTTTTGTCTCACACGAAATCGGGTATTTAAATAAAACAAAGTAATAAATTTTAAAAAATGACTTTTATAATCGCTAAATTTGATGAAAATGTATAGAAAAAAAATCCACTGAATTTGATCATAATACGTTTCGCGTAAAAAGAAACTTAACTTAGTGTTCGACCTACTGTTGGACCAATGAAATTGCAGTATATTCTAAAGGCCCGCCGCTATATTCGCATATACGAGTTTATGTGACGTCTATACAAAGCCACGCCCACTGTCTCCAATGACAAAACGATTGCTGAATGCCAGGAAAATAACATCAAATTCTGATACATTCAATCCGTCTAGTTTACCATACTTTGAATCATTACCTTTTTTAACGGAGACTGAAATTTAAATTATCTTATATTTTATAAAGGTCGAATTCCAAAGACTTCTGACGGTTGGTTGCTAGGCAACGTTAATTTTGGTGGATTCTTTAGAACTAACTATGACCTTGACATGTGGAGAAAACTTACACACCAACTGAATACAGAACACACGGTACGTATTAAGGTAGTCTACCCCTAATGAGATTTATGCAACTTCGGAATTATTCGGATGAAGTTGAAAACATTCGGCGGTGGAACTTTCCACCGCCGAATGTTTACGTCCGCACCCGAATAAGTTTGGATACGTAACGACGCCGCTCGAAAAAGTCTGATGTTTTATGAATCTCAAAATGAGTCCATTACCGGTATTCTACCTTAACTGTTTGCGCATTCAATCCATAATTAGACACCAAACAGTTCGTGCAACTACGTGTTTCATCAGTGGCAACGGAAATTCCCCAATATCAAGAACAAGAGATTATTATAAATCAGGTTTGGACACAGCGGTCCATCACAGTATGACAGTAAAAAAGATTTAAAACAAAAACATGCTAAAAACATGCCATATACAATACAAATATTTACAAAAAGATTTATAAAATGACATAAACCTTCGCCATTGTCCGGGCGTCATCAGTGACAACGGCAACTGGCGAATTCAATGTCGAATTATAAATGCGCTTCTATCTTTCAATTGGCAAAAAACAAGGCGGAATTTGATTCATTCTCCACACGAATAAATGTTTACATGTATAATCAGTGCCACAATAAACTCTCGCTGATCATTGTAATAAGTCTATCATACGGGCATCATTTGAAGGACAACGAAACGCATTTAATCAGAATTTTCTATGGTGATAATTCACAGCAATATTGTATCAAGTACAATTTAGGTAATAAATGCTTTGTAACACTCTGATACGTTTTAAGGGAGCCAATCCCTAATGAGATTCACGCGAGGTCGGAATTTTTCGTTACGGTCGAAGTCGTAAACATTCGGCGGTGGAACGTCCACCGCCGAATATTCTTGGCGCCTCCCGATCGATCCGACGTTACTTGAATATCAGTAGGCATTGACAACCATTATTGTCCGAAGTTTACATGCCTTTCATTGATTACAGGTGTTACCAAGCGCAAACAGGGCGGGGCTTATTGGTGACGCATTCAACCTGGCAAGGTAAGATTACAATAAACTCGTGACTACTAGATTTCGGGTTTGGCATTTATAGAAAGCAAAACGCTACTTTAATCATATTTTCTGTTGGGGAAAACAATTTTGATTTCATATTTACCTGCCGATTGTCGTGCCGTTAACAACATTCAAATCACTAGGCATACAAAACAAAAGATGTACTTTTATGACTACGGGCGGGCAAAGGTTTACTCATACCAGGAAATTGTTGTGTGTTTTGTTTGTTTGTTTGAATGTTTCTGCGTTCTAATATTGGCCAATATGACACAGCAATGATGATTTTAGCTCCATGTTTATTGCCCATGTCATATTGTCCGCCGAAACCCTTGAAACGAGTTTCACCAAGACTATATTTTTAGATTTGGATAAAATGAGTCTAAATCTTACGCGGGTAATTCAATTTATACGTAATGCCACTATAAACGCCATACGGAAACGTTCAGCCGCCGAATGTATAAACGACCTCGCCCGAATAGGTTCGGATACGTGACGAATATTAACGATGTCACACAAAAAAAATCAAACGTCGCATCAATCTCATTAAGAGTAGACAACCTTAATTCCAGATATCAAAATTATTTCCAGGGCGTCCATGTTGGATTATGCGGTAGCACTCAACCTGACCACGTATCTTCATCACGAGCAGAGTTACGTCCCTTGGAAGGGGTTTCTCGAGGAGCTAGAGTTTATACGCGGAATGTTGTCCAAACAAAGTGCTTATGTCCTTTTAGAGGTAACATTTGATCACTTACGCTTTTATTTACTGTATATCAATTCACCGTGTCTCGCATAAAAGGAGCTTTACCCTTTTTCAAACAAGACACGAGATCAGCTCCATCTAATGCATCTTAGATGCATCTACCAAGACCTTTAGAATGCAACTTTTAGTCGTAATTTCGTAAACATTGGTAAGTAAGTAATTTGCATTAAAACAAATATATCCTTGATCCTTCGATCAAACTGGTCCATGGTTTTAACTTTCTTAATGGAACAGGTATTGGAAAACCTCAAGGCAAAGGGAGAACATATTAGTAACCACGGAAAACTGGATAACTATTATCATGACATTGTTTTGGCCTTTTGGCAATGCCACCTTATCACGGACCAACTAAATAGGCCTATAATCCGTTTTTCTTACAGACTTGTTTATTTCTAGTGGTAAAAATGATTTTTTTTTCAAGTATTTGATTGACCTTATACGTCACTGAGTGAATGAATACGTAGAATAGTTTAATCCTTTCCTAAACGTCAATCAGTTAAACGAGTATTGTTTCTATTAGAAAGCTTTTGTAGAAACAATTAAGTACATGAATATTAAGGCTATTTGCATTTTCTTCTTTATCTCAATATTTTCACAGTCTTCATGTATTTGTGTTGGAAGAATGAAAGACGTCCAACCAGGTCTTGTGTGGGAAAGAATGAAAGCATATTATTATGTCCTTTTAAAAATATTTTGGATGGCTGGAAAAGCATTCAAAAGTTAAATAAATTCTTAAAACAATCGGCTTTTTTTGTTATGACACGGTAAAACTTTGGTTTTTAACAGATTTTCTGACGCATATCAAAAGAAGAAGAAGAAAAGAAACATTGTGTTTTTCCTATTTCCAAATACGAGTAATGACTCAGAATACCCATATTACACGCGTTACTCGTTTGAAATATATGGTTTATGCACTTTACAATATAGGCAGTGCAATTCTGCGTAAGAACTTCCTAAATGTCCTTTAACCATTTCCCAAACTGACTTGTGAAAATATTGAGGCAAAGTAGAAAACGTCCCTTCTCGTTTGTCACAATGTTTCTGTTCTATGTACTCAAATCCTACCAGCATTCATTGCTTGTGTATTTATGTATATATTTCATTTGAAAACACACTATTCCAGCTCTCATTTACATTTTCTATCAAAAAAAAAATTTAACTGCTTTTGTGGAAAAGACAATATTCAAACAATTTGGGGAGTACACTATTCACCATCTATTCAAATACATCGTTGAAAATTACAATGCACCTCTTTTGTATTTTGTACAGAAATATTTACGAGAACTCATTCGACCAGTGTTGATGAAGATCGGAATACGGGAAACAGACTCCCTCCCTGACATGTAGGTACCCAAACTGCGTTTGTTCGTGATTGATATAAAACGAAAGACATGTGACACAAAATGCAGCATATGCTCGTATTTTACACTATTTTCCCTTAAATCAGTTTTATGCTCTAACATCCACATTTTTAAAACTTGGTGAAATTGCATTTGTTGTCTGCAATGAACTTTTTACTATTTTTTATTATGATTAGGCCTACTTTTATCTATTTTTTATTTACATATCTTTTATTATGTTTTATGATATGATAGTTCTGTTAACCAAAAACAAATTTTGAAATAATTTTGAAGTATTGCCACATTGCTTTTGTCGCTTTGACTTAAAGTAGCCGAGACTTTGATAATGTCTTCAAATTGCAGGTACTTACGGCGCATGCTCCTGAGAACCGGATGTGACGTAGGTGTTGAAGAAGCTATCCAGTATGCCAAGGACAAATTCGACGAATGGCGTTTCAATGGAACGAGGTGACTTGTTGATGAGTATTATCTTTATATGTGTAACAACCCGTACGCAAAACGCAATAGCGTACACATCGCAAAAACAAAAAGAAATTTTGTTTTTGTTTCCCTTGAAATAAACACCTCAATCGCCATTAAAGTATGCCTACATACCAAATACCCACCAGGAGCCACGAATGAACATGGTCATTCGTGGCTCCAGTTGGGCATTTAGTATATATTTCATAAGCATCTACATTAAATTCAAAAGAAATTCTGGGAGATGCCTGCAAGACCCACCTCAGCAGTATGGAGCCCGCCATCAATCCTCCCCTTATACATTAGGTATGCGTTTTGCGTACACTTTATTTTCGGCTAGCTACGCCAGTGATCTTGATATGGGCCATTTGAGGGGTTGGTGGGGTGAGAAGAAACAGAAAATTAACCATTTGATTACTTCTATAACTAGAAAAGTGCAAATTGACTAAGTTCAATCGATGGCATTGGAAGCAAGATAATAAAATCTACATAAATATCGGACTATCAAATTCGAAAAAAGTATTGTTTAATATTTTCCTTAACTACAAATTTGTAGGGTACCTTTATCTGAAAGCTGTTACAGATGACAAATTTGGTGTTGATTAAGATATGATATTTATAGAATAAACGTCATAAAATATTGAGGTAAAAATTGAAAAAGTTGATTGTTAGCATTTTTTTTTTTACTTTTGTCTAAATATTTTACCAAGTTTTTTTTTATTTTCTGAGATGCCAAAATAAAATCTTGTTTTTGAAAGGGTTATAATAGGGCCTATTTGCTCTGGGTATTAAAGCAGCTCAAAAGGGATACAGATTAATCTTAATTCATTTTGGTTTCAAATACTAACTATATTAATGTCATTTTTACAAGATCAAATCTCTTCGCTTATCTATTAACCATATTAGTCAAATTTTGACGTTTCCAATCCATTTTAATCCGTATTGGCATCAAATGGGTCTACCAAATTGACAAAATTAGGCCAAATAGTTTTGAATTGGAAGTTTGACCGGTCAAATAAAAAGGGGTCGTCGAACATAAAATGCCAAAGTACCGAAAAAACACAAAAAACGTAACGAGTTTAAATTTAGTCTAAACTTTCGTTCGTGGGTTACAATCAAGAAATGGCTATAATTCTGTTTCTTTGATTCGATCTATTGTATGGGCCGTTACATTTCTGGCTAGTTCAGTTTGAACTATGTACATAAAAAAACGATTTGAGTGTTTCCTGATCATATCATAATTATCTATCCTGAGGCATATGCATTAATTTAATAGAGGATGTCTCCTTTCTCATATCTTGTCGTGGATTGTACCCTAGGCTTGCGAAGATGCATTTCTCTTGACATATTTGAAATAGTTGAACTAATCTGCATCAATATCGATACGTCAATTAAAAATATACTAGTACTTATTTCGCCACAGGCTGCCCAACCAATCTATAAGAGGAAGTCCGATGGGCAGGGTTTTAGACATTGTAACATTGGCTTGCGAAAGTTGCCTTTCCCGTGGCATATTCCGAATAGTTCAACTAATCTGTATCAATATCAATATGTCAGCTAACAAACTATTTATTTCGCCGCAGGCTACGCCGTTTGGGTCCGATGGGACAGTGTTTAAGACATTGTAACATTAGCTTGCGAAGTTGCTTTTCTCGTAGCATATTCCGAATAGTTCAACTAATCTGTAACGATATCAATACGTCAGATTACGAGCTATTTATTTCGCCACAGGCTACCTACAGACTTCGCCCAAGTAATCTACGCCGTGGGTGTCCGAGAGGGGAGTGTGGAAGAATGGGATCATATGTGGGTTAAGTCAAGATTAACCAACTCTCCGTCTGAACGTGAGATGATGCTTGAGGCCCTCGCTCATACACAGAAACCTTGGTTACTTTGGAGGTAAGTAAGAATGACACTTGTCATGTCAAAATGAGAAATGTACTTTATAAAATGTGCATAATAGAAAAGACGCCTTTCATTTAAACATGTGCAATAACTTTATAAAATGTGCGTAATAGAAAAGGCGTCTGTCGTTTAAACATGTAAAATAAACTTTATAAAATGTGCGTAATAGAAAAGACGCCTATCATTTAAACATGTACAATGTACTTTATAAAATGTGCGTAATAGAAAAGACGTCTGTCGTTTAAACATGTAAAATGAACTTTATAAAATGTGCGTAATAGAAAAGACGCCTGTCATTTAAACATGTGAAATGTACTTTATAAAATGTGCGTTATAGAAAAGACACCTGTCATTTAAACATGTGAAATGTACTTTATAAAATGTGCGTAATAGAAAAGACGACTGTCATTTAAACATGTGAAATTTACTTTATAAAAGGTGTGAAATAGAAAAGACGCCTGTCATTTAAACATGTGAAATGTACTTTATAAAATGTGCGTAATAGAAAAGACTCCTTTCATTTAAACATGTGAAATTTGCTTCATAAAATGTCCATGACAGGAGCGAGACGCGTGGTAAAAGACGTCCCTTTGGCGTTATCCTTCACGTCTTTTTTTCTAAAAAAAAAGTTGGATTATGATACAAAATGTACATATTGCGTATTAAAATACCATTTACCAGATATTTATAAACCATTGTATTGCTGCATAGAATTCCCGCTTCTTTTTTTAATATAAAAATGTGCACAATTATTAACGTGTGTTAGGTATCTGCAGGCCCCAAAATGTTTAAGCCTTTCCCAAACAAGACCTGGTTTTGACGTCCCTAATAGAAAAGGCTTGGGAAAACATTGAAACAAAAGAAGAAACTGTTGAATGACCAGCAGTTTCTCCTTTTGTCTAAATATTTTCATTGGTAAAACATAATCCTTTTGTCATTTTGTGATCATTTATTTTGTCGTCTGCAGCAGCTTTCAAATTGGACCTCCCTAAAATTTCGTCGTTTGGTAATGGGTTAAAGGGATGACACAAGGTATGTTGTATGTATGCTAACTGCAGAATAATCTCTGTTTAAGGTATGCTAACTGGATATTTGACGAAGACAAGATAAAGATGCAGGATGTCCGTCTAGTGATGAGCTACTTCTCTAATACACCACTAGGCAGAATGATAGCTCTACATTTCCTTATGAATAGATGGGATGATCTGAACAGACAGTGAGTTCGTCTTTAAAGCCGCGTTCCCATTGCCGACCAAATCAACTCGATCAACTCGATCGCCTAAATTCCCCGATCAAACCCGATTAAACTCGATCAAATGTATTTACACGAATTAGATTCATTCCCGATCATTTTTGCCGACCACGCTCGATCGTCCCTATCACACTTACCTACCAAGCTCAATCAGTACTCGATCGCTTGATCGAGCTTGATCGAGTTGATATGTTCGGCAATGGGAACGCACCTTGACCCATTTCTGAACAGTGACTCTTTTTGAATCCCCGCAAGATAATAGATAATAGATTTGTAAAACATTGTGGAAAATGAAGAAATTGCTTGTGACAAGCAATTTCTTCATTTCCCACAATGTTTTCTACGCAAAAACACAAAAAATGTAAAATTCCATGCACTTGAATTTGTCGTCTGCAACAAGTCTAAAATTTTGTCGTTTGGTAATAGGTTAATCCTTATTCAAACAATGTCTTTCTAAGCATTATGCTAGAAAAAGTTAGGAAAAGTATCGAGGCACAATCTCTGCAGGTGAACTCTTTAACCTATACTCCAAAGATGCCCATTTCTACGTGTTCAATTTAAAATTCAAATTGCACTGATATTGCAAACGCAAACTTAAAAATTAAGATTTGTGTCGATTTCTGTTTCTACGGATGACATTCGGAGATTGACGAGGGTTTCCGGAATTTAAAATCCGCATACCATCGTCAATTTCCGTTGCCACAGATGACGTCCGAAGTTGCACGAAGTGTTTGGTATCAAAAGGTGAAATGAATGCATTTAGTCTCAAAGCAATTTCTACGGTACAACTGATGCTATCTAAAGAAACTTCCATGATATAAAACTATTATATTATATAGTAATGTATAATCAATTCATTACACAAACGTTGAAGCATAGAATGCGTTATTTGCACATTTAACCCATCTTTTCAGGTTCGGATCGGACACGTTTATAATACGAGAAATGATCGGAGAGGTGACGGCATACGTCAATACTGACTTCGAGTTGAAACAGGTAATTGATGCTTTTCAACGAAAGCCTAGTAACTGCAGCTTGTTTAAGCTGCAGTTACGAGGTTTTTGTTGAAATGCGACCTAAATACATGCCCAGTGTCGGAAAAATACGAATATGTTCGTTGAAGCTTGTGAACTGATTAATGCTTTCCTAAATGGCATAAATTTAAACATTATCAGCATCGAAACAGCAAAAGACTACAAAGCTGATGTTGATTAAGTATCAATAGATCTACTAAATTGCAGAAGGCAAAAGTAGAAAATGCTGGTTATCTGTATTAACTTCTTTTGCCTTCATTCTATCCAAAGTTTTGCATTTCAGGGACGTCAAAACCAGGTCTTATTTGCGAAAGGACCAAAGGACAAGAATGCTCGCTTACTCACTTACTGTCTTTTATCTACATGGTTATTGTTATAAATGCAAAGAAATTTCTGAATATAATTGTGATTTTAGTCCTTACGCAAAGAGTGTGTTGATTTTTGTCTGATCATTTTGCTCAACATTCGGAAATATGCACATTATTCTATTTTTATGCATTAAATGTGGCAATGTAAATGTGACCCGTCACGCTAAAAGGAACCTTATAGAAAGTGTGAAAAATATCGACCCTAGTCTGTCTGCGCAGTTCACGCAGCCAGACTAGGGTCGACACTTTTCACTTTTATGTAATTTTCTAAATCCGGAAAGTTTTCCCTATCTTACTATAACTTCATTTTTCGCATACGGGATCTGGTTTACATGTGCTGGATCGTACAAGTTTGTCAAAATTTGAATTGTTGGAGTTCGGATAAGGTCCTTTTAGCGTGACGGGTCACAAATGTATTTGGGATCTTAAAAAGGACGCATTGAGGCTTTGTTGCCCAACAATGTACCAGATAATCCTGCGTATACACGCAGACTGATCAGGAACCATCTTGTTCTCCAATATATCGTATTCCTCGTGTCATGTAGCATCCGTATGCGACCAGTCTGTACCCTGTTTAGACTACACACTTAGATACGTGATACGTGATGGTCTTGCAAGATGACTATCTCAAATGCTATAACTGACATTTTTCCAAATTCTGGCTCATTTGTTTTTTTCCTTTTATATTCAGTTACATCTGCTGTTTACGGAAAAACCACCGAAAGGAGCAAGAAATGGCGCGGACAGCGCACTGGCTCTTATAAGGTTAGTTCATAAATCAGGGGTCCATTTACCCATTGCCAAACGACAAAATTTTTGACTTGTCAAAATTCAAAAATGCTGCAGACGACAATATGAATTGAATGAAATTTCACATTTTTATCTTTCTGGGTAGAAAAATAGTGGGAAATGAAGAAATTGCTTGTCACAAGCAATTTCTTCATTTTCCACAATATTTTTCAAAGCCATCATCTTGTAGGGAGTCAAAACGAGTCATTGTGTGGTAATGGGTTAAGCAGATACCTTTGGCATTTTGTTGTATGGGTAAATATGGAAGACATAGGAATCTCCCACCTACTTTGCATTGAGTTTCAGAGACCAGAAAGTTGATGGATTCCATTTAAGGTAGTGAAGCCAAATGATATTCTCGCAACATCGGAAGATTTTGTGTGACGTCCATTTACATGAATTCCTTACGTATTCGAGACAGAGGAACGTTCCACCACCGAATGTTCACGACGTCGCCCGAATAATTCCAGCATCGCCTGAATCTCATTAGGGTTTGACAACCTTAAAAGTTGGTCATTGTTTTTATCCTTGTCACATATAGCATGCAATCATGTTCCTGCGTAATGCAGTTCAGTATGTTCATATTACAGTTGCTCTCTTTAAATTGCGACATTTTTTTAACTGAAATACTAAATGTTTTGTGTTAGTCGGATTGAAAATAAGGTTCTGTTCTATATCATGCTATTGAAATATGGTGCACGGTTGGAGCGTCTCCCTCCTTCGTCTACTTTTTTTTAAATTTTGTAAGAAACTAGCCTAATGGAAAAGAACATTTGTTAGATATTTTGTATAATAAAGACAAAAATCTGGTGACAGCCGAAGCTCGGATATCTCTTATAACGTTCGCACATCTTTTGTCACAAGGAATTTAACTTTAAATTATTCAGATTAACAGACAAGGGGGACAAAGACATTTTAATTTGGTTATTTTGAATGCAAACCCTATGTTGTTGGTAGTCATTTGAATCGTCTCGATGAGAAGATTCTAATGAGTACCAACAATATAGGGTTTGGTGAACAATACATGTCATATTGTATTTTTTAACAGCCTTTACCCCTCTCATCTTTAGCTATATAATAGATTTATTCTATTTTCTATTTGCAGGGCCAATATAAACTGGATGTCAACTAACTACAAGCCGATTTCTAACTGGCTGAAACAACACGTAGATAGCAGTTTCTAATTATAATAAAACATTTTTACAACTTATCGTAATTCTACAAACATTGATATGTAATTGTGTAATTTTACACACTTGTTTTGTCTGTGTAAAATTGTATTCTTTACTTTTATATCATAATGTATCAATGTTTAGATTACGTGAATTTGATTCTTGTTATTTCATTGTAATAATTTGCCAAAATTGTGTACATATCGATAAATTTTAATCCTCGTGTTTATTTTATTTAAATGCTTTAGATGAATTTTAAAAGGAAAGATTCAAAATTAAAAAAAACACATGACCAAAATTATAGCCCTGTTTTGTAACGTATTTATGAAGCCAAAATATCACATGATAGACAAAAAAATACATTTAGGTGGATCTGGAAAAATGGCTCTTGTTGCATCTTCAAAATAGGCCTACCATAATTCTATGCGAGCCCAACTCTAAGTGCAGTATTTGCAGTTTAATCATGGAATTGGTGCATACCCCCCCCCCCCCCAATGACACTAGAAAACAGCATAGATCTTAATCAGACTGTGTGTACGCACGGGATGATCTAAATACTCGTATATCGTCGGAGGGGAGTCAAAACCTCGTAACTCCAGCTTTATCAAGCTGTAGTTACGAGGTTTTGACTTCCCACCAACGATATGTTGATCTGCATATTAAAAGCCCTTTTCCAGATCCTGAGGCTTTGACTATTTTTTTACATAAATTACCATACATTGTATTTTATTTGTTCTATAAGTTAGATCGACGTATTCGATGATTAACTTCTTCGTTTGCTAGAACACGTTCCCTGCACTAAACACGTTGTAACTGCATGTTGCCTAAAGCTGTAGTTACGAGGTTTTTTGAGAAAAACAGTCATACTGAAATTGCAATGAAGAATTTGAAGCGACAATAAACTTTATTAGCCCAATTTACATTAATGGCAAGTTTGATTCAGATCTCCGCTACTGTATTACAGTTGCCATATAGGTAATCGAGAGGTTGAAGTGCGTTCTTTAGTGCGTGTTCTTTAAGATATCTTAAGATTTCTTATGATGTTTTCAAGTAAGGTGTTCTTTACAGCGAGATTTGAGAGAATGAAAACTAGATATACTTCTTACGGAACCGCATGGGCAAATCTTTAGAAAATGATATGAGAGCGTTGGTCGAGTTGTTCCGAATTCCTGGAATAATTCATTAACCGCGGTGTTCCAAATGATCCATACTTTCAGGATAATGACGTTGCAATGATGTCATTTTTATCAAGTATGGACCATTCGGAATTCCTCGGTCAGTATCTCGCTCTAAAGAACGCCTTATCTTGAGAAATATTCAGATATCATTAAAAAAAATCTCGCTCTAATGAATGCGCCTCAGATCTTGTGCATATTTGTTGGCTACCATGAGTCCATGTGTACATGTCCAAACGTATTTGGCGTACATGTATTGTTACTGTAAGATGTTTGTTTTTGGTTCAAGTTATTAAGACTTGTCACTTAGCAAAACAAATCCAACAATTTGCTGTAAGAAAACAAATGTATTTCGGTAATTAGGTGTATAACTTGGCAAATCATATTCACGTGTAACATATTCAAAGATTCGCTACGACGAACGATACTTTGATTTTAAGACAGCTTTGAAAAAAATCTTGGTATTTTCTCATAAACCGCTTGTAAACGGGTTTCTGGGTAATGCGTTCAAAACTTCGGATTTTTTGAAAACGCAAAAATATCACATCATTTACTTTCCTTAATTTTTATCTCTCCTTATGTGCTGTGATGACGTATAACGAGAGTGCAAGCGTTGTGTCGAAGTCGGAGGGACCGTCAAAATACCTCGACATATCCGGAGTTCGACTCATCCGATTTTGTTCGGCTTCGATAAAGTTGATATTTGACCGTTTTTGAAACTAATCAAGTACGATTAATATTGAAATACAGTAGGAAAAGGAAAGAAATTGCTCGTTTCGAGAAATTTCTATCCTTTTCCTACTATATTTCAATAGTTATATTCAGTTCGAAATCATTTTATTTGGAAAAAAAATGTCCATTGATGAGGACGGGACAAGATTTGAACTTCGACTTAAGCGATAATTCGACTTATCCGATGTCGACATAACGAGTGTCGACTGTATGTTAGTTGAAATATCCTTCATACTTGACCTTTAGATAAAGCGAATATTAAGTTTTTTTTATTCTGAATCCCTTAAAATATGTGTTAAGTTTGTGTTCATTATTATTTTAAATGTTCATGTTATTGTATGTTTTATTTGAATAATAAATATGATTTTAAGTTTACCCATCGCTTTTAGTGTATAAACAATCCATGGAGCTCTAGAGCGCCGTGCAATAGCGTTGAAATATATGGCGTACAAAATGGGTCAGAAGTCTATCTAGAGCGTGCACGCATAAAATTTACCCGAGCAGTTGAAAATTTATGCGGCGACGCGTAAATTTTCAACTGCTCGCGTAAATATACGCATCGACGCGTATTCTATCTATTAACCAATCAGATCCTTCGTTTCATCCATCAATTTTATGGTATAAAGGGAAAAAATTCTAATCGCCCCTCCCATTAGCCAGCCTCGGTTTCACATTTTTTTACTCCTGCTCGCGTAAAATTAACGCGTCGACGCATATTTTTTCAACTGCTCGCGCATATTTACGCGTCGGCGCATAAAATTTACTCGAGCAGTTGAAAATATATGCGTCGACGCGTATATTTTATGCGTGCACGCTCTATATAGACTTCTGACCCATTTAGTACGCCATAGCACTCGCCGTGTAGTGTGGCAGGGCTTTTACTTATTTTGCCACTTCAAGAAGGCTAAAACTATAAAATCAAAGACTATCAATCCGGGGGGGGGGGGCTAATCAGCATTTCTCCGTTTACTTAAATATTTGCTGTGCTAAATGTATCCAGTTCTTAACCCTTTCCCAAACGGCAAAATTTTAAGGTGACCCTCTTCAAAAACGGTCAAAAATGACAAAATGGAAGGTATCAAAGATGGAATTTGTGTAAAATACGGCATAGAAAATATTGAGACAAAAGGAGAAACTGCTGGTTATCAGCAGCTTCTTCTTTTGTTTCAATGCTTTCCCAAGCCTTTTCTATTAGGGTCGTCAAAACAAGGTCTTCTTTGGGAAAGGGTTAAATATTTACTGTGCTAAATGTAACCAGTTCTTAAATAACAAAATTTAATGTAGGTTTCGTAATTTGAAAGCCGCTTTAGATGAATGTTGATAGACAAAGAAATTGTATACACTTTAGCACAGAAAGTAGAGAGGCAAAAGGAGAACATGCTGGTTATTAACATTTGCTTGTTTTGCCGCAATGTTTCCCAAGCATTTTCTACTTGGGGCGTAAAAAACAGTGTCCCGTTTTATCAACGAACTTACGTTCTTTTTTCGTAGTTTTGAACGCAAGTTCAAATTTTTTGCGTAAGTGCGTTTTACAAAATATGTTCGCAGCTAAGTATATCATAACATTTGCGTAACTTTACGAACAAATAAAGCTGACGTAAGTATGTTCGTAACAACTGCCGATGCCTAAATTCACCGCTTAAGGCATTGATACCCCCCCCCCCCAAAAAAAAAAAGGTACTGAAAAAAAATCAAGATATCTATGAAAAGAAAGGTTGAAATTGCAACAGACCACGGAAAATGCATGTGAATTTCGCTGAACATCTTATCACTTTGTTTGTGTTACCATTTATAGAATACAACAATAACAACATTACAATTTGTAATTTTCACGTTTTCCCGATTCTAATGGACCCAGTATGTTTCGCTGCCCAATTTCCTGGAATTGTCCTATTTCCAGTGCCAAATTTTGGAAACTTTATAAGAGGGCTTATCAGTTTTTAGAATAGTAAAAAAGTGTTGTTTGATAATATTAAGCTGAAACTTTCAGGAATCATTGCACATAAATTGTTTGCCTAATAGCATACTTTTTATCAGGCAGTTTGATCGGATGACCTTGCCATTGACCTTGAATGACCTCATTAAGCTATTGTTTGAAAGTCGCCGATCGGCGACATTGGCAGTCTTCCTAGTATATATGTTAATTTGAGTCTCATTCATGTTTTCATAATGACATTATATACAATTTAAAATATAAAACCGTATTAAAAACATGACCGTTCAAAATGAACTATAAGAGACTAAAAGTTGCATTTTCTTTACTTTTGCAAACATCTCAAATATTATTTTCAGTTCAGTTTAATTGCTTCCTATCATTTCAAAGGTTGACAGGCATTTTGATACAAATATCTGGATTCTACATTTAAAACCATCTATTCCTATCAGAATGTCCAGTAACTATTATGTCTCTTTGTTTCTTGAACTTTATGGTAGAAAATATGTTAAATTATCAAGTAATAATTAAGAATAGTTCCTATGTGAAATGTTTTGATTTTTTTGTTCCAAAAAGAGAAGACAAAAAACACTGGGAGTAAGGAATGGATTGGTTACCAATCTATTCCTCATCTCCGTATAATACAAGTTATTTCCCAGTTTATACTGCATACATATATCGCCGTTGGGGGATCAAAAATCTCGTAACCCCAGCTTTGTCAAGCTGTAGTTACGAGGTTTTGACTCACCACCAACGATATATAAAGTAGATACTTGTCAATATGATATTACAGATTTAAAGGCTACAAATAAATTTTGGAAATGGTGCTAAATACATGTCTCCTCTCAACTGCACAAATGCAAGTTGAAAAAAATCCATGCATTGAACATTAAATATTACATCTTGAGACTCCAATAATTGCGAGTTAAGCCAAATTAAAATTTATTATGAGATATGATTTTAAAATGATTATTAAAAGACCTTATCCCCTAATGTTATCAACATAAGCACATTATACATTATATTGTCATCTTGTTGACCCAATCCTCTACCTGACAATACTTGGTCAGTATCACTTTTTTAGGGAAAGTTTTGGAGAACATTGAGACAGAAGAAGTAAATGCTGATCATCACCATTTTCTCCTCCTGCATCAATATCCAAATCTCTGTGAATATAAATGTCATGCAAATCCTTACATTGGTAATTGGATCAAACCATATTCATCCCTTTGAATTTGACTCATTCCTCCCCCAGACAAGACTTAGTCCAAATGTCAACAACAGTAATAGTTTTAGAAAACATTGAGGCAAAAGAACAAACTTTTGATAATCACCATTTTCTCCTGTTGTATCAATATTCCTTGTGAATGTGTATTATGCAAATCCTGTCATTGTTTACAAACATTTCATTTATTGCTACAACTCGCTAATGGGATCAGTCTAAAGTTATGTTGTCTGAAAAAGGATGAGTCAAAGCAAAGCATTTCAAATCAATGCATAACATACCTCTGCTGCTATATGTACAATATATATTATTTCGCTTTTCTAAAATACTACAGCAGGTTTTTGCTACAGTTCTACATATATCAGGGTGAGTGAATAAAAGTTTCATCTTATCATGATCACTTAATTCAAGGAATGTATTGCATATAGTCCTTGCTTTCGCAAAAAGAATCTTCCTATCTTCACAATATGTTGGACAATACAGCAGAACATGTACTTCAGACTCAACATCCGTAGAGCAGAATGGACAGGTCCTTTGTTGTTCGGGTAAATTTTCATAACGACCAGTTTCCAATCTCAATGGTGCTACTCCACATCTAAATTTAGCCATAGCTGAAAGTTGAGGGAGAGGAAGATTGAGTTTGCAATAATGTTCGACTTCATAGTCTTTTTTAAAAATAGTGTATGTTCTAAGTTTGTTACGACCATTGCCATTAGCACTCTCAGCCTTATTAACATTATTTTTCCAACTATTTACATGGTTAAACATAATAAATTTCTGTAGATCATCTAGCATTTCTTTACGTGAAATTGGAAGGTGTGTGTATGCTGACATGTCAAATGAATCTAGGTTCCTGCTGACAGTAAAAGGCCAATTCTTACATCTACTATTTCCCTTTTCTTTTGCCCAATTGAAAATCTCCCAATCTGTTCTGCTAGGATCATAGCCAAGACACCTACTCCAGTGATTGCAGACACTCTTCCACTGTTCCAAGAGAATAGGTGGCCATGCTAATTCACCTTGTATGGCAGCATTTGGTGTATATTTGCCTGTTCCTAGGAAAAAACGCATTGCTCTATAATGTATAGCATTTATACATGAAAACTGTGCAGTCCCCCATATTGAAGCACCGTATGATACTACAGGAACAACACAGGAATTGAACAGTTTTGTATAAACATTCACTGGTAGGCCACCACAACTTTTGTACATGGCTATAAGCTTTCCAAGAGCACGTCCTGCACTCTGAGCAACACATTTTGCTGTCAGTTTATAGTCTAAATGTTCTGTCAACAAAAGCCCCAGATAATTATAACTGTCGGCGTAAGATATAACTTGGTCATTACAATAAAACACATACTTAGACCTTTGTATTGATGGGTTTCTAAAATGAACAACACTACTTTTGCTAACATTGACAGACATGTGGTTAGCATTACACCAAACACTCAGCGTAGAAAGCATACACTGTAAATCCTCCTCGTTTTCTGATAATAAAACTATATCATCTGCATATAATAAAATACATACTTTTTCATCATTTATGTCAATACCTTTTGATAGGCTCTTGATTTTCACAGCAAGGTCATTAATAAAAATATTAAATAAGATAGATGACAAAGAGCATCCCTGTAGTTGGGTCCAATACCCCAATCCCGTGACCATTCTCTGGCTAATATGTTTTGACGATTGATTCGACATCTATAGACCTTTTAGAAAATATTTAGAAACCATGCCCCTCGAGATTTTGCTGGCGTTTTTTGCTACAGGGCCAAATCCAAAATGGCCGCCGGCACCATATTGAAAAATTAACTTTTGAACCAGATCACCTACAATCAAGTGTAAATACACTTTTCAGACTGAATCTATCATGAGAAATCCGTTTCTGACATTAGTTTTACACTAAAATGTTGTTTTGACCTTAATTTTCAAGATGGCCGCCAGTGTAATGTTGAAAAAATAAAATTTAAATAACTTATAAAGTAAATAGCCTAAAGTCAAGTGTAAATACACTTTTATTACTGAATCTATTATGGGGAATCATATTCTGACATTATTTGAACGTTTAAATGCCATTTTGACCAAAATATACAAGATGGCCGCCAACACAAATTTGAAAAGGTAACTTAAAAAGGCTTAATTTTGAAGCAGATCACATAAAATCAAGTGAAAATACACTTTTCATCCTGAATCTACCACGAGAAATCCGTTTCTGACATTAGTTTTCCACTAAAATGTTGTTTTGACCAAAATGTTCAAGATGGCCGCCAGCGTAATGTTGAAGAATTAAAATCTAAATAACTTTTGAGGTAAATAGTCTACAATCAAGTGTAAATACACTTTTCCGACTGAATCTATCATGATTAATCCGACTCTGACATTCATTTTACACTAAATGTATTTTTTTGACCAAAATATACGAGATGACCGCCAATGCAAATGAAAACAATAACTTTGAAATGATTACTTTTGAACCAGATCACCTACGATGAAATGTAAATATATTGTTCACACTGAATCAAATATGGGGAATCCTATTCCGGTGTAAGTTTGATGCTAGAATGTCGTTTTGACCAAAATATCAACGATGGAAGCCATATGATGGAGTGAACAGAAACAAAAAATGGCACCCTGGCAATTCATTGTTTATAAAAAGTTCTATCTATCTTTAGTAATTGCAACCACATGATATCAAAACAAACTTCTGAAACTGTTAAAAGCTGTCTCAATCCAGAGTTTACATAAAACCTTTGAGTCGCTTTTCGGCGACATTGGCAGCGAAAGAGAACTACAGTTTTACGTTAGAGTGTTCAGCACAATAGTATTTCAGCAATTTACTAAATTTCCCAATTTCGGTAATCTTTAATAGGAGAATTACCTTCATTAATGCACGAAAGCACAGTTTGAACAGCTTACACAACTAGCATTTATTGATATTTACGAGAAAGTAAACCGAGGTGAGAGCACAGTGTTGATTTGCTTTTAGCCACTGTTTAAGAGTTACGACAATTTCTTTATTACGTTCTAAACATTTCTGTAAAACGCACTTAACCGTTTCCCAAGCGGCAAAATAATAGAGTGGCCCACTTCAAAAAAAAGCTGATGCTGACGACAAAACGGTTGTTGAAAAGATTGGATTTGTGATAATGGCTAAGAAAATATTGAGGCAAAAGGAGAAACTGCTGGTTATCAGCAGTTTCTTCTTTTGTCTCAATGTTTTCTCAAGAATTTTTTATTGTGGACGTCAAAAGCAGGTCTTGTTTGGGAAAGGGTTAAGAATTCCATAAGTATTTGCGTAAACAGAAAAACTTACGCAAATTTTAGTGAAACGGTCCCAGGTCTTGTTTGGGAAGGGGATAATTTACAAAATCATTCTTAACCCTTTCCCAAGCAAGACCTTGTTTTGACGTCCCTAATAGAAAAGGTTTGGGAAAACATTGTAACAAAAGAAGAAACTGCTTTTGTTTCTCCTTTCTATGACATATTTTACACAAATTATATCTTTAATAATTTCCATTTTGTCATTTGTGGCAGTTTTTGAAGTGGATCACCTTCAAATTTTTCCGTTTGGGAAAGGGTTAATTGACATAATTTTTGCCAATTCCAGAAGTGGTAAGATTAGACTGCTCGGATGTTTTGTGGTTTGGGGAAAAAAGCGGTTAATATTTCTTTATTATTGATAAATATATTGTATAAATAAAAAATAAAATTGATATGCGACAAGAAATCCAACTTAAAAGAAAGCTGAATGTGAGATTTTGCCAAATATTACTCATAAAATCAAAACAAAACAATCGATATCTATAACAAAATATTGTCCAACAAGGTTAACCCGGGACAACTTAATTTTCGTGCGCAAAGTCCGTTAGTGGAGCGTCTTAACAAAACAAAGTCGAAGTGGGGTCATTACATATGCAGATGTCCCGGGTTAATCTTGCTGGACAATACTCGATCACATTCACATTCTTACTCAATTAGTCTGAATTACCGACAAAACAAAACAATGAGATTTGCGTAATCCGGGTTTATCAGTAAATTTATGTTTGAGCCAGGATATGGAAAAATGCCCCTTAAGGCTTTTGAGCCCAACATGGTTCCAGATCAGCCTGCGTTTACACGCAGTCTGATCATGAACAATGTTGGTCTCCAATTAGTATTGCTTATTCGTGACCTGTATCAACTGTAAGACAGCAGCATGGATTCCGACCAGACTGCTTTTAGGCACAGGCTGATCGTGAAACACGGATGTCTCAAATGCTATAAGGGACCTTTTTCGAGATCCGCGCTCATTTACATTCCTTTCATCTGAAGGGCCTTTATCTTTGACCCTACCTTTGCACGTCATTACGGGTTCCGCGTGCACGTCATAGCTATTTCGTATGTAGTCTCCATGTCGAAACAAATCTGGCCCGTCAAGCTAAAAGGTACCATTTTGGAGGTCCAGCAGACTCAGCAGAGGACAGCCAGGTGTCGCGTCTATTCCTCTCCCAAACAAGACCTGATTTTACGTCCCTGATGGACGAGGCTTGGGAAAACATTTGGGATATTCTTCTTTAAAACAACTGTTTTGCGTAAGCTTTATCTTTGGTCCTATATTTGCACGTCATTACGAGTTCCGCATGCATGCCATAGCTAGTTCGTATCTAGTCTCCGTGTCGAAATAAATCTGGCCCGTCAAACTGAAAGGTACCATTTTGGAGGTTCAGCAGACTCAGCAGAGGACAGAGATTTCTCATCTGGCAGATAAACACTAGAATTAACAATTTCCAAAACAAGACCTGATTTTTACGTCTATCATGGATGAGCCTTGGGAAAATATTGAGACAAAAGAAGAAAATGCTGATGATCAGCATTTTCTCCTTTTGCCTCAATATTTTCGGAAATATATTGTACACATTTTTTTCGCCAACGTATGTTTTGTCGCTTAAAGCAGATATTAAATTGGAACATTTTAATCACAGTGTTTATGAAAGTCAGACGGTTATTTATCAAGATTATCAAGATAAATAAACTTTCCATACTCAGATAATAATCTTAGAATTAAAGTTTTGATCCTCGTACGAATGAACAATCCTCATATAGATTGACTATAGTCGGTATCGATACTTTTTCCACACTTTAAAGATAGTACATTTTAGCATGACTGGACATATATAAGCAATCAGGTTATTTCATCTAAGACCCCCCCACCCGCACACAACAGCCTCCGAAAGTCGTCCTTGGAGTCTTAAAACGCCGCTCAAACGTTTAGTATTTGTTATTTTTAGTAACATACTCTCAATCCCAAAGCGTTTTGGTAACATAAGCTAATTCTTCTCTAAATCAACTCTGTATTAAGTAGACCGAAACCTATGAAATTGAAAAAAAGTGACGACCGTTTTTCCGTGGTATAGTTTAGTTTTGATATACTTAAAGGAACACATGCTAGGTTTTTCAGTGATAAAAAAAACATGCAGACATACAGCCAGAGTTTGCATTCTTGTATGGGACCACCCGCTAACATTTTCTATGGCAAGATAAGACAGAAATTATAGCACTGGTACAAAGTTTTGCACTATCTTTCAGGATCCAGTTTCCCATATATATCACTATAATATAACAAGAGGACCAAGATGGTCCTATATCGCTCACCTTAGAGCGCCCTGAGACATACTTTTTAACAAACCTTTTAAATCTCCGAGGATTTTGAAAAGAGGATTTTGAAAAGGAGTCATACGACAATGATACACACTTAATTTCAAAGCACAATTTGGGAAAAGATTGTCAAAGATTTTTCACTATATCTGTATTTAAAATCAGAAAATCCACAACATATTGCTGAATTTCCATTGCACATAGACAAATTGAAGCATTAATCTTGGAAAAAGGTCATTGGGCTATAATATTTAGAAACCATAGAAAGTTTGGAAATTCTAAGACAATTTTAAACCTGTTCCCGCTTTTTTAAATCTAGAATACCTCATGGTAAAGCTTATTTTCAAAGCAAAATGATAACTTGAACTAATCTGTTTAACAAGACAATATGACACACACAACTTATATGCACTTTTTTCTGTACAAAATGCAAGAGCCTAAAGCATAGGAATAATTCTAAAAGTTCTTAAACGAGGCAAAAAAATTATCTTCAGGCCTTAACAACTTGAAAAGATTGTCAAACATTGCCCTCTATCATTTATATGGAACCCACAACATAGGGGAAATATTCATTGAACAGTAAGGATTTGGTTATGGTAAAACCTTTTCCAAACAACATACCATAAGAGCAGACATAATTAAAAGCTGCTGTAGATGATAAAACAGGTGTTGATAAAGACTGCATTCATGTATAAAAATGCAGAGAAAATGATGAGGCAAAATGAGACAACACAGGCTATCAAGTTATCAACATTTTCTTCTTTTACCATATCATTTACAAGCCTTTTCTGTCGGTGAGGCAAACCTGTGTATGGTAGAGAAAGGGCATAGTGCTTTCCCATACAGAAAGGTAAAGAAAGGAAATAGACTGTCCCAATTTGAAAGTTCAGAATACAAAATTGACAGCCGTACAAATCACGGGTGGTAAACTTTGGAACGACCTCCAAAAAGAGGTAGTGAATTTCTGTTCCCATAGCTCATCCGGGAACCCGCGAGGTCGGTCCAATAGCTGAAAACGTGTAAACAAAGGTAGGTGTCGGTGGTTCTTTTGATTGTTTTCTATGTTTCTATCGAAAAATGGATAATTATGGCAATGCTATGTCGTGTAAATATGACTGCTCGACGCATACGGCCCAAAACTGCGGTCGAAACCGAAGTAATTTCCGCTGGATCGTTTTTAAAACTTCGAACACGATGTCGCTTTTTCACAACAGTTTGTCAACAACTGACACATTTTTGCATAATTTGTGGTTTTCCGCGAATAATAAAGCCCCGATACGCTCGCCCTGTGGAAACGAGTACTCTGTATTACATATCCTGTAAAAATGGCAACGAGGCACATAATTTAAGAAAATTATTGAGAAAACTTCAGTAGAGGTCGTTCCAATGCGGTGGAGCTTGTTCCAATTTGAATGAGATCGTTCCCAATGCTCTCCTGTTTTATACAATGAAATTAATATCTGTGATATCAAACAAGCCAAACTCAGACAAAAAATGATGGCGTTTGAAATATCAGAATTATCGTCATATCAGAGGTGCCGTTTTGTCTTGTGTGGTGACTTTGTTTTACATGAAAGTCTGTTTCTGATGTTTCTTAAACTCTACGCATGGATCTCTTGAAATACATATTTCTTCATGCTCAGGTGAGCTACTGGTCACTTTTTGTCCGTCGTACGTCCGTCTGTCCGTCTGTCTGTCCGTCTACACTCTAGCATCCACAAATATTTATCAATCAACACAAAATTTGGACGGAATATTGTTGAACATAAGATATTGCATAGGTAAACTTTTAAGCCTGATCAGAATGATGCATCTTGAGTTTTAATTTGATTGACGGATCGAGTTAAAATGGTTATCGAATATCCCCTAGTTAATCCTTTACCTTACGACATATTTCACACGAAATGGAGTTGTTCAAAACAAATCTTGTTGCAAATATTAAATTGTTCAGAATGCTGTAGTTATGGAAAGTGCCGAACTACGATGGTTCGGGTAAGTTAAATCGCGTAATTTTTTTGGAATAAACTAGACCCTTGTTTTATGCTTTTCATCATGAGAATGTCCCAGCGACCTTCAAGGAATATTCAACAAAAGTTAGTCATGATTCCTGCCTAAATTACAAATTTAATCGGGACCCTGATAATCATATTTTCTCCTTTCCCAAACCTGTTTGTTTTATTGACAAAATAGGATTTTTCAAGCGAGCATGGGGGTGCTGTTAGGGGGTTTGGAGGAACAGAACATAGAACTGATAAAATATTTGAAACTATTTGTTTTTCTTTATTCAATAGACAGCTCAACATTGATGAATATGCTTGCAACATGGTTGCCTGAACAGCCACATGTGTACAAGCATACTCAACAATCTAATTATGGAAGTCTACATACATGCAATGAGTAAAGTCTAAGACAAACAAAATGGAAAAAGGAGAAAATTATGGTTTTCATAATTCCTTTCTTTTGCATCAATGTTTTCTGAAATGTATTTTATTGCTAAAACAGCTTATTTTGAAAAGAGTTGGGTGCAAAATGTCGAAAATTTTGTCAACTTGTATCGGCCCAGACACCTGAAATGTGGCCCCAACTTTCACCAGGTTGGCCCCAACTTTTTTCATTTGGCGAAAGTGATGGCCCCAACTTTTTGAGAGCCAGAGTGAACCCTGAATAGAATAAACATTCAGAATGATGCAAGGTGATTGTTTAAGTACTTATAGTACTAATGAAGTTGTGGTGGAAACCTGAAAATTCATGTTGAATTGAATAAATATTCAGAATGATGCAAGATTTTGACTTCGCTAATTTTGGGACCAGTTGAATTTGAGGGGGACTTGTTGATTTTCTTATGTACTGGTCCTATGGACATGTAAGATTTTGGAGTGAGTCTAGACCACTGGTTACAGTATTTCAAACGCCATCATTTTTGTACGAGTTTGTTTGGTCTGATATCACAGATACAGGAGAGCACTGGGAACGATCTCATTCAAATTGGAACAAGCTCCGCCTTATTGGAACGACCTCTACTGCAATTTCTTTAATAATTTGTTAATATAATGCGCTCCGTTGCCATTTTTAACAGGACATGTAATACAGAGTGTTCGTTTTCCTAGGGCGAGCGTACCGGGGCTGTATTCTTCGCGGAAAAGCACAAATTATGCAAAAATGTGTCAGTTGTTGACATACTGTTGCGAATAAGCAACATCGTGTTCGAACTTTTAAAAACGATCTAGTGGAAATTACTTCGGTTTCGACCGCAGTTTTGGGCCGTATGCGTCGAGCAGTCATATTTACACGACATAGCATTGCCATAATTATCCATTTTTCGCTAGAAACATAGAAAACAATCAAAAGAACCATCGACACCTACCTTTGTTTACACGTTTTCAGCTATTGGACCGACCTCGCGGGTTCCCGGATGTGCTATGGGAACAGAAATTCACTACCTCTTTTTGGAGGTCGTTCCAAAGTTTACCACCCGTGAAATAGGATTCGTTTACAATGAACTAGCATATAAAATATTGAATAAAATTAAATAAGATATTGAGGTAAAAGGAGAACCAGCACTTTCTTCATTTGACTCATTAATTTCCAAAGCCTTTTCTAATAGGGACTTCAAAACAAGGTCTTTCCAGGAAAGGGTTAAAGTATTTAGTTGATCCCTAGATCAGTAAACAAACACTGTTTGCTCCATGCATTCTTTATCAGTATTATGATCTGCATAATCTGATTATAGGGATATGATATCGTCGGTGGGGGAGTCAAAACCTCGTAACTCCAGCTTATTCAAGCTGTAGTTACGAGGATTTGACTCCCCACCAATGATATGTGATAAAATCTACCTGGTCAAAACAATTCCTCACTTGAAAATTCCAGAACCCATAACATAGGGCTTCTTTCCTTGCAATGTGATGATTTTTAGTATTCTGTTAGAGGTTTAGGAGATGTAAAGTCATGCAAAATTTCAAGACTCTAGGCCAAATAGTCCTTGAGAAAACTGTGTTTCAGTGTGAAACCTTAAACCCCACAACATAGGGCCAATTTTTCTATAAGCACAATTATTTGAAGTATTTTGGTAGAAGGCATTGAGACAATACTACAAACAAAATTTCAAGACTCTAGACCTTATAGTTTGGGAGGAGAAGATTTTTTAGTAATTGTGGACAGACAGACGGACGGACGGACAGGCGGACAGACGGACGACGGACGGTGAGCGATCACAATAGCTCACCCTCAGCACTTCGTGCTAAGGTGAGCTAAAAAGCGGGTAAGTTAATTGTATACAGACTTGGGTAAGAAGGACTAAATGAACTTCATTCGAAATTTCCTGGATAGAAGTAATCTAGTAATGCATGTTGGCCATTCCATACGATATTTCTTAAATATATTATACCAATTTGTATGTCCGACAACCTAGCATTGGTCCCTTTAAAGAGGCATTACACATATATTGTCTCATATATTCAATTTTCATTCTTATCTGAAAAAGCAAATTTTCTTATGAAAATTTCAAACCAAGTTATTGTGACGTTTACGAGAATCTTTTTCTAACATTAACCCTTTCCCAAACAAGACCTGGTTTTGACATCTTTAAGTGGAAAGGCTTGGGAAAACATTGAGACAGAAGGAGAAACTGCTGATAACCAGCAGTTTCTTCTTTTATCTCAATATTTTCTGTGCTATATTGTACCCAAATCCCTTTCTTTTTTAAGATCAATTTTGGTGTCTACAACTGCTTTTAAATTGGAACACCCTAAAATTTTATCGTTTGGAAAAGGGTTAAAATAAATTGATGTATACAGGAACTCAGATATAACTATTACAAGATCAAAAGGAGAAGCCAGAGCGAGTCGGACAATAACTAGACATGCATACGTGTTTACGTAGCCTGGGCCCGTATACTCTCCAGAGCCGAGGCCTATTGATTAAATCATCAAACTACGTCCTCTGCAGTTTTTGATATATCAACCGACTATTTGGTCGTCATAGTCTAATTATAGCATACAATTTGAATGATCAAATCAAAATCGTTCAGTCTTTACTCACACGCGCGGTCATTCATGAAAACAGTGATAACATCTAACAGATTAACCTATGAATTGTGCTCTGCATAATTACGTCGTTTCTATTTTTGGCTGATGATTGTAATTTGAGACGTCAGCCTATCAGAATCTGTATCAAAAAATTCAAATGTTTTGATGTATGGAGTCAATGATTGGATAACGAAATCCCGCCAAGGCCCCGAGATTAGACGTTAAATACCCCCGTGGGAACAAAGTATCATTTCATCATAGTTTACGAAGAGGAAATGTACTTTGTTGTAAGAAAGTAGGGCCCGTATTGACCTGGGTTTCTAAATTGATTTTCTAAAGTAAAGTTACATACCAACCAATCAGAGTGACCGATTCTTTTGTTTAAGTTTGTCTCGGCCACTCTGATTGGTTGTAATGCAATTTTACTTTAGAAAATAAATTTAGAAACGTTGGTGAATACGGGCCCTGGTATAGATCTATGCTTTCTCAGATGCTATTTCTGGAGACATTTCTTCCCGATCCCGACCCATACGAATGTCTACAAATATTTGATTGTTTCGAATTTTGTCCCAAACATCAATGGGTTGTTTTACAAAATTCAATTATCAAAAAAGGAAGGAATTTCAATTTAAAAGATTGATTGCGTTGAAATTCTTTCAAAATAGGAAGAAATGCACTTCATATCGACCTGTTGTATCATTTATATAAAATTTATTTCATTTTGAATTGCGGAATGATATGGTAATACATCAACAAAAATTGCACAACATCTTCAAAATGATTCTGTTAATGAGTGGCCGATTCGAAAACGGTTTGAAAAATCCATAAAATGAACGTTTCCTACGTTAAATGGGCTCTTTTGGCTTGACAGCACTAATATTATTTTTAAAAAAAACTATTTTAAAAAGGCAAAATGAGAAAAAGCCGATTATATTTTTACATAACGTCGCTTTTCAACAAAAGCCTCGTAATTGCAGCTTATTTTAAGCTGCAGTTACGACGATTTCGTTGAAAAGTAGCTAATATCTTCTTTCCCTCAAATTTTTCGTGAAAGTTCTAATTCGTTGAATCATTTTTTCTATAATTCATGAGATCAATTCCAAACATTCTTAGTGAGTAATTCGGTTACCGTTCAGATATTAATACTCTTATCAGCGATTGGCTAATTATCCTGGGAACGAACACGTGGTTTAAATCCGTCGTCTGATAGATTAGTGTCACCGCCCTTCATATGTAGATAAATCTTTAAAAATGAACCGATATTTGAAATTCAAACTGATTGATTTTAAACCTAAAAATGAAAAAAATAAAATAAACTGGGTCCAGTTTTTAATTGAAACTTTAAAATATTTTACATTATCCTTTCATTCGTTACCGGAGGCCAATTTTTGAAACGTGTTGCAGGTCGAAATGCCTATACATAAAACATGAATAGAAAATGTGTTAGCTTCACTAACAAAGTGGTATTTTCCTCAATTATCTTAAATAGTTTCGTCTGTGAATGTTACTGTACGCAAAGTAGCTGAAATTGTCGTTCGAAACACAAAAGTAGCATTTTGAGCGCATTTTTTTTAACGGAATGTTTTCCTATCTAGTCTTTTCTATTCGGGGCGTCAAAGCTAGGTTTGGGATATGGTTAATTTGATATAAATTTAACAATATCTTTACTAAAACTTGCCATAGAAATCCCGCCTATTATCTGTGTACACCTTCTTTTTTGGCAGAACATAATTATCCCTTTCCCAAACAAGACCTGATTTTGACGTCCCTAATTGAAAAAGCCTTTGGAAAACATTGAAGCAAAAGAAGAAAATGCTGATAATCAGCATTTTCTCCTTTTGTTTCAATATTGTCTGTGTTCCATTATACACAACCCTTTCCTTTATAAATATCCTTTTTGTTGTTTGTAGTAGCTTTCAAATTAGAAAACCGTAAAATTTTGTTGTTTGGGAGAGGGTTAACTTATCTTGAAATGGCCAACGTTCTTACCAGTATAAACAAACAAACAAATACGCATCTGTACCCATTTGAACCTAATGATATCAATTATATTCAGTATTTTATTCTTCCTTTCCTGTTTCATTTTAGCTAGGGTACGGCTTTTCCATCCCAAAGCAAACGTATCGCGTCACACGATTAAAGGACACATTAATTAAAATGGTTAAATTTTGTCTCTGTTCCCAATTATTCAATAACGCAAATTTTGTTGGAAATATCTATAATTGTTCTCTGATGTCAGTGATAGGAACAAACTTGGTCAAAAGTTCAGAGAAATGTAATGTAAGAAACAGACCCCAGTGTTCTCCCCACCCCAATAAGCTGTACTGGCCCCACTACAGCTTCATGCAAATCAGTGTAATTCCACTACAGCTTCAAAACTATCACACAGCTTAATTTCTTCAAGATGGTCACCAAATACAGGAATTTTAGTTATTTCATGTCCAAAACTGATGAGTTATGGCATTTTGTACAATGAATATGCATAAAAACATAATGGAAAAAGCAGAAATTGCTCAAGGTGAGCAATTTCTTCTTTTCCCATTATGTTTTTATTGACAATTAATTGCATAAACAATGTATTGTTAGCTTCCAACGATATTGCCACTGCAGCTTCAAATTATTCTGGGGAGAACCCTGGACCGTTTTATGATAATTATGTCCTTTACCAGACCATGATTCGGATCAAAGTTAGAACATTGAAACCGCGACACAAGTTTCTTCCTTATCTAGGAACTTTGCTCATGGGCCAGACATTCAGACGTTGAGCTGGGGCATATATAAATGGCACATGGAACACCATTAACCCATTACTGCACGGTGACACCTTTTGACTCCTTCACAAGAAAAAGCTTGGGAAAACATTGTGGAAAATGAAAAAAATGCTTGTGACAAGCATTTTTTTCATTTTCCACAACATTTTCTACACAAAAAGACTTGAAAATGTAAAATTTTATTCAGTTTTAATTGTCGTCTGCAACATCTTTGAATTTGAAGGAGTCTAAAAGTTTGCTGTTTGGTAATGGTTTAAAACCAATAGGGATTCATCTTTGGAGAAGTGTAGTCTGATACACCAGACTCCCACAATCTCCGTCTAGATCTACCCAAAAAGGCACAAAAATATAAAAGAAAAGTTTACTTGGTACTGCCGTCCGAAAATTCTTCCAATTTAACCCTTTCCCAAACAACAATATTTTAGGGTGATCCACTTAAAAAATGACACAAAAGACAAAGTGGATGTTATTAAAGAAAGGATCTGTGTAAAATATGGCACAGAAAATATTGAGACAAAAGGAGAAACTGCTGGTTATCAGCAGTTTCTTCTTTTGTTTCAATGTTTTCCATAGCCTTTTCCTATTAGGGACGTCAAAACCAGGTCTTGTTTGCGAAAGGGTTAAATAATCAAAAAATTGTGCCACCCGGAAAACTAGTAATAGAAAAGTATAGTTTTTGGCCAGACTGTACGAATGCGCAAACTGTCCTGGATCCGTATTGGTCTCAAATGCCAATTTGAGCTCCCTTTTTCCATGTGTAAGTTCACATATTTTCGACCAGTGCTCTTATCTCGGACAACATGCATTATCAAATGTTTGGGAAGATAAAACGTACGACATAATTCCCCTTACATCAAAATTTTCCTGCCAGGGGCTACTTAATGTCAACCGAATCACGCAAGGCGAAATAGTTCGATAAAAATTAGTTGGATTTCGAAATTTATTGGACAAACATAGCAATCGAACAATTTGAAGCACTTACGACATATGAACTTCATATGGACTTTTAAGTTATGTAGGAATATATATATTTATTTTTTGTGAATAAATTAAATTTAAAGGACATTGTTAAAAAATAGAAATAATCTACGTGGAATAATTTGATTTTTTATTTTTGCCCTATGCATAATATGGCTGTTTTGTTGTGTATATTTTTAACCATTTTACTGGTGGACAATGTAACGCCACACGGACGCTTGATGGACCCACCGAGCAGATCAAGCGCCTGGAGGCTGGGGTTCCCGACCCCCCGGAATTATGACGACAACGCTCTGTACTGCGGGGGATTCGCGGTAAGTAAAACCAGCGGTGCCAGGGCGGGGAATCACGGGATATAACAATTTCAGAAAAACGTCAATAATTTGCTTAATAAGTGACCAATTTGAATTCGGTTTGAAGCAGAGAAGGTAGACAAATGATAAATTTAAAAAAAAAAACAAACAAAATCAGCTAACAAAATAATTAATGACGACAAACCATAGATTTGGATGGTCGTATTTTTTAAGATTTTAAGAGTTCTTGCTTAAAGCAAATCTCTGACGTTTTTCCGACTCCTCTGCTTGTAAAGCGTTTTCGAATCGGTCATGAAGTAACAAAATAATTGAAGATTTCTGCAAATGTGGTGTCGCGCGATTTCTCGCTGTTTAAGTAGATAACGTGTACTGCAAAATTATTTTCGCTTCCGATAAGAATTTGTGGCCTTACTCTTCAATTATTTCTGTGACAATTTTCAAACCTCTCTTCACGAAACTAATACAAAACAAAAGGCAAATTAATGGTTATGTAATTTATTTAAATTGTTAATGCACTTTTCTGAGAATTTGAAAATAACTGTGAAGAAGAAAAGCCATATATACCGGTAATACACTTTTCAAACGAAGAATTTAGCAGAGACCTTTTTATATATGTGTTACAAAAATAATAAGAAAACTTGACAAAAGTTCTTACCTGAATCTGGCGTTTACAAACAATATATCCTGTCATATAAGACTCTATTCGCCGTTTCCGATGTTGTTTTGTTTTTTTTTTTTTTTTTTTTAATTCAAATTTGCATAACAAGCTGTCTTACTGGAAGAGGCATGTGACATACGTCTCGTTGAAACAGAATGCTTTTAAAAATGTGAACATAGAAATTGGAAATTAAAGATGTTGATTGAATACTATCCTTGGAAAAAAGTCAATATGGCATTTGAGACCAACATGAATCCAGACGATATTAAGCATTCCCGCGCACTGACGCCTTTTGAGGCCACGACATAAATGCCTCGGAAAACAGTGTGGAAAATGAGGAAATTACTTGTGTTTTTTTTCTATTTCCCACAATGTTTCTAACAAGAAGGACCATAAAATGTAAAATTAAAATCAGATAAAATTGTCATCTGCAACTCCTTTGGCTTTGGTCCTGTCTAAAAATGTTACCGTCTGGAAATGGCTTAAACAGTCTTGTCAATATCCATATAGCTCTTTTACAGAATTTTCTCACACATGCAATAAATAAGCTGTGCATAGCAGTGCAGCGTGGAACTTGATTAGAAAGTGTGTATACGCAGGCTTATCAGAATCCATGTTGGTCTCAAATGCCATGAAGGACATTTTGTCCAGATCTAAGGTCATGTCTTATGCAATATTTGAGAATACCGGAGACAAAATCAGGAAAAAGCGATAAATCTTCCAATTCCAGGCAACAGAAAGTTTGGAAAAATCTGCAACAAATGTGTATCACGGCAAGGAAAGACGTGACGCAACATTAATGACTTAAAAAAGGTCCGATGAATCTGTTAATACGTGACCGATTTGAAATTAGTTTGATGCAGAAAATAATGATAAAAGTAATCGAGGAGCAAGAAAATTGTGTCATTAGAAACTTTTTATCGGGTGTGGTTTAAAATATCTGGCTTTTCCTCGCCTTCTCATCGAAGATTTATTGCAAATGCCGTTTTGTCAAGGGATTTATCTCGTGGTGTTTGTCTTGGTATTGATTTTTCTTTTGTCTATCTTTTTTTTTTTCATTTTTTTTTCATTTTTTTTTTTTTTTTTTTTTTTTTTGAATTTGATAATTTGTTAATTTGATGCCGAAAATAGCTATGTTTCGCTAACCGGACTATTTTTTGCCACAACACTGCAGTAAATGTATTGTCATTTTAAAGGTATTATATTTTTCTTTTAAAAATGCACTTTACTACAAACCCATGAAAGTTATATTGAAAGATATGATTTACATTCAACTTCCTTTTAAGAGTTTTGGAACCTATTTTTTCTTCTCGAAATGGAACGGTAAAAATAGTTGAGAAATGACACCAATTTATATACTGAAACAAAAAAGAAACGCAATTTCATTTTCAATTCCTTCTTACGCAAAGACATCAAATCAGATTTAAACAAAACTTAATACATTTAAAGCAATAACATTTCACCTTGTAAAGTTCACAAAATCTTGTTGGTAGTCAATTTCATTAGTAAGAAAACACCCAGTTTATACCGCGCGTCAACACAATACGACAAAAAAATTGGACGGAGGTCGAAAAAAAACAATCTGCTTCTTTCATTTTGCTCCGATATTTGACTGTTGTGAAGTCCATACGAGTTATAAGCGGTCTCCGTTGCAGTCTTAAACCTATCCCGTAGGTGGGGTTAACGTAATTATTCAGTCCTGCCTTGACGTCATATCTCTTGCACGTCCGCCTCGTGCTCAATCGGTTGTGGTTCAATTGAGAGCCCAAAACGTATACAGTCAAAAATGTGTCGATTTTTTGCCCCATCAATGTCTTACGGTAACATTTTGAACCTTTTCCACCAACAACATCGGTACTGCAGTTAGGCGCTGGTTTTGGCCTAGCCTTGCTATGCGTATCGTAGTGAAAAGTGTGTGAACGCTTTGGCGTCTCCTTTGTCTATGTTCTAGCTTGTGTTTGATGAAAATTTGTTTTGATAGTAGTCATCTAGAAAACACTGCAGGGGATAATCAGTTTTTAACAATTTACCATGTATCACGTGATGAATGTACGACATCTGAAGAAAATAGCACTGTATTTATGCGTATGGATGCAGGTATATTAAAAATGTGCTCAACGGCCATTAAAAACATATTTTGTCTAAAATATTATGAAAAATTGGGGTTGCGTATCTTTTTTGTCCTAGTATATATTGTCACTTTTCAACCACGAGTTTTTTTTTTTTTTTTTTTTTTTTTTTTTTTTTGTTGTTGTTGTTGTTGTTGTTGTTGTTGTTGTTGTTGAAAAGCAGCGATATCATATTCTGTGGGGTTTTTTCTACAGAGAATGATGTCTAATGGCGGCCGGTGTGGTATATGCGGAGACCCATACGACGGACCTCGTAGAAACGAGCCGGGTGGTATCTTTGCCACGGGGATAATCTTTAGGAATTATACGGTAAGTGTAAATAATGTCAGAATGTTTAGCTTAAATACGTTTAGATAAGCAAAAGGATGGGTTGCAACAAGGGTTAAAAATTGATTTTCTTTAAATTCTGTGATTTGATAGGGTTACATCTTTAATTTGTATGTGTAAAAAATCTGATGAGGGTTTATGTTGGAGATAATGGCTAACAAAGTGGGTAGGGGTAAATTGACATGAGAAGCAAATTTTTACTTTGAAGTTAAATAAATATTTTTGTATATATCAGATCGAATTGAAATTTTGCATGTGCTTTCAATTTACTAGGGACAGAAGATTTTTGGAATCATTAATCATGTATATTAGTTTGTTGATTTTCTGTATTCGTCCTTCTGTCAATCTCAGATTTTGCTTATTTTTGATGTACTAACTTTACGAAACTAGCTCTACAGCTTTTACTTTTGTATGAATTGACATGATATTTTGTGAACATAAAAGATAACTTCCATATAAATCTGAACTGCTGTTGACAACGAATTTTAGCACAAAATATATATTTCTCGTAAATGGCGAAATATTTTGGCTTGAAATTTTCAGAATTTTCATAAGAAAATATGCTCTTTCAGATAAAAAATAAAAGTTTAATTTTTCTGTATTTTCGTCATTCATTTCTGCCCTTTCTTCACTTCGGGTCGGTCCAAAATTGTGTCGTTTGGGATCGGAATAAAGATATATAGATCAATCCACTTTCTTTACAGCGAGGTCAGGTTATCAAAGCTACAGCCGAAATAACAGCGAACCATTGTGGACACATGCAATTTAAAATATGCCCGAATAACAACCCGAAAAGGGCGGCCACTCAGGATTGCCTGGATCAAAATATTTTGCAAATGGCGGACGGAAGTGGTGAAACGTAAGTATTACGTCCTTGTCTACTTCTCTTAAAATGTCTTAAATCTATATAAAACGTTTCTTTAAAATTTTAGATGATATGCGTCTGTTATGACAACATATTTTGAGATAATCCCCTCCTATTGAAACTAAAGCGACGTCGATTTTTTTCTGTGACGTCGTTAAACATTCGCACGTATCCGAGCCTATATTCGGGCGACGTCGTAAACAATCGGAAGTGGAACGTTCCACTGCCGAATATTTATGACGTCGCATGAATAGTTCCGACGTCGTGCGAATCTCATTAGGGGTGAACTACCTTAAATAACAACACAGATAGAGCCACCACTTGAAACTGCCTGAATAAGCCTTTTTTTACAAATGGCAGACGGAAGAAGCGGTACAACATCCGGCACAGGTGTCACTCCTGTGCATTTTCGGCTTGTTAAAATGGATGTATTCTAATCCACGTTATTTTGTTGAAAATAAAACATACATTTGGCATATTTACGAGAAAGGGCTTTATATATTTAGCATAATCTTCCTCATTGTGACTTCAGATTCATTATAAATGCGAATTAGGCTGCTTTGTCATAATGCACATTGATCGAACGTCAATGTTTGAAAAGAAAATTTTGTATCAGGTATCACTGCATTGTTGTACATTTTGACCATTTGACTACTATCTTTTCCATTTTGAAATGTTTCTGCTGAATTCTGGCTTTGTTGCCATTAACACAATGATTCTTCAATCTGCCTATTATACACTTCAGATACAAGGTACCTTGTGGAAAGACTGGAAATATTGATGTAATGTTGAAACTTCCAGACCACCTTGTTTGTACACAGTGTGTCGTGCAGTGGAAATATCACGCAGGTATAGTTCAGTCGCGATGTTATGGCACATGTTTACAAACTCTTGAAAAGACATTTCATATATATTTGTTTCATAATCGTACTTGTATTTTTATCAAATCCATAGCGATAATTCAAGTTAATTACATGTACATGTATATTGTAAGACGAAAAGAGTACCCAACACTGATAACTGCTCAAGGCAATTCGCCTTGTATTTCTTGAAACTCGAATATTTTCAAACATACTATGTAATTCACATGTAAATAACGGATTTCGTTGATCAATTTATTTCATTTCATATCTTTATTTCAAGGAACTTGAAATCGAATCCCGACTCGGTCAATGTACTTTCACATACCGGTATTTCACAAAAATGTAAATCCGTCGCACTAAATAGAAACCGTTGAAAAAATAAAAAAATATTATTAACTTGGTATTAGAACCCATCAAATCTTTTACTTTGTTTTTCTGACGTAGATTTTTTGAACACGAATTAATTCAAAAGGTGTAACTGATTGAAGAAAAACATTTCGCTACTGGGAAGTAAAATATATGAAACACATTTTTATCTCTTACCTCAAGCGTATTATTAACGTGATGTAGCCTACATGATGTAAACTTATAACGTAATCAATTTCTGTTTTAGGAAATAGCTGGGGCGTGGACCCCATAACAAAGCGTGGATGTGTCGGTTGTGGTGCTCAGGAAGAGTTCTATGGCTGTTCTGACGTCAGTATAACACAATCGGACTCGCCACAACCCGCAGTCCAACCCACACAAAAACCAGTCGTGCAAACGCAGCCACCAAGACCGGTGGTTCAAACCACTAAAAGACCGCTACTTGTGCCCACACCGGCTCCCGGTCAAACTTCTGCGCCGATAATTATTGGAAATCCGGGAGTCAGTCCGAAGGTATGCAGATATGCTAATCATTTAGGCTTTCGCAAACAAGACCTGGTTTTGACGTCCCTAATAGAAAATGATTTGGAAAACATTGAAACAAAAGAAAAAACTGCTGATAACCAGCAGTTTCTCCTTTTTTCTAAATATTTTCTATGCCAAATAATACACAAGTTCTATCTTTAATATCTTCCATTTTGTAATTTGTGACAGTTTTTGAAGTGGATCACCCTGATCTTTTGCCGTTTGGGAAATGGTTAAGGTGTTCTATCCACCATTATCTACCAAACTCTTTATGCAGCTTCGAGCGCCTTCCGTGGTAACGGAAATTGACGAGAGTATCCCTCGTCAATTTCCGTTAACACACATGCCGTCCCGAAATTATAATATGACGTGGTATTCTGATCTTAAATCCTGATATCATCGTCAATTAGCGTTGCCATGGATGGCGCGCGAATTTACACGAAATGTTTGGTATCTAATGATAGATGGAATACAACAAATCGAGTGAAACCTACATAAGACCGCGTTGAAACTTGTTTTTATTTTTAGAGGGATGGCTTCCGCGCCTGACCATTTGTTCAAGTGAAAACCTAACATTCAATCCAGTGGTTTAGATCGCCAAAACAGTGTCTACACAAACCAAAGTTTCTGTCATCATTGAAAATACGAATGTTACCCAATAAATATAATAAAATAAAACATGCTATTTATTAGAGTGTAATGTCAATTGTGACGGACAGTAGGCCTAATTGTCAGACGTGTACTCGGGTAAAAATTTAGTACTCGTTTCGCCGTCTCAAGTATAATTTTACTTTATATTTTTACAGCCCGGACAATGTAAGGCAATAAATCTGTGGGCAGGAGATCCGAAATTGGACGCTTGGTGCAACGAAAATTGTGCAAAGGGAAACTGTCCTAGCCTGGCATGCGACTGTAATGGTAACCCAGTCGTAAAGATCCAGTCTACAACACAGAAACGGACCACTACTACCACGGTTAAGCCGACCACCACTACTACCACGCCGAGACCGACCACCACAACAACAACAACGCCGACTACAACCACGACTCCGACAGTAGGTGGCACCTCACTAATATTGACTCCTTTTTTAATTCTATGTAAAATTCCCTGTTTTCAACGAATTGTCACACCTTTCACAACATCTCTTTCGGCCAAACTGCGTCAAATATATATATTGGTTATTGTGCCCATATTAACAGATGGGATTTTCTTTCAAAATTTTCAAACATACGAAGATCTACCCTGTATTTTTCTACGCCAATGTAGGGATACCGGATATAGTGGCCTTGTGTATCCGTGCATTCAAAATCATCAAATAATCTTGACAAGAAAGGTGTATTTTGAAAATGAGACATATGTTATTCAAAATCATCAAATGAATACTGTATATCTCGAAATTCATGCAGAGAGCATATAGCATGACCAAAAGAGTAAAGAACTGTTATAGCATCCCTCGAACCGGAAACCAATAAGCAGAGCAATGTTCAGACAAGAGCGGTAGATCTAATGGCTTTAGACAATACAATACTTATTTCATTGTTAATCAAACGAAATAAATTAGATAACTCTCTCTCATACTGTATCTACATATATAGGCTAATTGACCTAGGGATTCGTTAAGAAGTATAGAACACACGCGCTCCCATTTAGCGGATTAACATCTCGCACTTATAGAAGAGAATGCTTTGTCTAAAACATCACAAGAAATCTCTTTTCGGAGACGAGTCTTTTCTTATTTTCTTTCATTTTTATGTTTATTTTTTTACAGACGACAACGACTCGAGCTACAACAAAAGGCGGTCCATTTGTGATAACCCGGACTGAGTGTAAGGCCATCAACTTGTGGGCAGGAAACGATTATTTGGACAGGTATTACTAGTTTTATTTGACATGACAATGACATTTATGCAAGAAATATTCAAAGCTTGCAAATAGCTTATTTAATCTATCTCTACTTCGTTCCTTTACGTAAGGAACAGTCGGAGGTAGAAAGCTTGGCTTGCAGAAATGAACATACACCAAAGAAACATAAATTTTAGAAGGTCAGCACGATAAAAGACTGAATGCAAGGCTAAGCTATTCCTACACAATGCCGCCTCTTGCCGCCTGATAAGAAAAAGGCTTTGGAAAACATTGTGGAAAATGTACAAATTGCTTGTGACAAGCAATTTCTTCATTTTCCACAATGTTTTCTACCAAGAAAGACCAAAATATGTAAAATTCCATTCACTTGAATTTGTCGTCTGCAGACCTTCTAAATTGGAACGCTGCAAAAATTTGCCATCTGGTAATGGGTTAACCTATGGACAGGCAACGAATATTTGGACAGGTATTACTTGTTTTATTTGACATGTCACTGACCTTTATGCATGGCATATTCAAATTTGTCAAATACCTTAACATCATTTTAGAAGAGACTTTTGAAATCGTAGTACACGATATTTGAAGGATTGATGCGGGCATCTTTATGCAGGAAACGAGTATTTGGACAGGTATGAACTCAATATCCATGTAAAACAATACCTTTAAGAATCCAATGTCATTTCACTTACAGGTGGTGCGCTGACTCGTGCGCCAGAGGCACGTGTCCACAAAACTCGTGCGAATGTCGGAAATCACAACTGCTTGTGACGAGACCAACCGACGAAACATTGGTACCATTCGTGGGTACAAACGCCCCCGTTACAAACCCACCAACCACCGGTGCCGTTGTAAATACGGTAAAAGTTTGTAAGGCGATCAGTGAATGGACGGGGATTGATGTCTTTGACCAATGGTAATATTTCATTTTATTTGGTTGGGTATTACGAAGCTTCCAATAATTGCTCAGTTGTATCAAGGCCAAATTCACCAATCAACTTATTTTCCTGACTACCTCAAGTTACATCATTTGGATTTATACCGAGGGTTACTTTTTACCAATTAGATCCAGGCCTACATGTGATGTGTATGTGATTCGGCCAAATAAACTCACAATTTCCGTCCAGATTACGTCACACCGTATTCTATCCATCATAAGATGCAAACGCATCGTGCAGCTTTGGGCGTCATCCGTGACAACTTAACCCATTACTGCACAGTGACGCCTCTTGACTCCTTCAAAAGAAAAGGCTTGGGAAAACATTGTGAAAAATGAACACAATGTTTTCCACAATGTTTTCTAACCAAAAATGGAAAGATTTTTTAAAATTTCATTCACTTGAAATTGTCGTCTGCAACACCTTTCAAATTGGAACAGTCTAAAAACTTGCCGTCTTGTAATGGGTTAAATTGCCGATGGTATACCCTCGTCAATTTCCTGGCATCATTCCGTGGCAAAATAGATATACGATGGATAGGCATACCCTAGTACGTAGCTCTGTTAAGCTCCTAACCAGACGACAAAATTTTGGACTTTTCTAATTTGAAAGGTGTTGTAGACGACAAATTCAAGTTGGTGAAATTTCAAAAATCTTTATATTTCGGGTAAGAAAACATTGTGAAAAATGAAGAAATTGCTTGTCACAAGTAATTTCTTCATTTCCACAATGTTTTCCAGAGCCTTTTCTTGTGAGGGAGTCAAAAGGCGTCACTGCGCAGTAATGGGTTAAGCTCCTAACTATTCGATGGATGGGCCTATTGTTACATGTTGTTTCAACTCTGCTTCTAGGTGTATAAATGAATGTAACAAGGGCCACTGCCCGGCCAGTACGTGCGTCTGCAAAGAAACTCCGGTGGTCAAGCTGACCACTCCACGTGCTACACCCAAACCAACAACGACAACAACAACTCCGAAACCCACCACGACAACAACAACAACTCGAGCTCCAACAAGCTCGGCCCCCGTGCTGGTTCGTACTTGTACGTCGAACGGGATTGTGGGAGGTCAATATTGGGACAAGTGGTGCCAGGAGAACTGTGATCGTGGTTACTGTGCGCAAGACTATTGTAACTGTGTCTAAATAATCGAGTCCAAAATATCGTCGCGTTTCATTTCCAACAAAAAACCCGTAACTGCAGCTTGTTTGGAGCTGCAGTTTCGAGATTTTTGTTGAAAAGCAGCGATTTTTAGAAACTGCTTTTATCCGGAAGACTGTTGTGATGACTTTTTTTCATTTCCAGGAAAAAGACAGAGCATTGAAATTCAATGGTCCTGTCAAGATGTTTACTATTGTGGATATGTAGCCCTCATGTTTTGTTGTGATAATTGTAATAATTAGACACAAAATTTGTATTTGATTTTTTTTTTTTCGATTTCTTATGTTAACTTTTACCTGGTAGGTTTCTGTTGTGCTATCGGATTATTTGATTATTAATAATTAAAACGTTTCTTCACGTTTCAAAAGACTAATTTTTGACGAAATTTCTCGTAATGGCCGAATACGTCCAGGCATAAAAAGGAGCATGTTCAGCTATAAAAAAAAAATATATCATCCAATAATCATTTGATCCAAGATTGCCACTAAAAAAGTATGTAATTCAGAAAAGTGGGTCATTCAAGATAGCTGCTAGTTAATTCTTTTATTTGCAAATGAGTAACACGGTTGCATTGATTACGTCATTGCTTACAACCAAACCGCCACATATACTACTACCTGTGGTACGAGTAAGACTCGAACTATCGGCCCAAGATTTCTCTTAGTGTGAATATTAATGCATTCAACACAGTCATAGCCTCAGTGGGATCTCTCTTTCCCTCGGTCTTACGTCACTGCCTTTCTTCAGAAAGCTCATAGTAACTGCCTTAAATATCAATTGTGCTTCCTATTTGTTTTCATGCATGTTTTACGGTATCATATTAGAATGCTTCTCAATGAAATTCTTTTATAATTATTTATCATGAAAATTTTTACAGAATTCTGAAGCAAAAAGAAATGATCAATTTTACCATCTGGTAAAGAGTAAAATAGCTGTTGTCCCTTTTATTTGTTGTAAACACAAAGTTGCTGACAAATTGAAAGTAGTTCGAAGTAATACAGTCACTGACGTAGCTAGCGGAAAATAAAGTGTACACAGAACGCGTGCCTAATGTATCAGAGGAGGTTTGATGGCGGACTCCATACTGCTGGGGTGGGTCTTGCAGGCATCTCCCAGATTTTTCTTCTTTTTTTTTTTTTTTTTTTTTTTTTTTTTTTTTTTTTTTTTTTTTTTTTTTTGAAAATTCAATGCAGATGCTTATGAAATACATACCAACTGCCAACCTGGAGCCAAGAATGACCCTGATCATTCGTGGCTCCTGGTTGGTATTTGGTATGTATTTTAATGGCGATTCAGTGGTTTATTTCAAGGGAAACAAAAGAAATCCACATCTTTTTTTTTATTTATTTATTTTTTTTGTGATGTGTACGTGTAACCCGCAAATAAATATCGTATCGACTCCTGTGGGTATTCGATCCTGGGACCTCTCACACCCTAAGCGAACACTCTACCACGTCGCTATAAAAGCTAGCTTGTACGGCGAGATAGTATAAGTGCCCCTTATACTACACCCGGCTACATACACCCCCTCGACAATTAAGATTCTTCCACGAATCTTTTTTCAACATCATTAACTCACTAATCTCACAACCCAACACCTCATGCAGGTTTTTTACGGTGGGCGCCAAATGTAACCCGCAAATAAGTATCGTATCGACTCCTGTGGGGATTCGATCCTGGGACCTCTCACACCCTAAGCGAACACTCTACCACGTCGCTATAAAACTCCACTGTAAATAAATAAAGGTTAATTGTTAGGACAGTGACGGGGACGAACGGACCAGGGGACGAATCGCGAAAACCGACAACAAGCGTCAAAGACACAATAACAATACCGATCAAGACAAACCGAAAGCGTAGAACGCGATCAGACACGAATATAAGACCATTGCAACACAAGAAAGACTTACTTTCTCATTTTCCAAAACAAATCCTCCGATTTCAATAACTTCGACAATTCCCAATAAGATTTCAAGCTAAAGTGATTTGAAAAGACACGTGACCAAAACTACCGCCAAAAATGACAAAAGATTCCAAAAATAGAATAGCTGTACTCGATTCGTAAATCAGCTCCAAATCTGGCCCGGTTACATACGCAACGGCGTTATGCATACGGGTTGCTACGCCTATGAAAGTCACACTGGGGATTGTACATCATGGGATGGATTACTTGTACGGCCAAATTAGCAGCGCTTCAGGAAAAAAGTTGTGGAATAATTTTCTGATTTCTGAATTCGTCTGAGGAAAGAACTTAGTAAGGTGGGGTACATGTAACTAACCGTTTGAAAATTAACGCAGAAATAAGAAAGTTATTGCGCAATTTCTTACCTGAAGCGGGGCTAATCTGGCCGTAAAAGTTACTCATAATAAAAAGTTGACAAAAATAAACCGACGGATTATAAAGACAAAACGGTAAACCCAGTCTATTTTAGCACAAAATTCATTGCCATTAGTACATAGCCTAACTTGTTTTGCCGTTGGCAGTTGGCTATTTACCGTTGGAATGTACATAAATACATGGTGTAAACAAGAAAAATCACATCGGAACGACTCACGACGACAATGATCCTATGAAAACCCTGCCGACTTTGAAACCAACAGAATTGGAACAGACAGATAAAATGGTCTTCGTGGAGCATTACATCCCCATATTATTCTAATCACCAAAAGAAAATAATCGATCAAAAAGTTGAGTACTCACCTGTTTTGTCCAAAAACTGTGATTCCAGCAACAGAGCCAAAAGTGGTCGGATGTGCAAAAGAGCGGAACCATTGGCTCTGACTCTAGGGTTTCCGTACCCTGAGGTTCAGGTGAAAAAAATCTAAGTATAACAGTCACATGACATGCACTAATTTGAAGTCATCTTGCATGACCTCGAGAAAAACACGATCGATTATTTTACTGTGACCAATCGAACCTATTGTAATGAAATTTACTACGAAAAGCACCTGCAAACGGTGCAAACGCAAGGTTCTGCACTGATATGCAATGTCCTTGTGGCCTAGTTTACGGTTTTAATTACGTATCCGAAGCTATTAGGGCACGGTCGTAAACATTTGGCGATGGAAAGTTCCACCGCCGAATGTTTCCGACCGCGCCCGAATGATTCCGACATCGAGTGATTCTCATTAGGGGTGGACTACGTTAACCTCAACTTAAGACGATTCGTTTCAATAAGTGTTTGGTTGAGGTTTAACCCATTACCACACAATGACTCTTTTTTACTCCCTACAAGTTAATGGCTCTGAAAAACATTGTGGAAAATGAAGAAATTGCTTGTAACAAGCAATTTCTTCATTTCCCACAATTTTTTCTACCCAGAAAGATCAAAGAATATGAAATTTTATTCATTTCTTATTGTCGTCTGCTGCATCTTTGAATTTGGACAAGTCCAGAATTTTGTCGTTTGGTAATGGGTTAACGCATCTTTCAAAAGCTATACAGTCATATCGTGGCAGCTGGAGTACCGAACTATGTATATTCATATTGTTTCTCACACCACTACTACCACAACATCATTACCCAGCATCTTGCTGCTGTATACATAGGTTAAAGTGACATTTCACATATTTTTTTTCATTTATTCTAAAAGAGCATAATTATTTTTTTATGGCAATCGTGGAAATTTCAAGCCAAAGTAGTGCACCGTTTACGGGAAATGTACGAGGGGCGTTCAATTAAAAGTGGTACTAATGGTCCACCATACCTCACGATTCTATAGAACTTGTGGTGCTTGCGGCTATTTGACGAGAAAGTTACTGTCTATACTTGGTCAAAATTTGAGACAAATTCGTTGACTCTTTCAAAAGTTACTGAACTTTTAAATTGGTTTAGTCGTATACACTGGCTATTTCGCTGTGCACAAAATGGAAAACGAACTGAAGTAGGATGTACGGGTCTACATTAAAGGTCGCATAGGCTTTGAAATATCTACATCACATGTATATAATGAACTATATCAGATTCGTAGACATTCGAACGTTGAATATGCGTCAGATTTTGGGAAGATAATGAAAATTAAATTTGGTAAAACAGGCTTGAATGATGCCCCCTTCTCAGGCAACCCGGGTAGAGCTAGTACCAAAGGAAATGTTGCTGAAGATTCCGACATGACCCAACAAGAGGCATGGTTCATTGTGCAAGAAATAGCAGATAAAGTTGGGTTTTCATCGGGGACATGTTATACGATTTTGACGAAAGGGTTGAAACACAGAAAGGTTTATGCCCATTGGGTCCCACACCTGCTGCCTATGGACTGAGAGCCACCTATGCAAAATATATTTTGAAATAATGCAATAAATGCAACAAATGTGGGCTTTCTTGGCTTTATACATATGATTGAACAATAATCTATTATTATGAGCACCAATGACGTGTCATAAGCACGCAATGGCTGCGAAAATATCAGGTAAGGTCCGTAATAGCCAAAGAATTAAAAGCGCGGCAAAAGTTTTGTACGCGGTAATTTTTCAAATGTAACGGGTGTATTGTTCATATTACTGTTTCAAATAGTACAACTATCGCCGGTCATTCATACAAGAAATGTATGTCGGCCAAAGTAAAGAAATATCACGAAAAGAGCAGGTCTAGGACCGGCTAAAGAGGCATGTGCCAAATCCATAACAGTGGAGCTGTCCCCAGGTGTCATCTTGTCCAAGACTTCCTGAAGGAGACACATGCTGCACAGCGTCTTCATCCACCCTTATAGCCGGGCTTAAGCCCGTGTGGCTTTTTTGTGTTCCCCATGATGACGAAAAAAGCCTCTGGTCGTCGGTATAGGCCTTCATATTCAACATGAAGTGCAATTGTCCAGTGTCTGCGAGGTGTTCCAAAAGAGGCTCATTTTTTGGCATATAAGTAATGAATCTCAAAACTTCAGAAGTTTGTGGGTGTCAAAGAGGATTACTTCGAAGGATTGGAGAAACTTAAAATTGAATTGCGACATAACTGTGGCTTATAGAACTCCAGTTCCAAAATTAATTGAACGTCCCTCGTATATGTTTGAGATAAAATTTAACAAATTGATGTATGTACAGCGGTTTAGACTTATATGGAATTTGTCATTTCTGTCTCAACTTTAAAAGCATGTTTTTGCTTATCAACAGCAACTTCAAATCAAAGTGCTGAGAGCACTGTAATTGGACGTCTCTGATTGATTGAGCGGGATTTTACATGAACGAAAGATATTTTATTCATTCTTCAGTGTTTAATTCTATAAGATCGGTTTCGGACATACGAAATCGGCTTTATTACCAGAAAACCCTTCTCAGGCTTCAAATGATTTGATTGCCGTTTCAAGACAACTGATTTGTCTCTATGAATAATCACTATTAATTTGATTACCCAATTCAATTAAGGTCATGTGATTAGCACTTTTGACTTCTTGTTTCGGTTAACTATGAGTATTGTCGTCAGTTACACCTTTCGTTGATTTTATAAAGGAATTTATTCAAAATGTAAGCCAACGCGCCACATAAATGAAAGCCGCGATAGCTCACTTGGCAGAGCACTCACCTTGTACTCTTTACACATGTCTATATCTGGAAGGCCCTGGGTTCGAATTCTACTCAGACATTGTTCTTTTTTATCATCTTCTTTTCGACTTTTATCTCCACCATCGTTAGGGATAAAACGACCGCAGTGATTTAGAATCGATCTAAACACAAATTCCACGACATAAAGTAATGAAACGCCGATCATTTACATACAATTCCGCTCAATCAATCAGAGACGTCTAAATATAGTCCTCCAAGCACTTTGATTTTTATTTGTGTTTAGAGTAAAAAAAAGAAAAGAAACACTGCAGCAGTTTCCCCTGGTTGTGGTTACAATACAAATTCAATACACACTTTTCCTGAAACTAAATACCAGATGAATTGGAGCACCTAACCATGGATTCCTCATACCAGTACTACCGCAACATCCTTACATCTACAGATGTGCGTACAAAGAAGAAATTGGGAACGTGCCGTCGGGAAAATGGCAGTGGAGTTCAATACGCAATTTAAATCTTCATATCATTATCAACGAAAATTTGAGAATAGCAATGTCCATATCTGTACACATATTCATACGATCATCTATGTTCCATTGTCATTGTTGCAGACCCATTGCTTAATCTTAGAACAATACACGTAAACGGTTCACTTAAACGTGATGAATACAGATCGCTGTCACTCGATCATAGACTAGTAATAATCATTGTTGTCATGATCATTGATCAGTATGTAAATAGGTCATGATACTGTCGAATATCAGTGATACAGATGCTGGAGAAAACAAGAGCAGTCATAGAGGGATAATGCTCCCCGAATAAGTGTTTGTCACAAAAAAAAAATTATCATACATTAAGCCCCCTTTTCACATGACAGATTTTTTGTACACGCATTATTTATAGAATATAGACTAGAACATCTCATTCCTCACATAAGAAGAAAATTTCATTAAATTCTGCCCATTAGATAAAGAGAAATTGGAGAAAAACTAATTTTTTCATTAAGGCCCCTTTTTCCATGACGCAGCCTCAAATTAAGAAACGGAAAAAAGTACTCTAGGTATTGACCCCACGAGTTCACATGTGAAGTTTCTTTGAATTTGGTTTAAGGGTTGCTGAGATCTGGCTGTGGACGGACGGACGGAAGGACGGACGGACAGACGGACGGACGGACGGACGGACGGAAGGACAGCGTGGCGACTATATGCTCCCCCGAAATTTTTTCGGGGAGCATAAAAAAAATAAAACTCGTAAGAGCAACTATTTTTCTGAATAGGTGGATATCACTAGCGTCTCATCTGAGGCTGTTCAGATGGAACCCCGATTTGCCATCGAGTCGAACCCGAGTTGCGAAATGAACTCACTCCCTGAGAATCAATTTGAAAACCCTGTTTCCAAAATACGTCTCGTGGAAACCCCGTTCCTTTAAATATGTGAAAGACTTAAACAACAGTGATCAAAGAAAAAGAATCGATCATACATAATACGTTCATTAAACTGAGTAATCATCCTAAAATGTCTGTTTTCAGTAAAGACATCAAGAAAAAACAAACTTTTTAACAAACGTTATACAGAAAAAATAATCCGAACAGGTTTCGAACCAACGGCGTTCCAAATTTCATACTAAAAAAGGTTGCGAGGTTAATCCTTTCCCATTTAAGCTATCGCTGCTGATGATGATATAAGGCGTTTGTTTACTTTATAAACATAGTGTATGCATGTATCGCTTTCTAAAGATGTTACCCTTTACACAATATTACGATACGAAAGTCAAATCACTACAAAAGAATGGTTAAATCGAAAAAAGATCGTAAAGTTGGTTAAGACGTGGCATGAATTGAATCGGCAAATGAAGCTTATATTGTTTGTTAGAGAACACATAGAAAGAAGGAAAAGATACGACAGTTTTCCTGTATGGTCGCAAAATCTGTTTTGAATTTTGGTCAACTGGCAATTGAGTCTGAGAAAGGGTTTTTTGGTAATGAAAACTCATTTCGCCTGTCGAGAAGTGGTTATAAGAATTGTACGTCCTTTCGGACGTCCAATTAAAAACTGATAGCATTTATAAATACGCATTAGAATAACCAATCTTTGCATCAACACATGCTTTAAAAACACGAAATGGAAATGTACCGTCTCTCTAATGAATATCAAACTATTGGTGGGTGACAAGTTTGATGTTTGCCGGGCCGGAGATCGAACCATGTACGTCATGAGAGAGCTCTATCAACTGCGCATTAGCTGCGGCTATAGCTGCAGTCCCATTTCAATTAAGCAATAGAGGTTACATCATCAAGAAAGATAAGCCATGTCAACTTTATTTATCTTAACACGGAGTTGCCTCTCTTATGCCTACTTTAAACAACTATGCAACTTTCAAGAGCGAGATCTGAAGCAGAGATAGTGAAAGAAAAAAGCCAAGAATTGTGTGGATGGTTTGATTTTTTAAATACACTGGTCAAAATATTTAAAGGAGCACATGGATTCAAACTTCATATCTTTTGTATCTTTACGTCCCAGGAAAACCACAATATACCACAATATCAATTGGCTTAGGCCTACAAACTTTTAAATACATGTACGTACAAAAGTGGAAGTGTGTGCATGCTTTTAGCTGATAAGCCACATTGTGATAAATTTTACGATGTCAATTTTCTACAAAGCGTTTCTTTAAAAACGTAATTTCTTGCCTTAAATCATTATCAAAAACATACACATGAAAACAAAGGCATTGCCATAATTATCCATTTTACGCTAGAAACATAGAAAACAATCAAAAGAACCACCGACACCTACCTTTGTTTACCCGTTTCTAGCCATGCGAGTTCCCGGACGTGCGATTGGAACAAAAATTCACTACCTCTTTTTGGAGGTCGTTCCAAAGTTTACCACCCGTGATTTAGTAACAGAATTATTGAAGATTTTAATCATGTTTCGGGTAGAAAACATTGATAACTATATTTTCCAGAATATTTTCCAAGGCCATTAGCTTTAGGTGAGCCAAAAAGAGTCCATGTGAAGGAATGGATTAGATGCCAACTAAATTGCGGAAATTGAAAGGAAAATATTGTTCGCAAACCTTCATTAAAAAAAAAAAAAAAAAAAAAAAAAACAGAAAAATCTTGAACGTGGCGTGACGTCATTCCCCGACAAACAACATGTTTAGCATAAATAACTGAAAAGGCTTAGAAAAAATTGGAAAGTAAAGAAAAAAAGAAAGCGGGTCCGTAAAGTGGTTTTCCTGGGACTTAAAATTTCCAATAATATTTTTAGTATAAATAGCACGGCTCAGTAAACCCACGTGACTTTTGGAAAGCTTCCACACGGAAAAATCGTCCGCTTCAAGGTATGTTTTGTATAATTTCTCAGCTTACACTCTATTGATTTTGATGAGATAAAGTGCACTGAACGCGCCTTTGAGAGGGCTATTCCCGGCTCTAACCCACATTGCTTCAAATCCAGTGATTTCTTCAATCATTAGAGCCAAAGTATTTGTATGTGCAAAACGAAAGTGGAAAGCGTTCACGTGCACCGAAAAAAACTTTCGCTTTAATGTTTGAAGAAGCCACGGGATTCGGAGCAGAGTGAGTTACAAATGGGGATAGCCCTCTCAAATGCGCGTTCCGTGCACTTTATCTCGTCAAAATCAATAGAGTATAAGCTGAGAAATTAAACAAAACATACCTTGAAGCGGACGATTTTTTCGGTGTTAACGCCTCCCAAAAGTGAATAGATAGATAAAGGGGACACGCCCGAAGTTGCACGAAGTGTTTTGTATCTAATGATGGATGGAATACCATTAAGGTATATGACCCATCATTAAAAACTCCACTTTCTAGCCATACAAAATGCATCAAATTACACACGCTTGTAAATATACTTCACATAAGTTGATTCGCCATGCCGGATTTCAAGATTATGCTTCAAGAAGAGAATAATTTAGAAATATTATGTTGCTCTATATTAATATGCAAGGGAGGTAATTTTGAACAGTTTTGTCAAATATTTCCATAAGTATGCATTAACTCAAAATTCTAAACCGTTCAAAATGCTTATGTTTGTATTTGTAATAGAAATATAACACAGTTTAGGATTAACTGGCACTTTTAAAATTTCGCCTTCATATGCAAGGGAGGTAATTTTGAACAGTTTTGTCAAATATTTCCATAAGTATGCATTAACTCAAAATTCTAAACCGTTCAAAATGCTTATGTTTGTATTTGTAATAGAAATATAACACAGTTTAGGAATTACTGGCACTTTTAAAATTTCGCCTCCAGCTCTTTGGAGCTAATGATGGGTTGCATACGTTATAATATACCGGTATTTTACCAGTTTTTACATACATTTGAACACGGTGGTTAATCATGTGACTCAGAATTTCACAAAACCATCAATATTTTTGTCAACACTCAACCAATTTGAATTCGGCTTAAGGCAGAGAAATTTGGAAGATGCCGAGAATAACCTTGGCGTGGTGGGTGTTTGAAAAATCAACTGATAAAAACGTAATTGAAGATCAACCAAAATTTTGGTTGATCTTCAATAACTTTTTATAAGTAGATTTTTTCAAGAATCCATCACGTCCATCTATTGCGTGACGTATGTTCACCTTCTCTGCTTTAAACCGAATTCAAATTGGTCCCGTATTAATTAACATTTTGTAACTTATCGGAGAAAGCTTACGACTAGGAGACATATATGGCTAACGTTTTGTATCAATTTCATAGGTTGACAAAGACGGGAACATACAAATGAAATTGATTGGATTTAAGGTTTCAAAAATTTCTTGGCTGTTTTTCTGACAATTTCTGACTAAATAAATTTCTGAGAATTTTTTTGCGCATGTTGGTGTCAACAATGTTGGTACCAAAATGTTCAACAATGATTCTTCTTGCTATTCAGATTTGGACTTTGGGACTGATATCAAAACTATGTAGGCAACATTAGGCTTTTCACCCAAAATCACTAATGACGCCCATTTTCATATTTTAAATGTCGCAGGGGGGTACAGCTCTTGAGAAAGGGATTTTGGTTGAAACCCGTTTGTGAAAATTCAGCCAATTGCACCAGATTGTCTTCGAAAATAATGCTTTTTGCGAGAGATAAATGTTCTCCGATAAATCCCATGGCAAATTTGGAAAAACGATACATACGTTATTGTCGCACACCCAATAATCGCCCGAAAATCGGACTTTAAAACGAATCAGGATGCACCAGTTAAATCTAATCATAATTATTTGGTCACACACATATTCAGACAACGTTTTTCCGTGTGTTTTATCTAGTTGCATCATATTGCCCAGCATGGCTTGTTCTCAAGTGGATGTCGCTCGATGTTGGACGCATACGTTATACTTTAGAAAATGAAGCACTAACGGGTTATAAAAGTCAACATTTTCTTGTTTTCTACACATATAACATTTCCTCAGATATGTAAGATAACATATTTAAAACCAGTTTGGTGGTTATTTTAAGCCAAAGGTCTGTATTCAATCAAATATCGTCAATTTGCAAGATCGTAATTTTATATCGATACATGACATACGTTCTTCCAGTCTAGAGAAGACACATTTCATCTTAATAGAATTATAATCTTTTGATTGAGTAAAACTTTCATCTGTTAATAAAAGGAAAACTTGGCGAAATGACGAAATTTATGTGTAAAGATTCTATGTCACCTTAAACGTCTGTTTCCATACATACGTTATCGATACATACGTGATAAATATGCCAAGCTGTGCAAGTTATGTCACACTATAGTATTGAGGAGGTATGAAAATAACGTAAACATGAAAGATCTTCGTTATATCGTTGCTTATTGGTAAAATTTGCAATTATAAATTTTCTGGCAGAGCAATTTGAGTGAACAATACATACGTTACCACAAAGACTGGATTAACAATTTTCGTTGTTTATATGACTTCTTGGATTGTTTTAATCGTTTTCTGTCGTTGTATAGTTTGTTTAAATTAAATGACCAAAGATATTTTAAAAGCTATTCCTTTATCAATTTTTTTTTCTTCGTAAAGTACCACGATACATACGTGATATTGAAAATCGCACGATTCAGAGCTGAGAATGAAAATTTAGGCAATTCATGAGTACTCCGGCATGTCTTAAGCCATGTGGTCAAGTTTTATTTACAGTGACACATGAGACACCTTGATATTCGACTGTGAATTGAGAAAGATTGTTTCACAATAGAGAATCACGTAGCCATAATTTATATGATGAAACATGGCCTCAAGTAATAGGAAATTAAAGAAAATATAAGATATGGACTAGAAGATGACGATACCTATAGAAAAACAGTGATTCGGGATGAAAATAATCTAAATGTAGAACAGAAAGACAAACTATTTAAGTAGTCTCATTTCATGATACAAACGTTATAATTTACTGTTTTATCGATTTGTCTGGAACAATTTTAATGGTTATCTAAAGTGTGAATGTAACCTGTTTTTTTTTCAGAATAAGGATGGTTTGTGGTTGCTTCGCAGGTCCTAAAAGACACAACTCGATTGGTTCTTGACACCTAACCATAATTGATTCACATTACTTTTTTTAAACTTTGGGATAAAACTACATTTTCACGTACACGTGACTTAATACTAATGGCCAGAAAATATATTTCGACAGAATAAATTACAGGATAAGTATCAAAATCAATGTATAAATATTATAGTTTTGAAAATGTGACCCAGACAAGCATGTATACAGAATATGAATAACTTTTTTCTCGACAAAGACAATGATAACGTATGTATATCTACTTTAGAATGGTGTGCATAGCAGCCTTTTGAAAACATACATAACTTTTAAATGACAGATATCTCTTGGGCAAAATTTTAGAATTTTCATTTTGAAATGTGGAGGTTCCGGAAAAAATCAATTTGGCATGTCAGTTATGACGTTCACTTTTTGGATTTTTTGCCGGGCAATATGGGCGTCATTAGTGATTTTGGGTGTTTTGCTAGACGGATACCATTGATGGTATGCATTTCCAAGAATGGACAAAGGGAATATCTTTTTTAAAAATGTCTTTTTCAAATGTTTTGTCTTCATTTGTTGGTTATTTTAGTTTGCCTGAGATGTTGAATATTTTTTCGGCCATTTCCCGGCATCTGTCCGTCTGTCTGTTGAGATTTTCTGAGAAATGCATTTTCTCCCAATCTAATATGTATATCTTTGTGAAACTTGGTAGAAATTATCCATGTGTAAAGGCGGTACATCACTGTTTCTTAGATTTTCTTCTTGTCAAAAACTTTGGTTATTGTAGCGTCATAAAAGGCGCAACACGGTATAGTATAAAAATACATTTTTTGTAAAATTACACACGACCACGAGATTTCAAATTTGTATGTAAGTTTCCTATGGGGTGGCCTTCAAAGTTGGTTAAAATATTTTGCCTAAGTTCACATTAAGTCTTGTCCCAAGCGTACCCTTTTTAAGTAAAAAGAAGAAATTCTTTATTTAAAAAATCCTGTTGGAACATTCTAGTCAGCCCGGACTCACGAAAGTTAACAGAAGGGTTCTTTACGGATCATTGAAAACTTAAAAAAGCAAATCAGAAAAAAGTACCGAATCCTCTAATGCTATTTTGTTTATCATGCAAAATTGTTGTTGCCATACACCAGAAATAGATAATCCAGCATCAAAGTGAATATTATGGGCTATTGGTGGGTAAACTCCTTGTTTACCATCGAGCGTCATAGAAATATGACCCGTCACGCTAAAAGGGACCTTATCCGAATCCAAAAATCCAAATGTTGACAAACTTTTCAGACTCAGCACAGGTCAACCAGATCCCGTACGCGAAAAATGAAGATATAGTTAGATAGGGAAAACATTCCGGATTTAGAAAATTACTTAAAAATGAAAAGTGTTGGCCCTAGTCTGGCTGAGCGGACTGCGAAGACAGACTAGGGTCGATATTTTTCACACAACCGATAAGGTCCCTTTTAGCGTGACGCGTCACAAATGTGTAAATTGAGTATAGATATAGGTTAAACTATGTTACAAAAATAAGGATGGGTTGCAATAAGGGGTCAAAAAAATAGATTTTCTTAAAACTTCGTGGATTGATAGGGTTACATAATATCTTTAATTTGTATGTGTAAAAAATCTGGTTTCGGCTTATTTTTCGAGATATGGGTAAATAAAGTGGGTGGGGTAAGATGGACTGAAACACAGTAGGGGTTATTCTAAGTCACATATCTTTCTTAATTTTAGCCCAAGATGCGTGAAAATTTGTATGCATGTTTTGTGATATATGCGTTAAACATTTATGGGCTTATATTTGATATTCCATGTATATCTTTTCCGTAATATTCAATCTTCTTTCTTTCGAAGAATTTCTCTATTCTTTAACGACCAACTTTACCAAACTATCTCCACGCGTTTTATTTGAAACCCGATTTCTATGAAACTTTACAAATATATTGTCCAGATAGAAATGTAACTTTGTGTGAAATTTGAAAGAAAAGCGTTGGTCCGTTGTTGAGATATTTGACCTTGACCTTCAAAATGACTTCAAAACTCGGGAAATGCCAAAATGTGATAGTTAAAGCGCCAATTTTATTCATAAGGATTGGAAACATGGTTTCTTTTTATTGTTCCTAATGAGTTTCGTAGCAACATTTACTTTTTTGTATCGTACAACTCATTCGGAAGAATGGGAAAGAAAAGAAATTCTTTTAACTTCTCAGTTTTCTTATCAAACTAAATATTGCACATGAAACATGTCTACGCGGAAAGCGCTGTGATTAATATTTCTACCACAGGTGAGTGAAATTAAATATTAGCATTATGTTAAGATTGCTAGAACTACCAAAGCTTTATAATTATGCAACTTGAATTGTCTAAGAGTTTATATTAATTCACTCATATCATGATGGACAAGAATTATCAATTTGCTAGGAGAAAACTAATCATTTTCAGATTGTATTTCTTATGTGGTTATAAAGAAGACGCATTGTGAATTATCTTACTTAAAGGGCGACGGTAACAGATGGTCTAATTGCAAAAAATGATTTTTTTTTTAAAAAAATATGCAAAACTTTTGTATTGACCACCTCGGGATGGTTAATAATATGCGATTCAGACAGAGAATGAGCCGAAATTACAAGACAGATAGCTGAATTTAGGGAGAATCCAAACCTAAATTCAACCCCGTCTCAGATGGGGTTAGAATTATTTTTAAATTGTTGCGCATGCGCATACAGCGCGGACCATGATTCAAACGAGATTCATACTTGAATTTCAATATGACGTCATCATGTATGTTGTGACGTCATTTAAGAAAGTCTCATGTCCTACTGTTTTGACCTACTTTCGACATCGCTTCATGAATTTGGTATCAAATTGCGAAAAAATGAGTCGTTGCTTCAATAGTTTGTCGTAATCATTTAATCAGGTCATATAAAGCTTAAAAAGTGTAAATTTCGTTTGTATTTGACAATTGTTGGGTCCAAATCTGGGAAATAGTAGCTTTAATGACCAAATGTGCTTACAATTAATTAACTTTGGCTAAATATTTATATAACGTTATATAATATCAACAAAAAGAAAATAATGTTAAATGTATAGACAGGCCTTAAACAAATATCTGTATATCAATGATTTCATTAGATGAAATGACCGGGTAACTCTGAGAGGTGACCAAGTTTATTATATTGATTATATCAATTTTAACGGTAAAATCATACAATAAAAACCCCAACCGTGTGTGAAATGCATTCTTTTGTGAATGGGATGTCACATGCCATTCAACCCTAACTATTTTCCCAACAATGCGTAGTTTTAACGGACATTCCCGAATTTGATGTTATTTTAAAGGTCAATGTCAAATATCTCAACAACGGGCCAACGCGTTTCTTTCAAATTTCACACAAAGTTACATTAATATCTGGATAATACATCTGTAAAATTTCATAAAGATCGTGTTTCAAATAAAACGTGTGGAGATAGTTTGGTAAAGTTGGTCGTTAAAAATAGCGAAATTTGGCGAAAAAAAGAAGAATGAATATTACGGAAAAGATATAAATGGAATATCTAATGTAAGCCCATAAATGTTTAACGCATATATCACAAGACACGCATACAAATTTTCACGCATCTGGGGCTAAAAATAAGAAAGATAAGTGACTTAGAATAACCCCTACTGTGTTTCAGTCCATCTTACCCCACCCACTTCATTTATCCATATCTCGGAAAATAAGCCGAAACAAGATTTTTTACACATACAAATTAAAGATATTATGTAACCCTATCAATCCACAAAATTTAAAGAAAATCTATTTTTTGACCCCTTATTGCAACCCATCCTTTCAGAAATAATTGCACCCTGTTGTACTCCAATAGGGAAACGTTTTTGAATAAACCAGCACAATTTCAACTGTGCAGTTGAAAAGAAAATAATGCTGTAACTATCTTTTACAAAATGAAATGCATCCTTCCATATGTCGTAAGCTTGATTAGAGGTTCTTAGAGCTAAAGCATTAGGCCTACGTTACGTTAAACTTGAAAAGGCAACATTGGGTACTATAACTTTCAGGTTCTAGAAGTATATTTCATTTAATAACATAATGCTTGAACATTTTTGCATGTCACAGTGTCACAGTAATTGTGCATCTAAAGGCAGTGTCATCAAATAGTAAATAAAAATGACAATATGTACATGTATGCTTATTTTCGCTTCCATCTATGTAATTTTGCAAATAATAGTAATATACAGTTATATTTAATTTATGATTTTTTCAATGGCTGTTTTGAACATGAATATTGCTTTATGGTTACACTGTATCATGAAATGACGAAAGATCAACGAGTCTAAATTGACGGGGGAAGAGGGATTTCGATTTTTAGAAATTTGTGACTCGAACCAAACACCTTGTAATAAATCGACATAGTACATTCTGGAGACATCTACTGTACTGTCAAGGGCACCGCGGACAGCACGCAAAACATGGCATTATTCGCTTTTATTCAGTGGGAAACACACCTCTCTCCCAATTTACAGGTATTGCAATATACACTTAAAGACACTTCTAACGCAACACTTACCTTTTTGGTAATAACTTGAAATTTAACGAACTATTTTCATCAATGTTTCAACAAATTTAATTCATTCACAATTGCATAATACCTGTAATTTTAATAAAGAAACATTTAGTAGAAATTATTAAATTTGCAGTTCATATAATATGACTAGAAAACAAAAAGTCGCAAAAATGCTGTGCCAGCTGATAACGTAAATCCATGTTATTCATGTAACAGCAGTAAAGTTTATGACATTCTGCTAACATTCTGTGTGTCCGTCATGGACCTAAATGACACGAAGACATCCCCTTCTCATTGATAAAACATAATTGGTGATGAATCTTTGCGGGATCATTCTTAACTCGTCCCTTTTCATTTCATTTTCCAGTTGTTGAATAAACACATTTGCTTAAAACTGAAATTGCAAAATGTATGGCAAACAAAAATTCTGTTGGAATTTTAATCATTTCCCAAACTGCATCATTTTAAATAGACTGTTTTAATTGTGAAGCTGTTCCTGCTTGCATGTTACAAAATAATTTATATCAAAGGCAAAATATGCTTAAATAATAGTAAACTGAATATAAAAGAAAAACGAGAAATCGTTATTATCAGCAATTTGTTCTTTTCCCTCATTATTTTCCTAACCTATTTCTGATGGGGCCGGAAGTCAAGAACCAGGTTTTGTTTGGGAAGGGGTTAATGCATCCTTATCATCATTAATTAATGATGCTTGATATATAACAATCGTAGGCTACATGGCAACTGATAAGAGGGGTAAACTCTTCTAAAAGATATTTCAAATCTTCAACAAACCCTATGGCTATGAGTCGTTTTGACAGAATGATTAATTGAGCACCCACAGCACAGGGTTTGATGGACAATTCAAGATATTTTGCATTTTGAAATGCCTTTATCCCACTTATCTTATTGGACCAGTCTCAATTTCAACATCTTTGAATTTGGACCAGTCTCAAAATTATCGTTTTGTAATGGGCAAGATGAAACTAAACTGACACGATTTAAAAACGCAAAAAAGTACTTTTACAAATGGTATCTCCTACACTATTATAAAATACTCAATTCAATATTTCGGCAAAATTTACCTTTTTCAAGAGTTTGAAAAACTTAATCGCACTACATAATTATTTTGTAAACTAATACAGCCATTTTAGTTTACAAAATAATTATGTAGTGCGATTAAGTTTTTCAAACTCTTGAAAAAGGCAAATTTTGCCGAAATATTGAATTGAGTATTTTATAATAGTGTTTTATTGTATTCCCTGAGGAATAACATTGTGATATTGTGGTATCTCCTACATCTTACAAAATCGATGTATAGCCATGTAAAATTATAAATGTTACAATTATTAACATAACAAGACAGAAAATGACCTTTAAAACCACGAAAAATGCCAGAATGGACGTCAGATTATGCCAAAATGCACGTTGCTTCAAGAGCCTGGCATCGGACAGGACGACGACAGCGAACTCCGTGTTTTCTCAGGCGATTTATCACCATGTCGCGATGTATAGGCCGCCCGCGATTACCAACCATAGAATTTGCTGCAGACTGAGCAGTCACAAATCTGTTGCGTTAGTGACGTTAACGTTATTAATTATGTTGGCGTACAGTTGTTAAACGCAGCTGACCGGGACGTGGGTGGTCTGTAAATCTTCCAGTGTCGTTTACACGTCTCATAAACCTTGGAACGTCGATTCGGATACATTAAAGCGTCTAGCTACCTTCATTTGCGAGAAAAAAAAAAAAAAAAAAAAAAAAAAAACTCGGTTCCTTTTTCGGAAAGTAAGCCTCAGAATTTTGTACACAATTTTCTTTCGTTGTTCTCGTATGCTTTCAATAAGTAAATCAAAGTGGCAATTTGTACACAAAAAATCTTAGTGATTTAACACGTGGTCAGAATGCACGAGACACACGAGCATTTGGTGATGGGCGGTTCAAATGCCCGGATAGTGTACAGAAAACACGACAAAATCGCTGGGGCGTGAAGTGTAGGCCTATACATTTTCTCATCCATGTCCCCAAATATGGTGCCGATCAAGACAATAGGAAAGGAATGGTTCATGAAAACGTGTTTTGCGTTTTTAAATCGTGTCAGTTTATATGGAATGAAACGGTGTTTGCTTCGAACGTCAGAATATCGCAATATAGTAGCAGAACTCATGCAAATGCGATTATCGATACTGATATTCAAATAATTATGCAGACGGTTTTCACCATACTGTCGACTATTTGCTATAATCCAAGGGAAATAAGAATAAGTGCGTATTCAAGGGAAGTAATTTTCAGGAGACTTTTTCGCCACTAGAAAAAGTCGATACTTTGAGCACTGCGTTCCGTGTGTTAATAATGCTTTCCTCAACGAAATGACCTAGTACGCGTTATTTTAAAACCAATTGTCGAGCAATTTATGAGATAGAATAGCAAATTCCTAAATTCTGTAATGTTTCCCTTTAACCCCCCCCCCCCCCATTACGAAGAAATCCAAGGTGGGGGGGGGGGTCTCACTCTATCAGAAATTCCCATATGGTTGTGCCCACGCTCGGAATTTCATGAAATTTGGTATGAAGTTAGTATTCTTTATTACGGCGTCATTCCCGAAATATGTTTTAAAAATCTATTCTGGAAAGATTTTTCTAAGAATTTTAAGATTTTTGCTTAAAAATGGGGGTATCCTAACTTAAAGAGGCCATATACACCCAGCTTTGTTGTATTCCAGCCAAATTGTCCCCGAAAATAATGTCTAATAATTTCTCATCGTGTATAACCCAGAATAGTATGTATTACTCAACAAAAAACAAATTTCTAAAATATTTTGTATCACCTCATCGCCAATTTTTTTAGTTTTTAAATATTTCGACCAAATTCAGGTCTAAATTTCACATAGTTCCATTATTTGTGAACCCATGAAATTTACATTAAAATTGCCCTTATATATGCCCATGCTTATGGTAAAATATGAAGAAAAATTAAAACCGGTAACAGTGTTGTTTTTGAATTTAAGTGTAAAGGGTCTAGATTTCTAAGAATTTAAAATGTAAGATTTTACTTAATTATTTTCATATACATTTGTAATTAGCTCATTATGCTTTGTTTTGTTTTTATTTAACATAACCAACTTATACATGGCATTAATTTTAGCTTTTGCCACACAAAAACATGATTTTAAAGAATAATTGGCACATTGTCGTACCCCACCCACCAATAATATAATAGTAGAAAAAAAACCCAAACAGCGGAGTAAAATATGAAATGTGGGGATGAAAAATAAAGGCGATGCATAATTTTACATATCTAATCTATTATGTCACCCTTTTTAACTTTCCTTTGTGGCTTATCAGCACTAAGACTACTTTCTTCTTCTTCCGGTTACAGTGCTGGGCCCTTACAAGAGCATTTTCGCACAGTTATTAAAAATACAAACATTTTTTTCTTTACTACACTGCTCAAGATAATAAAAAGAACACAAACGCAGTTTTATTGTACATTAATTGTGCCTTTCAATGCAAAATTGCTAATATTTCTATTGTAATGATGAACTAGCCACTGCTTTGTTGACATATTAACTTTTTGATAATCGCAGATTTGAGAAGAACATGCATCATTTTAGCATGTTTGTATCAACAATATTGATACAAAAATGTTGTACGATGACTCTTCTTACTATTTTGATTTAAAATTGGGGACTGATATCAATACTATGTAGGCAATACTGAGCTTTTGCTAGATGGGTACCATTAAAATCCGGGAGCATTTTAAGGTGCCGTTGTTCACAATTCTCATTATTTGACAATGTTACCGGTTTCAAATTTTCACCAAATTCTGCATACGACTAGGAGACATATATGGCTAACCTTTTTATCAATTTCATAGGTTGAAAAAGACGGGAACATACAAATAAAATTATTTGAATTGAAGGTTTTGAAAATTTCTCGGCTGTTTTTCTGACAATTTCTGACCAAATAAATTTCTGAGAATTTTTTGTGCATGTTGGCAGCCACATTAATGGTACCAAAATGCTCTTCAATGACCCCTCTTGCTATTCTGATTTAAAATTTGGGACTTATATCAAAACAAGGTAAGCAAAATTGGGCTTTTGCTAGACGGATACCATTGAAATCCGGGAGCATTTTAAGGTGTTGTTGTTCACATTTTTTATGATTTGACAATGTTACCGGTTTTAAATTTTCACCATATTTTGCATGCAAACAGGGAACATATATGGCCAACTTTCTTATTAATTCCATAGGTTGACAGAGACGGAAACATACAAAAAAGGTTGATTGACTGTTAGGTTTTATATAATTTTCTGGATTGTTCTTCCGTCAATTTCTGACTAAATAGATTTCTGAGAAATTATGTGGCATGTTGCTATTAAAAATATTGGTCTGAAAATATTCTACATGTTCTACGATAACTCTTCTTGCTATTCTGATTTAAAATTTGGGACTGATATCAAAACTAGGTAAGCAAAATTGGGCTTTTGCTGGACGGGAACCATTGAAATCCGAGAGCATCTTTAGGTGCCATTGTTCACAATTCTCAATATTTGACAACGTTACCGGTTTCAAATTTTCACCAAATTTTGTTTTCAAACAGAGGACATATTTGGCAAATTTTCTTATCGATTTTATAGGTTGACAAAGACGGGAACATACAAAAGAAATTGATAGAATTTTAGGTTTTGAAAATTTATCGGCTGTTTTTCTGAATAAATAAATTTCTGAGAATTTTTTGTTCATATTGGTATCAACAATGTGGTACCAAAATGTTCTACAATGACTCCTCTTGCTATTCTGATTTAAAATTTTGGACTGATATCAAAAATAGGTAAGCAAAATTTGGCTTTTGCTGGACGGGAACCATTAAAATCCGGGAGCATCTAAAAGTGCCGTCGCTCACATTTCTCATTATTTGACAATGTTACCGGTTTCAAATTTTCACCAAATTTTGCATGCAAACAGAGGACATATATGGCCTACTTTTCTATCAATTTCATAGGTTGACAAAGACGGGAACATACAAAAGAATTGATAGAATAATAGATTTTGAAATTTTTTCGGCTATTTTTCTGACAATTTCTGACAAAATTAATTTCTAAGATTTTTTTTGCGCGTGTTGGTACCAACAGTATTGTTATCAAAAGTTTCTACAATGACTCTTCTTGCTATTTTAGTTAAAACTTGTGGATTTATACCAAAACTAGATAGCCAACATTGAGTTTTTGTAAGACGGGTATCAATGAAAACCGGGAACACTTTAAGGTGCCGCGTATAGGCCTATATGCACTCCTTGAGCAAAAGGAATATATTTTTGTAGTTCATAGGCCAGAGGCATTTTATGTGTAAAGTTACAAGAAAATCTGTGCGTGGGCGCAAATGAGACCCCCCCCCCCCTTTAAAGAAATTGCAAATAGCTGGGCCGATAAGGGGAAAAATTGTGCACTTAGTGAAACAAGCATGAAACTTGGTGTGTAGGTTCACCATGTCCTACTATTTCAAAAAACATCGTTGGCCACTTGCAATTCAAAATGGCGGCCAAAATGGCGGCTATTTTCAAAATGGCCGCCAAATAATATATACTTGTTTTTGACATTAAACTGGACAGAATTGACCGATCTTTACGATTTTAGTGTCAAAATGTATGTTTTTGATGTCAGAAAATCGTAAATCATGTGGATTTGGCTTACTTTCATCAATTTAGCTCACATGGGCACATCATAATCAAGAATGCATGGCTGATAAGGGAAAAATTGTGCATTTCGTGTAGCAATGTAACAAACTTGACATATAGACTCAGCATGGTCGACTCATTTGAAAGAAATCGTTGGCCATGCAATTATTCAAAACGGCGGGCAAAATGGCAGCCATTCCTAAAATGGTTTCCATTTTTGGAATGGCAGCCATTTGATGTTTGGTGTTAAGCTTGTCGTCATTGATCAATATGTGTGGTTTTTGTGTTAAAGCATTAATGTGTTTCATTGATCATACGAAAATCAAATATTTATCTATTTTGTTTAGTTTTAGCTCACCTGAGTACAACATACTCAACTAAAGCTCCAAGAGTAGTTTCAACTAAAACGAACTAGGCCTAATAAGGTTACCATGGTTAGATCCAATGAAACCTTTTTAAAAGTATATAGGCCTACTTTTGTTATCTAGCATATTTTTTATAAAATATTGAGAGAGCAAGTGAAATACTGTAGGCCTATTTGAACATTTTTCTCCATTTCCCAATGAACATTATTCCATGACTCTTAAATAATGACGGACTTAACCCATTACCACACAGTGACATTTTTGACACCCTTTTAGTTTAACCCATTACCAAACAGCAAATTTTTAGACAAGTCCAAATTCAAAGATGATGCAGACGACAAATTCAAATGAATGAAATTTTGAATAATTCGGTCTTTTTACGCAGAAAGCATGATGGTAAACGAAGAAATTGCTTGTCACAGGCAATTTCTTCATTTTCCACGACGTTTTTCATCCTATGGGGAGTCAAAATTTAAGGAGTCACCGTGTGGTGTAGCAGGCCTACACCTTAATTATCATGGGTTTAAGATAACTTTCTAAAGGCGTTTGAAAGCATTGTGGATAATGAAGAAATTGCTTGTGACAAGCGATTTCTTCATTTCCCACAATGTTTTCTCCTAAAAAAAAAAAAAAAAAAAAAGACCGAAAATGTAAAATTTCATTCACCTGTAATAATTATTGTCGTCTGCAACATCTTTGCATTTGGACAAAATCTGAAATTTTGCTGTCCGGCAGATCTATGGGTTAAGATGTCAAAACTTGGTATCGTTTGGAAAAGGGTTAATGGGTAAATTATTCAACATATTTCCGTTTCTTGACGAGTCTGTTCGTAATTTCTCGGAAAACTGGAATCGATACGCTTTGCCGAGTCTAAGACCATTTATTGTGGAAAAATACCAAAATCTTCGAAAAATTGCTGGAAATTTATCACAACTAAACTTGTCACCAGCTAAAAATATCGAGTTTCCGTGTTATCCAAAAGTGCAAAAAGCACAAAAATACAGATAAATACGAAATCTTTGACTTTTCGATGAGAAAATGTTCAATTAGCTCGCACTTTGAGAGCGTACAGTGTTTCATTCAACAAATTCGCCGGCTCATTACGTATGCACAGACCTTGATTCCAAGCGAGGTTCTAAACGGGAAAACACAGCGCATCACATACATGGTACCCTGCTTTACACATATCGCAGTGTTTACTATGCTCCGCCAGCCGGTAACCAAAATACAGCGGTTCTCCATTAATGAGGCTGTTCGATTTGGGTCTGTTTCGGAATCATATCCCAAATGCATCAAAACCATGAATTATTTACCATCTATGATAGCTTTGTCTTAATTTCTAAACAATAATTTAAAATTCCTTAGCGTTTTAAAAGTATAAGCGCAAGAAAACTAGAAGATAAAAGGTTCTTTTCGTATTTATCGATCGGCTATTCCATTTATTATCCTCACCCATTTTCACCACACCCTGTTTATGTAGCAGGTTATTTTGAGGCTGGATGCACATCGGGGTCTGTCTTATCGGATGTGTGCAATTGTTCGTCAACCGATCAGCTACTTTGATCTATTTTGAAGTGATTTAGGGTCCTATCTTGAGGCTCGCGTTGCAGCTGGGGTGTTTGGATCGGGGTACTACCCCTATTTTTAGCCTGACTCACTCCGAGTGAGCGACGGGCTTTACCCATCCAAGATGGCGTGTTGTCTCAGCGCTGAGCAGCAAGAACAAAAAAGGATAAATCAAGAAATTGAGAAGCAACTGCGAAAAGACAAGAGAGATGCGAGGAGGGAACTTAAATTGTTGTTGTTAGGTAAATGTTTTTTTGTCTTGTTTTTCTCCTGAGATAACGCCAGACACAAAAAGAAGCCAGTTGCATTGAATTTTTGATACAAAGTCGGCCATCTTGAATCTTATTAAATGTAAAATTTCTATTTTCTACTGCCATTTGACCATTCCATGCCATTGATAACAACAGAATTTGAGTGTCATTTCTTCTAGGATATTGATTAAAGCTCATTAAAGTATTGTGCATTGCTACACGTTGGATTGTAGGCCTTAAAACCCCTTTCCCAGTTTCATTCTGAAGCATCATTTTGACAGCTTCATTGTAGCTAGATGTCAATTGAAGAATTACTTTATTTTTACTCATATGGATCTCTTACAGGTGATGTCACTGTTTCGTTCATGTGTATTACTTGATTTTCTAGCAGGAATATTTATGAAGGAAGATGAATAATTGCAAATGGCAATAGTTTTCTCAGGCCAAATAAATCATGTTTGAAATCTGTCATGGAGCATCCGCAATTTGTTTGTACAGAGATCTTTCTGTCCTAAAAAACATATGGAACGGTAACTGTGTCAAAGCTTAAATGGCCAAGTTGACACCCGTGGGGTTGAAAATTCCACTTGCCTGCTGGCATTGGAGAGGCTGCGGCCATAGCGCAGTTGGTACCACATCTGCCTCTCACTTGAGAGGACGCGAGTTCGATCCAGGACAGGGGTCTGGTTGAATGATTCAATGAGCACTCGAGTAAGACTTTATATGACACCCACTAATGAAAAATTCGTTTTCGTCAACAATGATTTAATTGAGATGGATAGAAGGAAATATTGTAGCAGTATTATCGGTATATTCCGATATCCTTCGCCGAGCCCGATGATACGTTTTGTGGTAGTACGATTTGGGAATATCGGTTTTCCGGGAACCTCGGTAGTTTCCGTAAATATGTAATAAAATGCACAAAGAAATGTTTTTTTATTATAATTGAATTCGGTATTAAGGCGTAATAAAAAAAGTTGTGTGTTTCCGGTTACCCGACCGTGCCTATTTTTTTACCCCCGACCCTAATTTTTTTTTAGCAATTTTTAGGGACAAGTCTTGGTAAAAGTTCAATTCGCCGAAAGTTATATCGCTACTAGGTCAATAAAAACTGATGTATTTCAGTAACGAATTTTGCGTACCGATAATGGCGTGGTATTACCGATTTATGATTGGGTAGATCTACATATTCTGATATCCTTCCCCGACGATGCGTATCGTGGTACGATTTGAAATATGGGTTTTTCCCGGAATCTTCGGTAGTTTCCGTAAATATATCAAAATGCACAAAAAAATGTAGGAATGATTCTCAGGACACGCGCTGGCAATCGCCACTCGATCGCCGATTAACATGGCTGTCAACACTTACTTTTTGTTTAAATTATGAAAGATTGATTGGCTACAGTCTAAATGGTCGAGTAAGCACACCAGTTTAATATGTACAACTAAGCGTGACCTAATTCCTTTGTGTAATCGCTAGGCGGCATGACAGAAATATACAAAGTGTCCGTGTTAAAACCATCTAACATCAGTGTATTTACTTCGTAGATAGCGTCTTTTTCATTGCTTCATCCCTTTCCCGCTCTAACTGGCACGCACGCTTTTTATAAACAAATCATAGTAAAACGTAACCTTATTTGGAAGTGGAGAAATCACGTGATGATATTGGAATGACTACGTCATCAAATGTCTGTGTTTGCGGCGTTTTTGATCTCGCTCAAAACATCGCATATATGAGTAACAGATTCATTCTGTTTCCTGTTAGACTTTCGAGATTTTGGACACATTTTAAAATTTAATATCGGCATCTGTGATCAACTTTCAGAAAAAGAAAACTTAGATCTACTGTTACTTGAGAAATGAATGTTACTAGCGATGGTGTACAAAGCACACAGCATGTACTTTTTGCTTGCATGTAGCCTCTAGCAGACATCAATTTACTACATATTCGACATAATCGACAAACGACGGCGGAGCCAGGGGTATTCGGTCGTCTGTGGCGGTATTGTTTTTCTTTTACCAGACCGAATGTCCAGAAAACATTCTGCAACTTTTGGAAAGACTGTCGGATTTCCTAGGGATTTCCTGTTCCGCCATTTTGTTTCCCTATTTGTCCCATTAAAAAAAAATATCAAAATAAAAAAAAAATCCGACCTACCGTCCCTATTTTGAAATTTCATGTAACCGGAAACACACATATTTTTTTTTACGCCTAATGATTGACAGGGCTCGGGCTGGCGATCGACACTTCAAGAGCCATAGACGATAATTTAAAAAAAAAAAAGCGGGTCAAAAGATCGAATGTGGCTAAAAGACTTGACTCCATCTTTTTACCTTAAATCAATCACCGATTAAAATGACTGTCAACACTTACTTTTTATGCCCCCGATAGGGAGGCATCATAAATTTGACTTGTCTGTCCGTCTGTCCATCATTCTGTCCAAAAACTTTAACATTGGCCATAACTTCCTTATTACTTAACATATTCGCTTCATACTTTACCACAACATTCCTTGGTACATTACCTTTCTGTAGGCACATACTTTGGTGACCTTGACCCCTGGATGACCTTGACCTTGAACATAGATTGGCCATAATTTAAAATCAAAGCGGTGTCGGGGGCATTGTCATCTTACAGTGACAGCTCTTGTTGTTTAATTCGAAAGATAGATTGGCTGTCTAAACGGTTGAGTAGGCACTCAAGTTTAATATGTACAACTGAGAGTGACGTAATTTCCTTTGTGTAATCGCGAGGCGGCATGACAGAAAGAGACAACGCGTCTGTGTTAAAACCATCTAACGTCAGTGTATTTACTTGGTAGATAGCGTTTTCTTTTCATCGATTCCCTTTTCCCGCGCTTGTTGGCACGTGCGAATTTTATAAACAAATTGTAGTAAAGTGTAAACTTATTTGGATGTGGAAAAAATCATGTGATTTTATTGAAACTGGAATGACTACGTCATCAAATGATTGTGTTTTCGGCGTTATTGATCTCACTCAAATCATCGCATATGAGTAACACAGATTTATTAGAGGTTTCCTTGACTCGTATTAGGAGTTATCGAATTTTATTTATTGCTGATGATAATTAAATAGATCTGCCTACTATTGGGATTGGGAACCTCGATCGAATTGGGAAATTTTTTCCGGACTTTGGGAAAAATGGTCACTTTTTGGCATTGGCAAGGAAGGAAAAAAACGCTGAAGTCTATCCCTTATGAGATTTGCACGACATCGGTATTATTCGGGCGACATTAAAACATTTGGCGGTGGAATTATCCACTGCCAAATGTTTATATATGAAAGTGCCCGAATATGTTTGGATACGTAACGACGCGGCTCGAAAAAATCCGATGTTTCATGAATATCAAAATGGTCGCATTATGTGTATTTGACCCCATTTATCTATAGCTCTGCGATTGTTGACGTTTCAGGGACTGGAGAGAGTGGTAAGAGCACATTCATCAAGCAGATGCGAATCATCCATGGATCCGGCTATTCAGAAGAGGATCGTCGAAGCTTTATCAGGATTGTGTACCAAAATATCTTCATGGCGATGAACGCGATGATACGCGCCATGGACACGCTCAATATTCTTTATAAAGATGGAAATAATGAGGTGAGTTTCTTCTTTTTCCACAATGTTTTCTAAACTCTTTATCTTGCGTGGATTCATTATGTTGGAATAGGTTAACATACTGACACTTTCAGGCCCCACTAGAAAAAGGCTTTGGAAAACATTATGGAAAATGAAGAAATTGTTTGTGACAAGGAATTTCTTCCTTTCCTACAATTTTTTCTTCTCAAAAAGACCCCGCAAAATGTAGAATTTCAATTGTCTGAAATTGTCGTCTGCAATATCTTTGAATTTTGATCAATCTAAAAAATTTCAATCTGGTAATGCAGAGGTCCCATTCACGCACATTTGTGTGTAATTCACGTAGAGAAAAATAAAATCATGCATGCAATTTTCAACCTACAGGTGCATGCACGCACTGATTTCCGAGAAGAAAAATAAAAATTTTGCTATAGAAAAACCATTGCAATCAGCGATAAATGCTGTGAAATCCCCAGGGATCAAATTTCGCACTCGCTAACTCGCAAAACGCGAGTGAATTTCCCGAAATGCGAGTTGAGAAAATCAGCACTTGCTTTTTCCTGCGAGTCTGATTTTCTGGCTGACCTGTTGGGTGAAAATGAAAGTACAAAGATCTAAAACGAAAAAAGAAAATTCAAAAACAAATAACAGAAGTTAGCCTGTCTCCGAAAGCCAATTTATTTTTTGTTCTAGAAATAAGGTTTGAATTGTGAATGAAAGTCGAGGCTTTGTCGCTCGCCGCCGTCGTTTGAAGTTGGAGTAGGCCTACCTGCCTCAAATATGGGTCCTATTTATTGAAACCACTTCTTGGGGCCGGTATACTAAATGAGACAAAACTAATTTAACAGAATATTCATAGCATACATGTTAAAAGCACTCAGCGTCAAGATGGTGTTCTCAAAATTTCGAAGGGGTTTTGTTTTTGTCTCCATTTCATACCACTAGGTTGACCTAATAAAAATCGCATTTTTTGGATTCGAGACTCTCGCTATATACGAGAAATTACATCACAGGGGTTGAAAAATTTCTTCAAACCTACTAGTCCTGTAGGACTAGTAGCTCTGAATTTCTACTCGCCCTTACGGCAACCCAACTCGCCCTTAAAGACGAAGAAAGTTTTAGACTGTTGGCTCTTACGGGTGCATTATTATGCAAATAACATAACTCTTTGACTCTACAAGTAAAGTTTCTTCGATATAAATGACAGACAGGGCTCGCACTGGCGATCGCCACTTCAAAAGTCATCTATGCGAATAAGGCAACAATTTTATTAAAAAAGATGGTCAATAAATCGAATGTGGCTCAGACCTGACTCCATCTTTTACCATAAATCAATCACCGATTAACATTAATGTAAACACTTACTTTTTATTTAATTCGAAAGATAGATTAGCTGTCGAAATGGTCGAGTAAGCACACCATTTTAATATGTACAACTACCCGGTAAATGTGAAAGAATTTCTTTGTGTAATCGCGAGGCGGCATAACAGAAAGAGACAACGCGTCTGTGTTAAAACCATCTAACGTCAGTGTATTTACTACGTAGATAGCGTTTTGTTTTCATTGCGTCATCCAATTTTCCCGCACTTTTCTGGCACGCGCGACTTTTGTAAACAAATCATAGTAAAACGTAACCTTATTTGGGTGCGGAAAAATCACGTGATTATATTGAAACTGGAATGACTACGTCATCAATTGACTGTGTTTGCGGTCTCTTTGATCTCGCTCAAATCATCGCATATGAGTAACACAGATTTACTCTAGTTTCCTTGTTTAGTTTCACTTACGGGATTGATCGACACAAACAGGGAAAGGTCGTATTTACAGCGAATATTATTGTTTCCGATATGAAGTTTAAAATAAATACTTTCTTTTCTATCCTTTATTTTTTCCCCTCAATCAGCGTGGTTCAAGTCCTAAATTTGCACTCGCCCCGTCGGACTAGTTCGTCCCCAAATCTACTCGTCCTACGGCATTTTCTACTCGCCAATGCGAGCGGGCGAGTGGATTTTTCAACCCCTGCATCATGTTGACTCTCGTGAAAGAGGGATACGACCAATCAAAATCGAGCATGGTTTATTGCGTCATCCTTTTTTCGCGCGCTTGCCTGACACGCTGGCTTTTTGTTAACAAACTGTAGTAAACATAACCAAATATGGACAGAATTCGCCGCATGAATAAAGTCACACAATTATGATTGGCTATGTTAAAAATGACGTAGATTCTGACAATAGAGTGCTGAGAAAGCCCTCACAAGATCGATAGTGAAACTGACCTTGATATCACGTTACGTAAATAAACCTATTCAAGCAGACGCTTTACGGCCTACTAAGACTGAGGTAATAGGTCTACATGAAAGTAGGAAAACATGACTGCAAGTAAACACTGATTTTCGCCGAATAATGTAAGAATCAGCGAGTGTCAGTCATTGACAGCTATTTCTGAGTTAATTATTACGATCATAGAATGAATTGCTATTAAACTTTGACTTGTAATTTGGTCATTAGACAGAAAAATTGGCGATCAAGATCGGACAACAAAATGACAGAATAAAACTAGGTTACTTCAAAGCATTTTTATTAAGAACATTAAAAACAGGTCTTGTTTAAGCGAGGATTAAACTAATATTGACATGGAATACACGAATAGTCAAATTTGTATGTTTCTGCATATTTTATGCAAAATCTCAAGATTTTCTCCAAAACTGCATTTAGCAAGTAGACTTTCCATTTTAGCAAGTTGTAAAAATAAGCACTCGCTAAAATTAGCAAGTGGCAAAAAAGTTGAAATTTGATCCCTGATCCCACCCGAATATGTATCGCATGCCGCTTCTTTGTTTACTTGTATTGAATTTTATGATGGTTTATTTTTATGTACACCGTCTATGAAAGACAACTCTTCTGTCTTTCGTAGACGGTGGGCGCCTATGGATTGGCCAATCGCCAAGCGTGTATCAAAAACGTCATTGAAACGTCAGTCAGTTATTCTGCAGCAAAAAGTCGCAAAATAGACTTTTCGATTTTGGTTTCAAAGCTAAAAACACTCTGACTTGTCAATCAGAAGGAATTACACAAAGTTCAATCCCAACAAAACACAGGCAAATGGGGAGGAATTGAGCCAGATCAACAAAAAGCTGTCAAGCAGCAAACGAAACATTTCCAGAATGCTTGGCTCTCTGAATTTTCTTGGCTGAAGTTAGAATCAGGGAAAATGTTTTCTGAAACTTGCAGTGAACACGAAAAGGGCCGGTCCGTGAAATCTGTATATGTCACAGGGACATCGAATTTTAAACACTAGTCATTTTACGACACCAAAAAAGTGATGACCTTTCCCAAAATTGATCGGCAGAATCTAAATTCTTGACCAATTCGAAAATATTGAAGAAAAGGGAGAACAATGCTGTTCAACTGCATTTTTAGGTCACCTGACTCCAAAATGTTGGACTCTTCCAATTTGAAAGGTGTTTTTTAAAATGAATATTTCTGGATGATTAAATTTTTAAAATTTTAGGTTAAAAGGTTGTCACAAGCAATTTCTTCATTTTCTACAATGTTTTCCGAAGCTCAAGCACCTTTCTTTGGGGGGGGGGGGGTCAAAAAGTGTCACTGTGTGGGAATCAATGAGTAAAAGGTAGGTGATTAGCTGAGTCACAAACATTAACCACACTAAAACTTGAAAATTGTTGCAAAAGGGCACTTTTTGAAATTCGGGAACAAATTATTCCTTGTAGAGCAATCTCATCTATCTATTTTCCTGCTTTAAAACCCTTTCCCAAACAAAATCTGGTTTAGAGGTTTCTTAGAGAGGAAGTTTCTGAAAACATTGAAGTAAAAAAACCCAAAAACCCAAAGACATTGCTGACAATCAAATTTTCCTTATTTTGTCTAAATATTTTCGGTTCTACAGGGTTTTCCATGACGCACAAATCATGCGTCATTGTCGCAATTTCAAAGCAAATGTCCCTTTAAAAATTTAACTGAGGGTCATTTATGACGCAAGTTTTAAAATACAATTTTTTGTATGATACTTGAATCCTAAGGCATTTATAAAATTTGACACACAAAGTTAGCGAAATGACCCCTAACTTTGAAGACAAGAGGGTCACAATGACCCCCAAATTCTTATGCCCAGGGAAAACCCTGGTTCTACCTTACACACAAATCTCTTCTTTATAAACTTTTATTTTGCCATACATGTGCAGAAATATTCAAATTAAATGCATCTAAGTTATAGCTCATTGGGAAAAGGTTGGTTTTAGTTAATATACCACAAATAATTATGATGTGGTCATTTTTCGCTTTATGATTTAAGGTCTTATATTTCTCTTTGAAATGAAAATGGAACACTTTGAACTTTCTATCTTACTAATTTCTGAAACAATTTCTTGATTCTGTTACTGCTTTCCAAACAAGACTTTGAAAGTCTTGGGAAAATACAACACTGCAAATTTGTCTCAATATTTTCTGTACAATATTTTATAGCAATACTTTCTTCAGTAGCCCTGACAGCTCAGTCAGTAACATCATAGTCTACCGATTCAGGGGTCTTGAGTTTGAATCTCCGCTTAGTATATACTCTCTCTGACATTTTATTAAAGTCATTTGCCTGTCCAGGGTCCAACATTAACTTTTTGGGCTACCAGACAGTCGGGCTTGTTGCTGCCAGATGCTGCTAGCCCTGACCAAACATGCACTGGTCCTGACCAAATATTTGGATAATAGGGAAAACTTGTACACAACAATAATCCTTTCATAAGCTAAAAGACAAGTTTTGAATGAAAAAGAATGAAAATTTGAATGGCCCATGTTCTTGTTGTGTCACATATCCTGTGTTTTCATTATGGTAATAGTGACTTCGATTTGAAATTAGGCTGACCAGTTGGTCTTGCATCTTGGGGATCTAACTAGCCCTGACGAAGCAGCAGGCAGTTAATGTCTGTCGGGCACAGGTTAATGTTGAACCCTGCTGTCATAAATGGATGTTAATCATCAAAGTGAGATAGCAACTGAAGGCTTAGATTGGGTATTGTGGTACTATTGGTGGTACAATCAGGGTTTCATTAAGAGACGGCAGGCGGCAAAAATGATCGCCTCAAATCAAATTTTGGCCACCTAGAACCGTCATTAAACTGTAAAAAATTCTTTACAGAAGGAATTGATATTTAGATCACAAGTTCAGATTTTCTTATGAAAATTTACCTTTTATCTACTACAAAAGTTTCTTTATGAAAGAAATAACATTTTTGGATAAAAAGATTGTCGATCGCCGCCATTTTTGTACTGATACATAGACTGGCTTTTGTAAAAGCCAATCATTTTCTTAAAACAATGAATGGTGCTGTAGATTTGTATTTTCAAATGAAATAAAATACTTTTCAACCTTTCTAGAGCAATATCCGAGGCTTTAAAATTGACTTCAAATTTTGTTTTATTTTATATCTACGGCGATATGTAATCAAAGTACCAAGAGTATTTCAATTTGCGGGATTTGTCCCGCTTGCAGATTAAAAATTTGGGGGATTTGTCAGAAAAGTGGGAGATTCCTGCGCCCTAGAAAAAACACTGCTGTTTTTCCATTACAAAAGACGAAAAAGAAGAGAATTATGGTGAAATTATCGTCTGCAACATCTTTGAATCTGGACAAGTCTATAATTTTGCCATCTGGTTATTGGTTATGGTTAATAAGTTTTAAGGCTCATAGTTTAATTAGTTCTGTAGTCAGCAATCCTATTTCAATATGGCATGCAGATAGCGTTGGTCTTAACCCTTTCCTAAACAACGGAAAATCAGGGTGTTCCAATTTGAAAGGTGTTTTAGTCGACACAATAAGTGTAGTCAGATATCAAATTTGTAGACCTACCGGTATATTATATTTAAGAAAATATTGAGACAAAAGGAGAAAGTGCTAGTTATCAACATTTTCTTCTTTCATCTCAATGTTTTCCCAAGCATATTCTATTAATTAAGTCAAAACCAGGTCTTGTTCTGGAAAGGTTTAAAAGCAGTTACTGTACAGTGATACTTTTTGACGCCTATGAAGATACATACTTGGGAAAACATTGTGGAATATATATAAGAATTTGCTTGTGAGAAGCAATGTCTTCATTTCCCACAATGTTTTCTACCTATTTATTAGGCAGAGAACAAAACATCTTTATGTTAAGTTTCATTGATAATTTACATGTTCTTGAAATTTTTGTCTGTAACATCTTGGACCACCCTAATGAATTTGTTAGTCTTGGAAAAAGTTAACTCTGTTTTGGGTGATCAAGAACATTCGAACAAAGACGTTCATTTAATCCAAGCAGCAATTTCAGAGAATGAAATAGACCCTGTAGACAAATTACATGTATCTTGAATATGAGGAAATTGCATATGACAAGCAATTTCTTCATTTTCCACAATGTGTTCTACGCACATAGACCTAAAATGTTAAGTTTTGTTGTCTGGTAATGGGTTAAGAACATGGATCTTGATCAGATTGTGTATACACAAGCTAATATTGATCCATGCTAATCTCAAATAGCTTAAGCCATTCCAAAATAGTGATGCTTTTTGATGATCTGCAAGAAAAATGATAGGGAAAACATTGTGGAAAATTAACGAATTGCTTGTGACAAGCAATTTCTTCAGTTCCAAAATGTTTTCTTGCCCAAAATGCACAGATTCATTAAAATTACACCAACTTTAAATTTTTGTCTCCAACATCTTTGACATTGGACAAGTCTAAAATTTTGTTGTTTGGTTACGGTAATGGGTTAACCCAACCCATACCACACAGTGACTCTTTTTGACTCCCCTAACGCAAATGGCTTGGGAAAACATTGTGGAAAATGAATTTGCTTGTGACAAGCAATTTCTTCATTTCCCACAATGTTTTCTACCAGAAAAGACCAAAATAGTTTTAATTTTTTTAACTTGAAATTGTCGTCTGCAACATCTTTCAATTTGGACCGCCCTAAAATTTTGTCGTTTGGGAAAGGGTTAAGGGCCCCTTTTCCATACCCTGACTCATGTATTTCCAAATTTGCCGTTTCAGGGACATGCGAGCATGATTCGTCAGATAGATCACGAGACGGTGACTTCGTTTGACCAACAGTATGTTGAAGCGATCAAATGTCTGTGGGCTGATAGCGGCCTACAGGAATGTTATGATAGGAGGAGAGAGTATCAACTTACAGATTCAGCTAAATAGTAAGTGGAATTTAAATCCTTTCACAAATGATAGCTCAGTAACATCAGGCCTAGGTCTGACCAACATCAATTTTGGACGCCCCACAAAATAAATGCTTTGGAAAACAATGTGGAAAATGAAGAAATTGCTTGTGATATTTCCCACAATGTTTTCTACCAAGAAAGACCAAAAAATGTTAAATTTTGTCAATTGACGACATTTTTCTCTCATGAATGGGTGAGAATGACACGGTATGATAGAATCATCTATGTGAGAGAACTACTGGAGGCCAGGTTTGCATACTCTGGTAGTAGTACTGGTGAGGGAAATACCAGGAAAGTAAAAAAAAAGTAGGAAGTACCAGGAATTAACAGTAAGGTTTTTCAGCTTCCATTTTGACCTGTAGTTGAAAGAGGCATTAAACCACAATCAATCAACCAATGAAATGAGACCTGGTTTTGAACCCCCATCTTCGCTAGCCAAAGTTGAACCCACCTACATTTGTATTCACCCTTGGCGGATTTAGTCCGATTTTCTTGAAATCGCTAAGTGCCGCCTAGCGGTTGTTCTGCTGGTTGTTTACGTCCATTATTAATGACGTCATAAACGCGCGTTGTCTTTCGCGTCATACGTCATGCGAATAATGTAAAAGTTAGCTGCTTTTTGGTCGAATTGTAGAAAGTATAATAATTCGTCGATTAAAGTTAGGGAATTCCTGTCTATTGCAGTGAAATTCTTAGGAAAAATCGCCCATATTCGCGTTTTTGAGTTGCAAATGTAATGCCTTTTCCCACCCGTTTCAGGGTTAAAGACTGACAATTTTAACTTGGGGGCCCAGAATAGCAAAATTCAATACTTGACATAAAGCGTATGGGCATTTTCTCAAAATATTCAGGGGCCCAGCCCAAAATCTAGGGGCCATGGGCGACTGGGCCCCTGCTAGTCTTTATCCCTGCCGTTGTCATGATTTGGTTACTCATAACAAATGTATCAGTCGACAATCTGATTGGTTCCAGCGAGACCTCGCTGGAACCAATGAAAACGCTTTCCAGGAGACCAAGAAAATTGGACTAAATACGCCAAGGGTGAATACAGAAACAATGTTACGTGGTAGATGTCACCCTTGGCTTGCGAAGATGTTGAACCCCCTGATAGCTTTGGAAAACATCAAGACAAAGGGACAAAATATTGATGATCAGCCTTTTCCACTTTTATGCCAATATTTTTTGTGCTATAATGTTGTATTCAAATCCAAACATTATCATAATTTTGTCATTTGCATCGTTTTCTAACTCAGTGTTCTCCCCAGCCCAATAAGCTGTATCGGCCCCACTACAGCTTCATGGAAATCAATGTAATGCCACTACAGCTTCAAAACTACCCCGCAGCTTAATTTCTTCAAAAAGGTCATCAAATAGAGGGATTTGTAGACATTTTATGTCAAAAAGTGATAAAAAATGCATTTTAGCTCACCTGAGCACAAAGTGCTCAAGGTGAGGTATTGTGATCGGTCATTGTCCGTCGTCCGTCCGTCCGTCTGGCCGTCCGTCCGTCCGTCCGTCCACAATTTCTTTAAAGATCTTCTCCTACAAAACCAGTGGACCAATTTTCCTGAAACTTGGCAGGAATGATCCTTGGGTTAAGGGCTTTCAAAGTTGTTAAAATAATTTGATTCCATCAAAGACTCTGGCTGCCGCGGCATGAGAAAAGGGGAAAATAGCCAACTCTTTTAAAAATCTTCTTCTACCTAACCAGTTGGCCAATATTCTTGAAACTTCACATGAATAATCCTTGAGTGAAGGGCTTTCAAAGTTGTTAAAAGAATTTGATTCCATCAAAGACTTTGGCTGCCGCGGCATGAGAAAAGTGGAAAATAGCCAAATCTTTTAAAAACCTTCTTCTGCCTAACCAGTCAGCCAATATTCTTGAAACTTCACATGAATGATCCTTGGGTGAAGGGCTTTCAAAGTTGTTAAAATAATTTGATTCCATCAAAGACTCTGGCTGCCGCGGCATGAGAAAAGGGGAAAATAGCCAAGTCTTGTAAAAATCTTCTGCCTTCAACTAGTTGGCCAATATTCTTGAAACTTCCCATGAATGATCCTTTGGTGAAGGGCTTTCAAAGTTTTTGAGAGACTTTTGAGAGACTTTGATTCCATCAAAGCCTTTGACTTCCGCGGCATGAGAAAAGGGGAAAATAGCCAAATCTTTTAAAAATCTTCTGGCTTACTACATGTAGTTGGCCAATATTCTTAAAACTTCACATCAATGATCTTTGGGTGAAGGGCTTTCAAAGATGTTATAAGAATTTGATTAATATCAAAGCTCTTAGTGCAGTGGCATCAGAAAAAGGGTAAAAGAGCGAACACTTTTGAAAAGGCTGAATTATGTTTCATTCTTTCGAAAAACTAAGGAAAAGGGGCTTCATTGCAAAATTCTTAATTTGCTGCTATACAGGTCAAAATGTTTATTTCAACAAGGCAAGAAATTTCAGGTGAGCGATCTAGGGCCATCATGGCCCTCTTGTTATAAAATTAAATGTGATAATTCTGTATAAAAACATTATGGGAAAAGAAGAAATTGCTCAAATTGAGCAATTTCTTCCTTTCCCATTATGTGTAACTTTTTATTCACAATTATTTGCATGAACACAATGCATTTCAAGGTTTACCAAGGCTTATAATTTGCCACTACAGCTTCAAATTATTCTGTGGAGAACACTGTAACTGAACTACCGTTCATTTGTCTTGAGAAAGGGCTGCTTGATATTATGAAGTTTCCTTGGAAGATTGAATTTCCTTGTGTATACATAATCAACCTGAGACTAGTCATTATTGTTAGCCTTCAAAGAAAAAACGCCGCCATAGCACAGTTTGTAGCGCATCTGCCTCTTGCACAAGAGGTCCTGTGTTTGATCCCCGGCTGCAGCAGATATCCATTCTAACTAAAATGTCTAGGGACGTAACGATACATCGGACTATCGATATATCGCAATAGTGACCTCTGCAATAGTGCTATCGTGATAGGCAACTGGCAATATCAATAGTATCGCAATAGTTGTTTCCACTATCGCAATAGTTTTGATAGTTCTAAAAATAGCAATTTGTTCTAAAAATAGCAATTTGTCACATGACATTGTCTAATTTTAGCAAAAAATCTGTCTCCTGAATATCAGACATCAATGACAGGCTACTCAAATCATGAAATGTCACTCTCTTCCTTCAGATTATTTATTTAATGATTCTGCAAATTAATTCATATATGTACAATATTCAGGAAATGTGATTTTTAATGAAAAAATATCCATTTATAGCACTTAAAGGATAACCTCAAAAAAAATACGGGTTCGCAGTTCATCCTTATAAATCGCTCGGAAATGGTTTAAAAACAATACAAAAAAGTCATTACGTGAGGGAAAGCATTAACGCTTCGCAAACCAGCAGCCAAATTATCGATTTTACCAATACACAAAATATGCCGCATCAATTACTTCCCTTGGATTCTGTATCCTTGGATACGAAATAGTCGAACCTGTCTACATTGACAACTGCGTCATTTATCGATAATCGAGTGGTCTGATATAAAGGTTTATGGGAATATCGCTTCAAAATCATGTTGTGTGTAACTTACGATTGCAATGTTAACTTAGTAACCCAAAAAACATTATACATGTAGTATATAGTTGCTTTTCCGAGGAAATCAAATTGAAAACGAAAGTGGATTCTGAGATTGAACCAGGACCGTACAACTTCTACTTAATTTGTACCGTCAGGTCATTCAAAGATTATGCAATTTTTGAGGACAAACAAATTTTTATCCAAATGCAGTGCTAAAACATAATTATCAAGATTGCGTGTTCATGAGTGCTGCTCCTAAATAAAAATGCGATATTCTCTGTCGTTCGAAACGGGCATTGTTTCAATTCACAGGGTTTCATCTAACCCACTACCAAGGCAAAGGCTAAGAATTGGCTGGTCTAAATTCAAAGATGTTGCAGACGAAAATTGCAAGTGAATGGTATTTACTTTTTGTCTCTTTGGGTAGAAAACATTGTATAAAGGAAGAAATTGCCTGTCTAAATCAATTTCTTCTTTTACCATGATGTTTGCCGAAGTCATCTCGTGAGTGAAAAAAATGAAGTGGAAGAGAAATACAATCTATGTGTGTTGGTTTTCCCCTAAATTTTTCATTTAACAAAACCTAGTATTGACGCTCAAAAATGCTTGGTAAAAACATTGAGACAAAGATGAAAATGCTGATAATCGACGTGATCACCTTTTGTCTCAATATTTTCCGCGACATATAGAGAACCCCCATTTTATCATCGAATGTAGGACGTTTTGGCCACGGACGTTTTGGCCAGGACGTTTTGGCCACGGACGTTTTGGCCACAATATATTTCAAGGTAGGACCTTTTGGCCAAATATGAATTAATTGAAATATTAATAATGGAGACCATTCATTCTTATTTTTTTTTCTTATAATGAACTTATATATCAATTATATTATCAAAATGTCTAAAAGTACAACTATGAAAAAATTTTAATTGGTTCAATTCCTTTTTTCCTTAAGAAATATCTTTGGCCAAAAGGTCCTACCTTGTAGAATATTGTGGCCAAAACGTCCGTGGCCAAAACGTCCTGGCCAAAACGTCCGTGGCCAAAACGTCCGTCCACCTTTATCATCATCCCTTTGTTATCTGCAGCGGCTGTTAAAATGGAACTCTAAATTTGTGCTATTTGGGAAAGAGTTGAGAGCGCATAAAGATCGTTTTAGGCATTTATCGAACAGTTTTGATATATTTAATATTGTATCAATATGAGTTGCAGGCGATTAAATTAAGATTATTTGGGCATTTTTTTAATTATCATGAGATATCAAAGTATTGCTAAAAGGTTAGGAGAAAATGGTGACCTCAGCATCTAATACTTTTCTCTCTTATTTTTATTTGTTTATTTATTATTTTTTTTGTTTCCTTGTGTCATCGAAAATAAAAGGATCATTTTTGAAAAATGATTAAAATCGAAAATAGCATTTTAAAAATAGATTTTCTTTACATACATTAATTGGAAATAAACACCTTATTACATAATGAGCTGATTAATTACAAAAACGGGTGTAAGATACTGGTCAATAAACACGCGGGTGTCAAAGATGTCATAAAACACATGTATATTCGCTCCCTTTACTCAGTACAGCAATTATTGGAAGTAGTTTTCAAAATTATATTGCCCTTTTCTAAAACATATGATCCGGTGAAAACCAATTATAAAACGGTCATAGTTTTCCCCTTTTAATTCAACAATCCGAATCTCCTCGCTATATTGCAAATAAATTCTCTCTTTATCAATATCAAATTGATCTCCTGTAGCTTCGAAATTGGAAACCTCTAAAACATTGTAGTTGTGGAAAGGATTAACCCATATCCAAACGGCAAAAATACTCTGGTCTCGTCTGAAATCAAAGGTGTTGCAGACAACAATTTCAAGAGAATTATTGTTATTATTTCTATTTTATTTTGTGTGTGGTGGAGGTAGAAAACATTGTGGGAAATGCAAGACAAGCAATTTCTTCATTTCTCACGATGTTTTCCACAACCTTTTTTTGAGGGGGAAGTCATTGTGATGGAATGGGTTAAAGCGATATCGTTGAATGAAATCCTGATTAATTGTCAATTCAAATGAAAACGTCAACCGAAAATCAAATACTAATTTTTAAGAAGTCATCAAATTCTTTTTAAGACGGTTTGACTAATCTGTTTTTCACACTTAGTAACGAACAATGGAATTGATTTCCTTGATTATGGAATAAAATTTGATGATGTCTAAAGTAATTGACTGATATAATTTTGGTCTATGCCATGTACGATCAACTGGATTTTCGACGACATCGTGTCATCTTAATAACCCATCACTGGACGGCGAAAGTTGAAAGAATTAAAAAAAAAGTCGTCCGTCCCACAATGATACGTGTTTGAATTTGCGTCATTTATCGACAATCAAGTGATCGGATATCATGGTTTTTGCTAATTAGTGAGGAAATCGTATCAAATGGTGATGTGATGGTGAGCGATCTTTGCGATCTTCTTTTCAATATTTTCTAGGTTGCACAAAAACCCCATTCGTTCCTTCATTTTCAAAAAAAAAAAAATATGATATTATTTCAATCATTTCGTGCTTGTCCTCCGTTTACTCTAGTACGATCACTTCATTACGAGATAGTAGTTGAAAACGGCGTAAACCCCCAATAAACCAAACTTATATTGCTGAAATTCAGTGTCATATTCTACTTCGAAAATTACGTCACTAGTCACGTGACTGATCAAGTGCCCCGGTCATATGAATATAAAATATGACCTAAGGGAAGTAATTTACAAGTAATTTACAAGGGAGATAATTTTTCGCACAAATTACAATACGGAAAATTAAAATCTTGAATAATTTCTTTTTTCATTCATAATTTGAAAAATGTTTTAACTAAAATTATTCATTCAATGATGTTGTTTTGTAAAAAAGAAGAATCAGACGCCTATGATATTACCCTTTAAAGCATATAACAATAGTATCGCAATAGTATTGCAATAGCAACCTACAATAGCAATACTATCGTGATAGCAATTTGGTCAATAGCAATACTATCGCAATAGTCATTTTGGCCTGCAATAGTCATCCCTAAAAATGTCACCCACCAATGGTTTGATATCGTTAACCTATGTGGGCGAGCAGCTGGAGGCTCGATTAGGAAGTTTTGGTATTACTGAATTTACTGGTATTAGAATGACCATAGCAGTTGAAAACTGTGTAAAACCCCAATAAACCAACCCAAGACAAAACTTTAAACATTTACCTGGACCAAAATAGATATAGAAAATGTGTATGTCTCCATAGCCATGCAGTAATCATGGTATCAAGTATCAGAGCTACGGATAAGAGAGCTTATGCTTTCTCAAAATGAAGCATTTCACTAATTGTTCACCAAACCCTATGTTGTGGGTACTCATTGGAATCATCTCAATGAGACGATTTAGATGCGTACCCACAACATAGGGACCGGGTATGGATTTGAAATGATGATAATGCTTTTACCCCATCCTATCTATTGCACTGATGTATCATCATGTCAAGTTTGCATGTTAAGGTTTGTATGGAAGTATCAAATTTTCATGAGACAACAAATTATCTACAGAAATTTAAGATTTAACTCTTTCCCCAACAATGCCTTGATATGGTAACAGATAAAGACAATGCTCGGAAACTTTGTAGTAAAATAATGAAGTGCTGAAAACCAAAGTTTTCTCTTTTTCACTTGAAATTTGCAGTGGGAGAGTATGCAAATATCGCGCTTATAACCTTTACTTTGTTGTTTGCAACATCTTCGAATTTGGATCAGTCCAATACATTGATTTTGCAGGAAAGGGTTAAAAAGAAAATGATATGACTTTGAAGATAGGCAGAATGTTCTAATATTACTTAGATCCTTTTACAAATGCCAATAAATTGGTTCGTCCCAATTGAAGACTGCTATAGTAATAACAAAGGAATGTATATTGACGAAGGTGGGTTTTGTAAAATATAGCACCGAAAAATATTGAAGCAAACAGAGAAAAAACTGATTGTCAACTTTTGCTTCTTTTGTCTCCATGTTTTCCCAAGTCTTTTCGATTAAACACTAGTTAGGGAAAGGTTTAAAAAACCTTTTAAAACATTCCCATGTTTGATATTTCCAGCAATGACAGCTTTGCAAACCTTTGAAATAAAATTCCACCTGAAAAACTTGCATTTTCTTAAAAAAATTGACACTCTTTACATTATATTTTAAATGTTTTGTCATCCAAAACATTAAAAGAATTAGACTGGCTTAAATAGATGTCTTCTGGGAAAAGGATGATAATCAACATACAGACTAGAAATTGTGCAGAAAATATGCTTTACATCAGCAATTTCTCTTCCAAAAATGTTCTATTAATATTAAAGAAAATACCTTGTTTTAAGGACTCTTGGATTGCAGTTCAGAAAAGTTAAGGATAAATAGGAAAATTCTTAATTGTAGGGATATAAATTTTTTGTTGGTGTCACTACAAAACTGGGTAAATTCAGCTTGATTTAAACTGTAGTTACATGGTTTGGCTATAACATTGACAATGTACTGTTTCTATTCAGTATCACTCCGTCTTCCAAAGGGCAAAAATCTGATGATATTTAAAAATATAATTTACTCACTTTGTTCAAAATTTTAAAACTTATCCTTTTCCCTGTGTGTTTTTCAGTTACCTGGACGACGTGGACAGAATAACACAACCAGACTACCTGCCCACTTTACAAGATATACTTCGTGTGAGATCACCTACCACCGGGATCATAGAATATCCGTTTTATTTGGATAGTATAATATTTAGGTAGGTATGGCACAATATTTAGGTGGCGCAATATTACCACAGCAGTTTAAATCAGTGTTAAACCCAAATATATTCAAATCTCTAATAGATGTGAATTTAAGTGAGAGAGTAGCTGGAGGCTCAGATTGGGTACTAGAGACTTGTCACCGGGATCATAGAATATCCGTTTTATTTGAATGGTATAATATTTAGGTAGGTCTTCACAGATTTAGGCATATAGGCCCGGTTTTACTTTAGAACGTTTGATTACTTTTTACACGCTCGTCGAAGACGGGACTTACTTTTTACAAGCCCGTCGAAGACGGGACTTATCATGGGATCACCCGTGGCGTCCGGGCGTCCACTCCTTTGTCCGGAGCATAACTCTGTCACCTTAAGTCCGATTGACTTTAAACTAAGTTATATTCTTCTCATCATTACGGAGTGCATTGCACAAGAACCATAACTCTACCTGGCTTATTTTCTGAGTTATTGCCCTTAGTTGTTTTTCACAAGCAGTGAAACGGGCGTATCTTGTGACAGTTTGACACCTTGTTGCATCATTACTTGGAACAACTTGATTTGCCATCATGCAATCATATGTTTGTTACATAGCTTGCACAAAAACGAGGCCGTAAGATTGTTAGTGAAACGGAACTGTAGTATGAATGTCGTTTGTCTTTCATCACTGGAGGTGAATAATCTAAGTGGAAGAGCAGCTGGAGGCTCTGTCTCAGATCCCATATTGTCGTAGTACTGGTGAGAAATGTCAGGAATTCATGGTAAGGTGCTCCAGCTTTGTCCTGAATGAATTCTGGTTCACAATCTGGTTATTAGCTCACCTGAGCACGAAGTGCTCGAGGTGAGCTATTGTGGTCGCTTTTTGTCCGTCGGCGTCCGTCTGTCCGTCTGTCCGTCCATCTGTCCGTCCGTCTGTCCACAATTTGGTGTTACCACTCTAGCACCCACAAATATTGACCAATCTTAACCAAACTTGGTCAAAACATGTATGACTATAAGATCTCGGATGAGTTCGATTTTGGGTCAGATCAGACCAGGGAGTCGGGAGTTATGTGCCCTTGAACGTCGAAAATGGCTAGTTTTGACTTTGTTACCACTCTAGCATCTACAAATATTGACCAATCTTAATCAAACTTGGTCAAAATATGTATGACTATAAGTTCTCGGATGAGTTCGATTTTGAGTCAGATCGAACCAGGAAGTCTGGAGTTATCTGCCCTTGAACGTCAAAAATTGCTGTATTAGACTTTGTTACCACTCTAGCATCTACAAATATTGGCCTATCAAAACAAAACTTTGCAACAATGTTGCAAACTATAAGTTCTCGGATGAGTTCGATTTTGAGTCAGATCGGACCAGGAAGTCTGTAGTCTAGGAGCCAGGTCCTGGTATGGAACTTTTCTTGCAACCGGTGCCCTATAAAAATTGGAGTGGTATTTTTCAATATATTAGGGTCCCGCGCTCTGGTTAAGGGTGGATGACATGCTTAAAAGTGGTAGGATTTTTTTTAAATCAAGGTCAAAGGTCATTCGGTGCACTTTTCATACATACCTCCTAAAATACGCCATAACTTACTCATTTATTAAGCTAAAACAATTATTTTGGTATCAAAATAAAGCTGATAAATTGCACCTTGACTTACATGAATAATAAACAGCTTTTTGATTTTGTATTTTTGTGAATATTCATAAATATAGCAAAAATTGGCTAAAAATCACCAAAATAAGTTTTGTCTACAATTGAAAAAAAAGTTTTTAAAATACAAAAGGTATGTTTGTGTGGTTGAAGTCATACTTAAAAATTGCCCAGAAACCTGTTCTTGAGTTATATGCATTTCTCCACAGAATTAGTCTTTAGCTTAGGCTTGTAGTCATAGCTAAAAGAGGGTGGGGTAAATTTTCCCAAAAATTACAAAATATGCAAACATTGATGTAACAAAAAATGTTACACATAAATGTGATGTTTTAGTAGAAATTATGCTTTTGAAATCATATTTGCAGTGATTTGTAAAGCTTTTAATGCATATTCCTGGAAATTAATTAGAATTTTAAGAGCCAAAATAACAATTCAATAAAGCAGCATGTGAGGTGGATACAGATTATATCAACACCATAATGTCAAAGTAATGACTCTTAAAACGAATATTCATCAAGCATCATCAACAATTTTTTTTTATATAAAGCAAGACTCAAATTAGCATAATCGGCAGCTGAACATATTCCTCTTTCTATCTTACGGGCATATGACATTAGACCCATGCCAGATTTTCAGGAATCAGAACGACATGGGGCCAGTCAGAATCTGCTTTGTTGTGTAGTGTATTGCTTTTATAGAACCAAAAGGAAAGCAATTTTAGCTCTGGAACTAAATTTTTCACTATCAAGGTTCAGTGACACATAAATGTTACTATAAATATAAAGTGCGGGTAAGTTAATTATTTACACTTGGTTTAGAAGAACAGACTTAATTTAGAAGAACTAAATGAAGAAACTTTATTTGAAATTTCCTTGTGCAGAAATGATCTAGCTATCCAGGTCGATCATTCCATACAATATTTCGTGAACATATTTCATATATGTTTGTTTGCCCGACAACCTAGCATGGGTCTCTTTAAAGATAATTACGAAACTGCCATCATTACAATGCTTACACTTGGTAGCGAACATTTGAACATGTATACATAAAATGTAATTAGGAACAGAATATTGCATTCTGTGAATACATATCACTATCATCGGTCTGGAATCTGGTTGTTATGATGTGTGGTTATGAAGGTCTCCAAGAGTAACCATGAACATGTTAGTACCGTATATTTGTTTATGTGCATGCCTTAAAAAGGGACAACAGAGTATCTGGTCTTTTAATTATACCCCCCACAACAAAGTTATGGGGGGGGTATACTGGAATCAGGTTGTCCGTCCGTCCGTCCGTCTGTCCGTCCGTCTGTCCGTCCGTCTGTCCGTCCGTCCGTGGACATAATCTTGTGTCCTCTTCTCCTCCCACAGTTTTTGACCAATTTTTCTGAAATTTTATCAGGATGTTCCCTATCATATGAAGTTGTGCACCTGCAATTTTCATCTTGATCCAGTCATTAGTTTCAGAGTTATGCTACTTTGAAGTTTTTAAGGGGGGGGGGGGGTGGACATAATCTTGTGTCCTCTTCTCCTCCCACAGTTTTTGACCAATTTTTCTGAAATTTTATCAGGATGTTTCCTATCATATGAAGTTGTGCACCTGCAATTTTCATCTTGATCCAGTCATTAGTTTTAGAGTTATGTCACTTTGAAATTTTTAATGAGGGGGGGGGTAGTCAAAATTTACAATTTTGTTTCCGTGTTCTAACTTGAGAACTGTTTGACCTAGGATCATGAAACTTTACACAGTTGTTGCCCATGACCAGTGAAGGTGCCCTATCATTTTGGGGTCACCAAGGTCAAAGGTCAAGGTCACAGTTGGACTTTGTTTAAAATCCATTTCCACGCTCTAAGTCAAGAACATTTTGACCGATAGTTCTTTTTCAGTGACAAGGCCCTAGTGGGGGGGGTATTCGTCCGCTTTGCGACAGTTCTAGTTAATTTTGTGACCCAATAAGCTTTAATTGTACAAGAAATTGAACCCAATAGTCCCTATATCTTTTTTATGCAAATCATTCATTGCATGTGACATTATGTTACAAGTAAATAGTAGAAAATAAAGATACATCAGTTGTTGATCCATCTTCACAATCCCATCATGATAACATAACTTTGTTCATTGATTCACAACTAATACATATTTGAGTAGACAAACAGAAACTTTTGGTATGGAAATAGTGGAAATCTTCGGACCTACGGTTGTTATAGCTCTAACCCCACAAAAATATACCTAACAAAAATCTGGACAATGTTTTACCTAATACATGGCTAAAACTATTCCTGGTAATAATTTTTATTGTAATCAATTGTGCATCTATCATTTGTAAGTATATATGTAATCTATATCAAAGAAATCATTAACCATTCCCCAAACAAGACCTCGTTTTGACGTCCCTAGGAGAAAGGCTTGGGTAAAATTAATGCAAAAGGAGAAAATTCTGATTATCAGCATTTTCTTTTGCCTCAATGTTTTCTATGCTATATTGTACACAAATCAAATCTTTTAAATCACCCATTTTGTCGTTTGCGGTAGCATGACTTTTTGACTTTTAAACCAACCGAGATGAAATTTTAAACAGATATGCTTTGAAGAATTATACATTCGATCCTGCAACAAAAACGCTGCTATTTGGATAAGGGCGCATTCGACAGTTGCTATGGAAACATAGGGTCAAGTTGAGCGGGAAAACTTTGGATAATTTGCAAAACTTTTGACTTATCAATCGCTTTTAAAGCGATCATATTTTGTATTTTTCACTTCAACAGTTTTCAAAAATGCTTGTTACCTTTGAGCGGACATTTTTCTCGGCAAACATGGTCAGCTGACATTTGGAGTCAATTTTCGTTAACAACGGCAGTGATGTTTTTACCTGCGCATCCTGCTACATTTACTCATAATTTGGTCTCTGGAATGCAAAGTTTTAATTCTAGCGAGTCCCAGGATGCAACAATTTTTACATATTTCCTATTAAAAATAGTGTATTGGACTCACTAAGCTAGTAGCTGGACTCATTGATATGAAATCCAGCGAGTCCTCCGGACTCAACATCTTAAAATTGTAAAAAATCACTGCAACCGTAGGTGAATGCATCGCTTAGCTTATATAGCAAATATGGTGCTAGGGCAATGATATTCAATAAAGATTTGAGTGTAAATTGGAAAATTAAAATCAGAGACGATCTTTATGATTATGAACACGTACAGCAGTACTTCTATGAGAAAAAAACAAAGCATTTATGAGTGGTATAATGCATTTATAAATGATTTTACCCATGATGCTTCTGACCTTAATAGATCTGGACGTCAGCGAAATCGTCAATGACTTGTCAATTGTTTCCCAGAAACTATCTTTAGAATTTCCCAACTACAGTTCAGACGCTTCTTTGAGGAATAAATTCATATGTGGGAAATGTGGATATCGTGCAGTGGCAAATATATAGAAAAGATGTAAATATTAGATGTGTAAGACAGACGTTCCTGAGTATCCATCTCAGACCTAAGTTGCGCCGCTCAATATGACCCTACGTTGCCATAACAACTGTAGAATGCACCTTAATGCAAAACAAACTTAGATTTTGTCGCTGGATCAAAAGCATAATTTCCTAAATTTTAAATTTTGAAAATATCCTAACAGTTAGTACATGAAAAAGTTATGCCATAATTCCGGATACTTTATTAACAGCCCTCATACAAACCAAATGAGCTTTTTATGTTGAATACTTTTGGAGAAAATGCCAATTTTAATGACAACAACAATTTAGTTCCTATAAGAACGCGAAAAGATCCTGCACACCTAGCTTTGATTGACATCACAAAATGCTCGTGTTAAACTGACTGCCACACGCGAAGGTGTAAGTGTCAAAGAGAAGATCTTTTATACACTGATGCATGTGTTTGTGAGGCAAAACTGTGTATAAATAGACGTATCTTGGTGCATTAGACAGTGATAATGATTAGTATATATGGCCTGAGTCAAGTGAATTGAAGTGTTTAGAATAGGGTAGCTATGGATATTAAAAGTCTGGTTATTGCTTCATGTGTCTTGTTTTTTTTTTGTTGTTGTTGCTGTTGATGATGATGGTGATGATGAGGATAGTGTTGAATATAAGAACATTATATTTAGTAAAGTATACAAGATACATAAAATGAACAAAACAATGCGTTTATGCACGACTTCTGCTTTACGAAACTACCGGTATCATGCAGAAGACATTTCGGTCATCATTTGACAAATTAAACTCTTTATATTGGTCTTACTGTATAAAATGCACATCACTGACTGTCTCTCAAGAATTCATATATAATTCAGCCCAATCTTGAAACAAGATGTGTTTGTGAAGCACGAATGCCTCTGAAAAGGCCAATGATAAGTTTTCATATTAAGCTTTTAAGTAAATGGTTGATACGGGTTAATGGATGAGCTTGAGGAAGTTCATATTGCATGGAACAGATAGATATTATTAAAAGAAGGTTATATACCAAATTTGAGCTTTGTGTGTGAAATACTTTTGGAGAAAAGGCCAATGTTAAGTTTTCACGTCAAGTTTCAAACTGACGGACGGACGGACAGATGACTGGCTTGACGGACAGACCGACAACGGTAAAACATTATGCCATCGATCTATCGATAGGGGGCATCAAAATGACTAATTTGTGGTCTTATTTTTATCTATATTAAATTTTCGACATATACACAATTATGGGGGTCAACTTGAATTTAGTTGGCCACTTTTGACGAAACACAAAGATGATTTTGAAAAAAAAAGATGTATCTGTATCCCTAATAAGTATGTAATACCAGAGATATTGTTTTATTCACTTAAACTGTAAACTGTGTTTCAAGTGATGTGTTATTCATCATATATAAAATTACACGATAGAACCGCAAAATTTTGTGTATGAGCTACATGTATTTGGTTCCAGCGCTAAATTCCTTTCCCTTTGGCTCTATAAAAGCAATGCACTACCCAACAATGCAAACTCTGACTCCCATGTTGTTCTGATTCCTAAAAAATCTGGCACGGGTATGGGGAATATTTTCAGCTGCCGATTTCTAGTACAAAGATACTTGATAAATATTCGTTTTAAGAGTCATTGCTTTGACATTATGGTGTTGATATAATCTGTATCCATCTCACATGCTGTTTTATTGAATTGTTATTTTGGGTCTTAAAATTCTAATAAATTTCCAGGAATATGCATTAAAAGCTTTAAAAATCATTGCAAATATGATTTCAAAAGCATAATTTCTACTAAAACATCACATTTATGTGTAAGATTTTTTGTTACATCAATGTTTGCATATTTTGTAATTTTTGGGAAAATTTACCCCACCCACTTTTAGCTATGACTACAAGCCTAAGCCAAAGACTAATTCTGTGAAGAAATGCATATAACTCAAGAACAGGTTTCTGGGCAATTTTTAAGTATGACTTCAACCACACAAACATATCTTTTGTATTTTAAAAACTTTTTTTTCAATTGTAGACAAAACTTATTTTGGTGATTTTTAGCCAATTTTTGCTATATTTATGAATATTCACAAAAATACAAAATCAAAAAGCTGTTTATTATTCATGTAAGTCAAAGTGCAATTTATCAGCTTTATTTTGATACCAAAATAAGTGTTTTAGCTTAATAAATGAGTAAGTTATGGCGTATTTTAGGAGGTATGTATGAAAAGTGCACCGAATGACCTTTGACCTTGATTTAAAAAAAATCCTACCACTTTTAAGCATGTCATCCACCCTTAACCAGAGCGTGGGACCCTAACGTATTGAAAAATACCACTCAAAATTTTATAGGGCACCGGTTGCAAGAACTTTTAATTTAACCCCCTTTGTAAAAGCTGGCTCCTAGACTACTGGAGTTATTTGCCCTTGAACGTCAAAAATGGCTAGTTTTGACTTTGTTACCACTCTAGAATCTACCAATATTGACCGATCAAAACAGAACTTTGCAACATTGTTGGTAACTATAAGTTCTCACACTAGTTCGATTTTTTGTCAGATCGGACATGGAAGTCCAGAGTTATGTGCCCTTGAATGTCAAAAATGGCTAGTTTTGACTTTGTTACAACTCTAGCATCTACAAATATTGATCGATCAAGACAAAACTTTGCCACAATGTTGGTAACCATAAGATCTTGGATGACTTAAATTTTCATTGTGATTGAAGTAGGAAGTCTGGAGTTATGTGCCCTTGAATTTGACAAAATTGCTGTTTTGGACTTTGTTTACACTGTAGCATCTACATTTATTGACTAATCAAGACAAAACTTGGCCACAATGTTGGTGACCATTAGATCCTGGATGAGTGAAAATTTCAGCTTGATTTGACTAGAAAAACCAGAGTTATTGGCCCTTGATTTTCACAAAATTACAGTTTTCGACTTTATTTTCACTCTAACAATATATAGACTAATCAAAAAATATTAGAACAGAGTTATGTGCTCTTGACTGTGACAAAATTGTTGGTTTCTTCCACTTTGTTTTTACTGTAACAGCCACAAATATTGATCTTTCAAGATTATGAAAGCAGTTTTCAGCTGGATCATAATCTCACATCTTAAAGTATGTGCTCTTGAACTTGACAACATTGTGACTTTCTTTCTATCTAGGTTCAGGTGAGCGATTAAGGACCATCATGGTCCTCTTGTGATCAAATATATGATAAATTAAGTGAGGATCTGGAAAAATGTCACGGCTTTTGAGACCAACATGGTTCCAGATCAGCCTATGTATACATGCAGACTGATGCAGTCTGATAAGGAACCATGCAATAGCTTTGTCATGGTCTGTTACCATAATGAGAGTAGTATGGATCCTGGTTAGACTGAAAATGGTCACATACTGGTCTTAAGATTTGGCTGTCTCAAATGCTATTTATAACCCTTTCCCAAACAAGACCTGGTTATGACGTCCCGAATAGAATTTATACTTCTGAAAACATTGAGACAAAAGAAGAAACTGCCGATAACCTGCAGTTTCTCCTTTTGCCTCAATATTTTCTGTGCAATATTTTAAGCAGATCTTATCGTTATCAACATCTATTTTATCATTTGAAGCGGCTTTTAAATTGGACCACCCTAAAATTCGTCGTTTGGGAAATGTTAAGGGACCTTTTTCCATATCCCGGTTTATAGATAAATCATGCTCGAGTTGATTGTTGACTCTTGTTGACCATGGTTAAAATGAAAGGATTAAAATGTGTTGAATGGGAAAGAATTAAATATAATCCTTTCCCAAACAAGACCTGTTTTTGACGTCCCTAAGAGAATAAGCTTGGGAAAAGGTTGATACAAAAGAAGAAACTGATGATAACGAGCAGTGAAACTGCTGATAACCAGCAGTTTCTCCTTTTGTCTAAATATTTTCCATGCCATATTTTACACAAATTCTATCTTTAGTATCTTCCATTTTGTCATTTGTGGCAGTTTTTGAAGTGGATCACCCTAAAATTTTGCCGTTTTATAAAAGGGTTAAACAAGTTTCACTGCATATGTAACATATGATTTTATATCTGCATTTCAGAATGGTAGATGTTGGGGGTCAAAGGTCAGAACGACGCAAGTGGATACACTGTTTTGAAAATGTTACGTCCATTATGTTTTTAGTCGCCTTAAGTGAATATGACCAGGTTCTTGTTGAATCAGACAATGAGGTAAGATTTTCCTTCTTTTAAAAATTCTTTATTAAGGTAGTCCACCCCTAATGAGCCGTGCCCGGACAGCTCAGTCGGTTACGTCGGAGTCTGTCAATCCATGGGTCTCGAGTTCGAACCCCGGCTCGGCCAGCATCCATTCTGACATTTGACAAAAGTCATTTGTCTCTCACCAATGGGTGTGAATCATCTATGTGAGAGAGCAGCCGGAGGCTTGGTTTGGATATTGTGGTTGTACTGGTGCGAGAAATACCAGGAACCCACGGTTAGGTGCTCCAGCCGCCGCGATATGACCACAGAAGTTGAAAACAGCGTAAAACCCCAATAAAATCAAATAAAACCACCCCTAATGAGATTCACATGACATACAAATTATTATACCCCCCACCTACGAAGTAGAGGGGGGTATATTGGTTTCACCATGTCTGTCTGTCTGTCAGTCCGTCCGTCCGTCCGTCCATCCGTCCAGTCGTCCGTCCGTAGACTTTTTCGTTTCCGTGCTCTAACTCAAGAACGGTTTGACCTTGGATCATGAAACTTTACACAGTTGTTGCCCTTGACCCAAGGAGGTGCCCTATTGTTTTTGGGTCACGAAGGTCAAAGGTCAAGGTCACAATCGGACTTTGTTTAAAATCCGTTTCCGTGCTCTAAGTCAAGAAATGGTTTACCTAGGATCATGAAACTTTACACAGTTGTTGCCCATGACCCAAGGAGGTGCCCTATTGTTTTTGGGTCACCAAGGTCAAAGGTCAAGGTCACAATCGGACTTTGTTTAAAATCCGTTTCCGTGCTCTAAGTCAAGAACCGGTTGACCTAGGATCATGAAACTTTACACAGTTGTTGCCCATGACCCAAGGAGGTGCCCTATTGTTTTTGGGTCACCAAGGTCAAAGGTCAAGGTCACAATCGGACTTTGTTCAAAATCTGTTTCCGTGCTCTAAGTCAAGAACCGGTTGACCTAGGATCATGAAACTTTACACAGTTGTTGCCCATGACCCAAGGAGGTGCCCTATTGTTTTTGGGTCACGAAGGTCAAAGGTCAAGGTCACAATCGGACTTTGTTCAAAATCTGTTTCCGTGCTCTAAGTCAAGAACCGGTTGACCTAGGATCATGAAACTTTACACGGTTGTTGCCCATGACCCAAGGAGGTGCCCTATTGTTTTGGGGTCACGAAGGTCAAAGGTCAAGGTCACAATCGGACTTTGTTTAAAATCCGTTTCCGTGCTCTAAGTCAAGAACCGGTTGACCTCGGATCATGAAACTTTACACAGTTGTTGCCCATGACCCAAGGAGGTGCCCTATTGTTTTTGGGTCACGAAGGTCAAAGGTCAAGGTCACAATCGGACTTTGTTCAAAATCCGTTTCCGTGCTCTAAGTCAAGAACAGGTTGACCTAGGATCATGAAACTTTACACAGTTGTTGCCCGTGACCCAAGGAGGTGCCCTATTGTTTTTGGGTCACCAAGGTCAAAGGTCAAGGTCACAATTGGAATTTGTTTAAAATCTGTTTCCGTGCTCTAAGTCAAGAACTGGTTGACCTACAGCACTTTTTCAGTGACAAGGCGCTAGTGGGGGGTATTTGTCCGCTTTGCGACAGTTCTAGTTTGGGCTATGTTGTAAACATTTGGCAGTGGAACATTCCACAACTAAATAGGTTTAGATATGTAGTGAATGTTAGCAACTTTGCTCAAAAAATTCTGACATAGCATGCATCTCATAAGGGTTTGCCTACCTTAATCAAACTCTTTATTATGGTAGTCCAACTGTAATGAGATTCACATGACCATAGAATTTTGCAAGCATTGTCGTTAACTGCCTTAACATTTGTAACATATCTGACCCATGCAGACAAGTTCCAAGTTAAAAAAATATGTACTCCATACGGCAGAATGTTAACAAATAAGCCTTAAAATTTCAGATGTAAGAATGTAATCATTGTTAAGGTAAGGGTCATTGTTTGGGAAAGTTTTGATACACAGTTCTTCAGTTTCATCTCTTTGTTAGCTGTCTCAGTGTCTCTCCTACACAAAAAATTAGACGAAATTTAGCTGGCTCAAATTTAATTCATATATTTGAAACCATGTGAAATTTAAAGGCATTAAATGTGGAATCTGGGTCTAGAAAAGGGACCTTGTCAGAGCTCCTGATAAGAACATTTGAAGAATTGGATGTTGATCATTAATAAATTTTTTATCAGAACAACTGAATTTGTAAAGGCATCCTAAATTTGGTATTTCAAATCCTAACCCTGTGTTATGTGTACTCATTTGAATAATCTGGATGAGACAATTCTAATGAGTACCCACTACATAGGATTTTATCAACAAAAAAATTGAAACTGCAGCTTAAATCAAGCTGCAGTTACAAGGTTATTGTTGAAAACAACAAGAAATTGTACTTTTTAACAAATTTTTCATTTATCATTTCAGAATCGGATGGAGGAATCGAAGGCATTGTTTCGTACAATTATTACGTACCCTTGGTTTCAAAACTCTTCAGTCATATTATTCCTTAATAAAAAGGACCTTCTTGAAGAAAAAATTATGCATTCACATTTAGTAGACTATTTCCCTGAATTCGATGGTGAGTAGACATATTTATGCCCTGTATCGAGAGATCAGTGGCATATTGTTTTACTCGTGTATGTCTGTCTGTCCGTCTGTCTGTCCGAAAACTTAACATTTGCCATTTCTCCAAAAGTATTTGACATACAAAGCTCAAATTTGGTATGTAACTTTCTTTCAATGATATGTATCTGTTCCAAGCAGTATGATCTTTCTCAAGGTCATCTGTTAACCCTAATCAACCCTTTACACGAAAACTTAACATTTTACAAAAATGGCCCTTTTCTGGGGCATTTGTGTTTCACAAACACATGATGACATCTTGTTTAGTTTTATGTTTTAAATGGCTTGGGAAAACATAATGGCAAAAGAAGAAAATGCTGAATGGTGATAACCAGCATTTTCTCCTCTTGCCTCAAAAGGGGGGGTTTCCATAAGGCCGTTTTCCTGGGACCTAAATTTTCCAATGATATTTTTAGTACAAATAGATACATAAAGGGGACATGTTTTGCTGAAAAGTCTGAATCGAACGGACCTTTGGTTTGGTGTATATTGTACATTGAAAGTGGGTGGGGTAATTCTTTTCAGGCGCTACCCAAGGTTCTTATTCTTCAATTTTCTATCTAAATGTAAATAATTTGCAAATTTTTTTAAAACAGAATTTTTTGTATATGAGCCCATGTTAATATGACATGAAATTCATTGGCCTGCTTATGATAGATATTAGAATATTCGGCATTATAGGTAATTTTTCAATTTTTTGTATATTTTCATCTCCCAACTTTGGGGAAAACATCAACACGTTTTTATAAAGTAACATATTGAAATAATATTTTAGGTGAGAACTTGTTAATAATTCGTCATTGCAAAATTATGAGGGATTTTTGATAGCTAGTCGGAAAAATGAGTTATGGGCCCTTGAATGCACGAAAACCCATGACAAATTGTGAAATAAATAACAAAATACATTTTTTCTGGCTTTCCTTCGTACAGAAAGGCAGAAATGTTTACTTAGCTTAAATTAAAGCTGGTCTCAGTAAAAAGTACTACAAATAAGCTATTGCGGTCAGTTTCGTCTGTTGTCCGTCCGTCTGTCTTATTGCCCGTCCATAAAATCAGGTTTACACTCTAGAATCCACAAATATTATCCGATCTTCACCAAACTTTGTCAAAATGTGTATGGTCATAAGCCCTTGTGTAGGAACGATTTTGGGTGGAATTGCTGCAGAAAGTGCTGAGTTATGTGCCCTTGAATATCAAAAAAATGCTATTTTTGACAATTTTTACATTCTAAAATTTACAAATATATCCGAATCAAATGAAAAACCAAGTGAAAATGTTTGCATTTATATACACCAAACCAAAGGTCCGTTCGATTCAGACTTTTCAGCAAAACACGTCCCCTTTATGTATCTATTTGTACTAAAAATATCATTGGAAAATTTAGGTCCCAGGAAAACGGCCTTATGGAAATCCCCCCTTTCTGTTCTATATTTTACATAAATTTATCAGAACATGCATTTGTCATCTGCAGCTGTTTTAGAATTGAAACAGTCCCAAATTTGTGGTTTGGGAAAGGAAATACTTGTAACTTTGTTTGCTCATCAATAACTTTCATATGATGGTTCTGTTAAGGTATAACACCCCTAATGAGATTCATGTGTCGTCAGAATTATTTGTGTGACATCGTTTAACATTCGTTATGTATCTGAACGTATTCGAGCGACGTCGAAAACATTCCCGCGGAATGTTATTGACGTCGCCCGAATAATTCCGACGTAGCATCAATCTCATTAGGGGTGAACTACCTTATAAGATCCATCACACGGAACAAATCCATTACTTTTTTACACCTTTGCATCAAACCAAATTCAAATCAGTTCCATATTTCACAGATTTATTGAAAAATTTTGGCAACGGTTCTTGTGTGTCATGTGATTCCCCACCATCATGACCATGCAATCTTTGAGTCTCTTACCATGTTGGTGTATGTACATTCAAATACTGTCAATTTCAACGAATTTTTTGCTGGAAATAGACTTGGGAATGGCTTGGGAAAACATAGTGGGAAATGAAGAAATTGCTTGTGACAAGAAATTTCTTCAGTTCCCACAATGTTTTTTCCCCAAAAGGACCCCAAATCTTTAAATTCCATTCGCCTGAAATTGTCGTCTGCATTATTAGCTCACCTGAGCACGAAGTGCTCAAGGTGAGCTATTGTGGTCGCTCACCGTCCGTCGTCCGTCCGTCTGTCCGTCCGTCCGTCCGTTCACAATTTCTTCAAACATCTTCTCCTCCTGAACCATTGGGCCAATTCTGACCAAACTTGGCTGGAATGTTCCTTGGGTGCCCTTTTTCAAAACTTGTTCGTTAATTTTTGATTTTCCAAAAAATGTGGGCGTGGCAGGGCGGGGCTTAAAAATCCTAAGAAAATTATTTAAAAATCAACCATTGGGTCAATTTGAACCAAACTAGGCAGAAATGTTCCTTGAGTGACTCTCTTCAAAATTTGTTTTCAAATTTTAAAATTAGTCAAAAATGTGGGCGTGGCAGGGTGGGGCGTATAAGACTTACTAAGGAAGATAACCAATCAGTGAAGCCGTAAGACTTTTAGTGTTAAAGTTGCCTCCCTTGGTCCATTTTGATAAACTTGGATTTTATCTGATCAATGATCTAGACTTTACCCAGCTTAAGTAAACAAATGAGGATTTAATCTAGCTGTTATCAGTGTTCTGTTATCTTTTCTTTGGATTTATAATCAGACTTGCTTCTATTTTGCAACTTATATTCTCTTTAGCTCTTTACTAAATTATTATAAAATTAATTATTTTGCAATGAAGAAAGAGCTGTATGTTGTTGATTCTTGGGGTTTATATAGAGGGTTAAGAGTTCTATCTATTACATTTTGATCTTTGACTTGGAAAACCTTTTCATCTCAAAACATTTAGCTATGTATTGTGCAAGATACAGTGACAGTATTTTTTCATAGAGCCCAATGTTGTTGATTCTTGGGGTTTATATGGGTCGAACCCTGTTGAAAATTGGAACCTTCTCATTGATATCATGGGAAAAGGGGCCTAAAAGACAAAACCCTTGTTAGCATTGTACAGGTTACAATATTGGCCAAATGTTCATAAAACTTGGTCACAATGTTTGTCTAGTCTCATAGATGGACCCTACAGAAAATTGGAATATTCGATTGGATACCATGGGAAAAGGGGCTATAATGACAAAATCTGTGTTGGCAATTTATAGGCCATAATGTTTGCTTGATCTTCGTGAAACTTGATCAGAATATTTGTCTATTCACAAGGATGAAGCTTATCAACAATCGGAATTTTCCATCTTGATATCATGGGAAAGGGGCCTTTATGACAAAATCCTTTTTAACACTCTAGAAGCAACAGTTTTGGCTTAATCTTCATGAAACTAAAAAGAATGTTTGTTTTAGTCACAAGGATAAACCCTATAAAAAATTGGAATGTTCCAGTCGATATCATGAGTAAAGGGGTCTTAATGACAAAATCCTTGTTAGCACTCTAGAGACAACAATTTTGGTCTAATCTTCAAGAAACTTGTGTTTGTCTAGTCACAATTATGAACTCTGAGGAAAATAGGAATGTTCCATGGGATGCCACGGGAAAAGGGGCTTTAATGACAAAATCCTTGTTAGCGCTGTAGAGACAATAATTTTGACTCAATATTCATGAAATTTAGATTATTTGTCTAGTCACAAGGATGAAGCCTATTGACAATGGGAATGTTCTGTTGGATATCTTGGGAAAAGTGGCATTATTGACAAAATCCTTGTTAGCAATGTAGATGGTACAATTTTTGTCCAATCTTCATAAAACATGTTCAGAAGGTATGTCTAGTCACAAGGATGAAGACTATTTAGAATTAGAATGTTCTTTTGGATATCATGAGACAAGGTGCAATCATTTCTCACCTTGTGAATCTCAGTTCAGGTGAGCGATTAAGGACCATCATGGTCCTCTTGTCTTTGAATTTGGAACAGTCTAAAATTTTGTTGTTTGGTCATGGGTTAACTGGACTGACTGGTTCCCTTTTTCAGGTCCAAAAAAAGATGCGCAGGCAGCCAGGGAGTTCATCTTGCGTATGTTTGTTGACCTTAACCCTGACCCTGACAAAATTATTTACTCACATTTTACTTGTGGAACAGGTTAGTGATATGTTATTTACCATTTACACTGAACTATATCACGGTGGATAATCAAGTGATACAATATTTTCAGAAAATCTTTAATTATTTTGTAAATACTGAACCGATTTGAATTCAGTTTGAAGCAGAGAATGTGGACAGACGTCACGTATTAGATGGATGTAGCTGATTTTTGAAAAATCAACTGATAAAAAAGTAATTGAAGATAAACCATAATTTTGGTTTATCTTCAATAACTTTTTTATCAGTTGATTTTTCAAAAATCCAACACGTCCAGCTTATTCCTTGTATTTTTCCACCTTCTCTGCTTCAAACATAATTCGAATTGGTCAAGTATTAAGAAAGATATTGGAGATTATCGGGAATTCTGAGTCACATGATTATACACCGTGTATATATAAGAGGGAGTAATGGCATTTCTAAAGAGCAAAATATCATTTCGATGGCTCAGCATGAAATGGTTGTAACTGACTATAAACATATAGGCAGTTACAATTGTTTCGCGCTGAGCCATCAATTTGTTGTTCATCAAGCCCTTTATTGCGAGTACTCAGTCATTAAATGAGTACCCATGGCATAGGGTTTCGATTAAAAATTACAATGCCTTTACCCTCTTTTATCTGTTGCTTTGATTTAAAATCGTACATACACATATCTACCAACAAATTCGGTGGCTTTTCAAATCATAATTTCTCAATAGTTTTTGACCCAGAAACATAAAAATTTTTGAATTCATATACACTTTGAATTGTCATCTTTGAATTTGGAGCTGTCTTAATTTTTCCTGTTTGGTAATGGGTTAAATATGAACCAAATAGACTTGACAACCTTTCACATAGAAAGCAAAGAGTGGAATGCTACTACATAAAAAACAAGCCAAATGAGCCAAGTTCATGGAAAAGGTCCCTTTGGGCTTTTGAGCCAAGCATGGTTCAAGATCAGCCAGGGTATACACACAGTTTGATCAGGAACCATGTTGGTGCTCCAATAGCTTCTTTATGACATGTAGCAACTATACAAGAGCAGCATGGTCAAACAACACTTAGGCACAGGCTGATCATGAAACATGGCTGTCTCATATGTTATAAAGGATCTTTTTCAAGATCTTGGCTCAAATATTTTCATACTTTTCTTTCCTTTCAGATACAGAAAATATACGGTTTGTGTTTGCGGCCGTTAAGGATACGATTTTACAACTGAATCTAAAGGAGTATAACTTAGTGTGAAAAAAATGGTGTTTTAGGCAACCCTTGTCGAGCCTGTGACCCCGACTTGCCGGGCTGATTGAAGCTTTTACAGACAACATAGATTAAGATCGGCCTGCATGTTTTTACCGGGACATACAGACTGATCTTGCCCAAACACTGGCTGAGTGAAATACCGGTAGAATTTATCTTCTGGAATAAAAAGCTTCTCAATTAAGCGACCTAAGACTGGTTTAATTATTTGTAAAATAAACAAGGATCGCTTGTTATTAGAATAAATTTGTATGTGGCTTGTACAAGGGTTTATAGACCTTCACCGACTTTGTAAAGTGACCTTGACCTAATTTCTTCATTACTCCATTTTGATGGCTTGTGAATGTGTGAAACAACGTGATCGTAAACTCTAGGATGCCGGCCGGGTGTGGAAATGTTGTGCTTCGTTTGTTTGTATTGCGGGAAAATGGGACTCGGGAGAAAAAAAGAATGAAAGAAGAGTATATCTGAATACTCGGATGAATTACTTTGAGCTTTGATCTTGAAAAAGGGGCGCTAATGACATTTGATACTACCATGTTTACTGATCACCCTTTGATCAAATGTAGTCTAATGATAATGCACGCTTTTCCTTAACAAGCAATGGAAAAAAACATGAGTCTTGATCAGACTGTGCGAATGCATAGGCTGATCTGGATCCATGCTGGTCTATAATTCCATGATGGAACATACTGCATCTCCTGGATCATTATACAATTAAGCTGGATCCTGATCAGAGTGCAAATATCCACAGGACAATCTGTGGCCATGTTAGTCTCAAATGTTTCATGGGCCTCTCTTCAAGATACAAGCGGATTTACACGCCCTTTCTGCTCAGTGATACAATATGAGTGAACGCCTTGCTGGTATAGAGTTGATACATCCGTCGTGATCAGTTTTCAGTGATGACGGACAGACACACAAAAGTTTGGAAATATGCCTGTATTTGTGTATATGTTTTGTACAGTGGTTCGATTAGCTACGTCTCTTCATTTTGACCCATTTCCACTTAGCGAAAGGACGGATCTGTTAATATAGCGTCGGTTACATTGTGGTGATACCGACCAATTGGACCGTCGAGTTTTTGTCATTATCACATGGTGACTGCCGGACATTCATCTTTTTATAAATCGGCGGTTTAATTGCGAGAGCCCTTTTTCTCATCAACGTTGTAGAACTTAGAAAACACAAAAAAGACTAGAAAATTAATCCTTTCCCAAACAGCAAAAGTTAAAGGTTGTCCGAATGGAAAGCTGATGCAGACGACTAAATGGGTGTTGGTAAAGTTCTGATTAATGTACAGTTTTGCACATTGATTATTGAAACAAAAGGAGAAAATTCTGGCTATTAGCATTTTCTTCTGTCTCAATATTATTCCTAGGATTTACTATTAGAGTTGTCAAACTGTGTTTCTGTTTGGGAAAGAATTAAGCTGTAAACGACAAGTTGTGGATATATTTTGTGTGCAATGTATTTTTATTGTATGATGTCATGACAATTTTGTAACTATGGTTACCAAAGTGTAAATGAATTTCTTTGTTTATGAATGTGATTTCTCTATGAGATTTTTGGGACAAAAATATATGGAGATGAATTGTAAAGCGTATCAGACTCAAAAATATTCATAATATCATTTATTAATTTGTTAACCCTCCCCCAAGCAATGCCTAGTTTCGGCGTCTCAAATAGAAAGTTTTGGAAAACATTGATGCAATAGAAGAAAATGCTGAGAATTTTGTTGTCTGCAGCATTTTTCAAAACTGATAAAAGCATGATATTTTTGGTACATGTATGTCAAAATCAGGTCTTGAATTGAAATAGAGTTAAAATTTACTGATTTATTTGTGGCATGTTAATTTCACTCATATTTTACATTTTTTGTTGACAAGTCATAATATATTTTGTAAAAAAGGAAAAGATCTGATATGCAGCTTATAAAGAGCATTAAAATATACCCTTTCATACGGAATCCTGTTTCCGCCATCCACTTTTCTACCTTTATACAACACAAAAAGTCGAAAATAGTGGGACTAACTTCTACTTTTCTACCAAAATGTTACCTAGAAATGTAGAAAACTTTAAGTTTTGTCTGTGACAATTGTCAGAAATTAGTGTGACTAACTCCACTTTTCTTCTTTTCACAAACGCAATTTTGGTAGAAAAGTGGAAGTTAGTTGCACTTATTTTGACTTTTCTATCAAAATTGAGTTTGTGAAAAGAAGAAAAGATGAAGTTAGTCTCACTTACTTCTGACAATTGTCACACTAACTTCTGACAATTGTCACAGACAAACTTCAACATTTCTACATTTGACAAACTCGATTTTCCTAGAAAAGTGGATGGCGGAAACAGGATTCCGACATGTATTTTCCTCTTGCAAAGATAATATAGGTGGTTCATCGTAGATTTACTGATTCAGTGTAAGAGCATGTAATATTGAATGCACTTGCAACAAAGTAACGCTTGGACCCTCAGAATAATGGTTGTCTATTTATTTGATATGACTGCTTTGATTTTGTACTTGTAATAAATTTCTGTAATGCCCTGTCTGTAAGAGGCTTTAAAAAGTTTATTTTGATATAATTATCCCATTCCCACACAATGACTCTTTTTGACTCCCCACAGGATAATGGCTTTGAAAAACATGGTGAAAAATGAAGAAATTGCTTGTGACAAGCAATTTCTTCATTTCCCTCAATGTTTCTACCTAAAATGACTTGAAGATGTGAAAACGAATTCATTTGAATTGTCTGCAACATGATTGAATTTGGACTGGTTAAAACTTTTGTCGTTTGGCAATAGGTTATAATTATTTTGATTGTTGAAAGGTTGCAAGATTTGAAGTGTCAAAACCCTTTCCCAAATGACAAGAAATTAGACCGTACTGATTTGGTACTAGCTGCATATAGCTGTTGATACAGATAGGATTTGTCTACATTATAGTATAGGAAAATTGAGACAAAAGGGGAGAACGTTGATCATCAGCATTTACTTCTTTTGCCTTATTGCCTCATTGTTTTGAAAAGCATTTCCTATTAGGGATGTCAAAATCTGACCAGAATTGTTGACAAAACAGCAGATATTTCTTTATGTCTAAAATGATTCACTTTATTGTTTTGTTGTATTTTGTTTGAATTTTCCTTTTACTAATAAGTCGACTTTTGGACAAATGCTATCACTGGCATTTGAGTACATTTCAACAAACCATACATTTCAACTCCTATGTTATTTAGTGTGTATGAATAACATTAAGACACGAGCTGTTGAAAATACTGTGGAGAAAAGAAGACTATGCTGCTATCCTTTTGGCAGAATGTTTTCAAAACTTTCTGAAAGTGATCTGTAATGGCTTTAGGTAGAATGTCTGCTTTTCTAGAGTTGGGCATATTCTATATTTCAGTAGATATCAAACAGTTTTTGAATATCACAACGCAATTTTGCCGTTATTTGTGACAACAGAAATTTGCTCAGTTATTGGCATTTCAAAACAAACTTCAATAATGAAGCTACAATTGTCAGTTGTTGTTTTTCACTGATAATGGCAAAGTTGCATAAAGTGTTTGGTACCTAATGATGGATGGAATATGTCATTGCTTTTCAACAAAAAACTTGTAACTGCAGCTTAAAGCAAGCTGCAGTTAAAGGGTATTTGTTGAAAAGCAGCAATATTCCTCAAGATAAACTGTTTTATGTTTATGTTGTACAATAACAAAAGTATGCTTCAAAATCAAGTCTATTGGTTTTGAGACAACAGACTCATTTTGCTTAAAGCTTTTGTAAAGTTTGTTCTGTTATGCATGGGTAATGTAATGATTAAATGAAATTTGATGTGTCTAAATGTTGGCGGAAAAACAAAAAAATATCATGTGCATCATATTTTAATTCATTAAATCTTTTGTAGGTCTTTTTGTATTTTAATAACTTTGGTTTTGTCATTTGAACTTTTCCGTATTCTGATATTCATACAGAATTTTTGTATCTGCATGTATTCAAAATTTACAGTAGCTTTACAATTGTGTCAATTGTATGGCCAACAAAATATCAACATCATTTCGCTTCTTTCAACAAAAACATCGTAACTGCAGTTACAAGGTTTTTGTTGTTGAGTGACGGTTTCTTGAATGATAATTCCAAAATTATTTTCATACACGATTCCCATTTCTACTCATTGTCATTGATTTTGTTTTCCCCAAAAAATATTAGACTGTGTTTTTCACAGAAAAGGATAGTAATCACTTTTTATACTGCATATTTATAATGATTTTTTTGCGACATGTGTATTGTTTCACTCTTGTATGGACTCAAAGATTATTTAACCCTTTCCCAAACAAGACCTGGTTTTGACGTCCCTTATAGAAACTGCTTTGGAAAACATTGAAACAAAAGAAGAAACTGCTGATAACCAGCAGTTTCTCCTTTTGTCTCAATATTTTCTATGCCATATTTTACACAAATCTTATCTTAGGTAACATCCATTTTGTCATTTGTAGCTGTTTTCGAAGTGGATAACCGTAAAATTTTGTTGTTTGGGAAAGGGTTAAAAAACAAATGGACAAGCGTATTGTTCAATATGTATTTAGTTAATCAGTTAATCCCTTAGCAAATGAATCCCAAAAATTTAATTAAACTTCTTTAAATGTTTCAAAATGTTCAGATAAAATGACATTTTGAGATGAAATGAAGCCAAAAATAAAAAGGAAATGGCCAGTGTAATTGCAAAACCTTTTAACTCCAGCTTTAATCAAGCTGGAGTTACCAGGTTTTGCAAAAACACTGACGAAATAGAATTCTTATTAGAAGCCCATTAAAAAGGTTTGTTCGGAGACACTTGTGAAACGGACAAGATAAATGCTTGGCATTCCTTTCTTGAACGACCGTGTTTTCTTTTCCCTGGGACTTTCTCATGAGCTGTAATCTCTGGTTTGAGACATACAAGGATCGGTAGCCCTTTCCCCTAAACAAGACCTGGTTTTGATGTTGCTAATAAAAAAGGCTTGGGAAAACATCCGAGACAAAAGAAAAAAAAAAAACTACTGATAACCAGCAATTTCTCCTTTTGTCTCAATATTTTCTATGCTATGTAGTAGACAAATTTCATCTTTATCAACATCTGTTTTGACGTCCGGGACAGTTTTCAAATGGGACCACCTCAAAATTATGTTGCTTAGGAAAGGGATAAATCAGAAAGTACTGTAATATTTACGCTTTCTCCTCATGTCAATTTCTGTGTATCTAAGTCTTAATGACAATCACTTGCACATTTACCAGGGCTCCATGAAAAAAGAGATGAATGACATTTTATATGTTTTGAAATCACAAGGAATCAGCTTGAATATGGAACAAGTCACTTGCCATTTAAGATAACCACATATGTCAGGATAGGCCTGTGTCTAAACTCATTCTGATCTTAATTCATGGTGTTTCTTAACACTATCTAGAAGTCGTTAGAAAACACTATGAATCATGATCAAACTGCATATGGATAGGGTATGCTTTTCCAGCTTAAATGGTTACTTTAAATAGGAAAGCTTCTTACATTTTCAAATGTCAGTATGTCCTCTTTGGAGCCCACACTTTTCTGAATCATGTGTTCTAAATAACCCTAAAGTGTTCAAGAAAAAGCTGACAAAGTCGAACCTCTATTTTATGTAATCTTTAGAAATGTCAATTTTCAAATGTCTGTCATTTTCTAGAAAGCTATTCATTGTTGACAAAACGTAAATAAATGTACAGTTACTATGCTATTTCATGATGTGTTTTGTTTCATATCTTGAAAAGCATGAAGATAAAAAAAAACAAAGTTCTGGTATTTTTACAATTTAGTTCATTTATGATGTAACTGAGAAAATATTGAGGCAAAGGGAGAAAATGCTTGTAATCATCATTTTCATCTCTTGTCTTAATGTTTTCCAAGCATTTTCTGTCAGGCGCATCAAAAAAGCATCACTGTTTGTGAATGGGTTCTAATCTTGTCACAAGTAAATCACACGAAAGTATAATGCTTTCAAAATTAAAGGAAACCCGATACAATTGTTTTGGTTTATCAAAACCACTATAACTGTTCACAGCTACAGAGAGGGGCTTATCGTTTTTGAAAATGCAATATTTCATTTATTTTTCATCAAACCCTATTTTGTGGGTACTCATTGGAATTGTCTCATCGAGACGATTCCAATGAGTACTCACAACATATGGTTTGGGATTATAAATAACATATTTAGAATGTCTTTATTCCTTTTATCTGTTGCTCTGACTGTTTGTCTATTAATTTTGAAAGCATTATACATGCCATTATGTATAGCTGTCAACATTAAAATATTGTGAATGAAATTCGTATAGAATGGAAACAGCTTTAAGTTTTGAGTCTTTTTCCAATACAATTGGATGCGATTAAAGGGTCATTAAAACAATGAAATAAACCCTTTATTGAGAATTTGAGATCAGCTTGTTCTAAAGTACAGTCTGATAATGATCAATGCCGTTCTCTTATTATTTCTACAAGTCACAAAGAAGTTGTAAAGGAACAGCATTCACCTTTAACAGACTGTCATAGTGCATATGGACAGACTGATTCGGATTTAGAAATGCCAGTCCGAGCAATTATATTTGGAAAAGATGTAACATCCTTTTGTGTGTTGAAGTGGTTTTCATGCTAAAATGTACAATTTTCATTTTGAATCATATAGTTCTTCAAAAAACCCAAAAGAAACTGGCCGAAATAAGTGAATGTACTTGCTTTTAATATCGAAAATTCTTGGATTTTGTTGGATTTTAGAGTTTTTTCCAGACATGAAAACCTTGCTTTAAATCCTTAATGCCTTTATTGTGCATAGGCAAGTAGTGAAACAAGGCATTTACATCCTAATTTTGAATACCAAAGTGCAGAAAAAGTAAAAGAAACAATGATATGAACATACACTAATAAATCCGAAATAAATTGACATCTTCAAATTTTGAAACAAATACTTGTAATCGAAAACGTGTAGTTTGTAGGATTTACTCTTTATAGATATGCAAGATTGTACGTTTTAGAATGATAGCTCACATTTCCCCTTTTCCGAACTAATTATCATTTGTAACAAAGTGCTGCGTATACGTTTTCATTTTTATTATGTAACTTTGTACAATGTTAAAATGCCTAAGTTATATTTGTATAGACTTTTATCATTAAAAACATGTTGATAAAGTGAGTATAAAGTGAATGGGGTTTTGTGTTCAGTATTTTCCTTTCCACCAATGGTTTGATAATCGCTAACCTATAAATCTGGGCAAGCCGCTGTAGGCTCGGTAAAAATATTGTGGTGGCACTGGTATGAGAAATGGCAGGAATCCATGGTTAGGCACTCCAGTCGCCGCGATATGTCCATAGCAGTTGAAAGAGGCGTTAAAATATGTTAATAATTCTATCTGTCAATTTTCTTCCACTCTGAAAAGGATGGGTTTTATTGCACTGGAATTACCTCTGCTGACATAGCTCACTCGATTGCCCTTGATCAAGTTGATTTGTTCGGCAGTGGTAAACAAGCAATAAGCGGTATTTGTTATTGAGGCATCCTGAGATAAAAATACTGATGTTTCTTTAGCCTCAACTGTTGAATACTTCATCAAAGCGTCAATAATATTCCATCTTTCGGTTTGACTTTTATAGCAAATTAGAAAGACTTGAGTGGTGAAGACTCGATCCAACAACATGGTTATAAGTAGAGCGAATTTATGACAAAATTCCCTTAGAACAAAATCCGCTTGGTCATTTTGGCATAGGCGGACAAAATCCCCTCGACAGAATTACTAGGTCGGACAAACTCTCCTTGATAGAATTGCTAGGGCAGACAAAATACCCTCGGTAAAATTTCTAGGGCGGACTAAATAAATATAATTTATATGGCGGCGAAAATACCCTTAATGAAATATCAAGGGTAGACAAAATCCCCTCTGTAGGTGGAGTCGCACCCAATGATATACAACGACAATGACAATAGCACAGAAAAGATTGAGTATAAGGAAGAAATGTCGGTTATACACAGTTTCTTCTTTAGCCTCAATAATTTCTCGATCAAATACTTATCTTGTCGTCAAGACCAGTATTGCTTGTGTTAATGAAAGAGTAAGATATGACTTGTATGAAATGTAGTTATTGTCGGATAACACCGCAAACCACCTAATATGGCCGAGAAAGTGCGACAACATCTAGAACGGCTTTTGTCTGCCGGCATAAGGAAATCCAAATCCCCATGGGCGAGTAACCTCGTGTTGGTCAGAAAGAAGAACGGGAATCTAAGAATGTTTTTCGACTACAGATGCCTCAACAACAGAACAGTAAAGGACGCTTATGCTCTTCCTCGGATAGAAGAGATCTTCGATGTCTTAAAAGGAAGCAAACAATTCTCCACAATTAACATTAAGTCTGGCTATCACCAGGAGTTAGAAGAAGACCATCAAAAGATGACAGCGTTTACTGTAGGACCACTACTAGGCTTCTTCGAATACAACAGGATGCCATTCGGACTCTCGAATTCGCCAGCCACCTACCAACGACTTAAGGAAGAGCGTCCATGTGACTTTAATATGACCATCTGCGTTATATTCTTAGATGACCTGATAGTCTCCGGATATTCGTTCGAATAATATCTCCACAGGTTGGACCTTGTACTAACCTGCCTAGCTCAGTGCAATCTGAAGGTGTCACCACAGAAATAAGATGTATAATTATCCCGGAGAAGGTTGTATTTCTGGGACATGTGGGTGCTGTAGACATCGAGACGGATCCCGCAAAGATTGAGAAGATACGAAACTGGCCGTCACCAGCTAACCCAGACGAGTAAAGGTCGTTTTAATCATTCGCAGGTTATTACCTGAGAGTCATCAAGGATTTCATCAAGATGACGAGACCTTTGGCAGAACTACTCCCACCTATATCAAAGAAGAAGGGAAAGTCCAAGACACAAGATGAGTTTAAGTGGACAGAGAATGAAGAGGAAACCTTTGGAAAGCTTAAAGAAAATTCTGTCGACACCACCACTACTAGCTTACCCTGATTTTTTGTTTCCTTTTGAGCTTCACACAGATGCGTCGACCAGAGGCCTAGGTGCAGTTTTGTAGAAAGTGTAAGATGATAAGACGAGGGTGATTGCGTATGCCAGCCGTTCATTGTCCAAGTCGGAGAAGAACTATAGCGCTTTTAAGTTAAGGTTCATGGCGTTGAAATGGGCTGTAACAGACATTTTCTGATAAACTCTGAATCATTCCACAGTACTCACGGACAACAACCTCTCACCTATATTTTGACCTAAGCAAACTTAGATGCCACAGGACATCGTTGGGCCTCTGCACTCGGAGGATACTCATTCGATATCTTTTATCGCTCAGGATTGAAGAACACTGACTCAGATACGATGAGTAGATACACCTTGTGAGCCTGGAGTCAATAAAGGCAGTATGTAACTCAATACAGCTACCCTATATAGAGACCTTGTCGATCTGCTCTTTAGAAATTGTTGAAACAAATGAGATGCCTGGTCAGAGTTTGGCATTGAAAGAACGAAGGGAAGTCCGAAAGATGCAGAGCAGATCCGCTGATAGAGAGATGGAGAAAAGCGGTAATAGACCAGATAATGCCAAGACAAGTGTGGAGTAACGACGACCTAACAATGAATAAACAGTTCAAGAATTTCACAATGAATCGGGGGTTTACTGTTTAGGATAGTGAAAGAAGAGAAGGATATAGAACAGCTGGTCATATCATCGGAAGCGAGAGATGAAGTTCGTAAGAGTCTTCAAAACGACGTAGGACACCCCAGAAATGAGAGAACGATTCTACTGACCAAGCATGCCAAACTCCGTAGATAGATAGGTAGGAAAATGCGAAAGATGTTTGAGGAGGAAATAGTCTACGAATCAAAGAGCGCCGCTAGCAAACGTGACCACGGCTTACCATCTAGAGCTCGTCTGTTTTGACTATCTGACGTGGGAACCTTCCAAGGGTGGTATTGCAAACACTTTTGGTGATTACAGACCACTTTACAAAGTATGCCACGGCGATGCCAACCTAAAATCAGACAGCTCATACTACAGCAGCGGCATTCTACAACTTTGTGGTAAAGTTTGGGATACCGTTACGTCTCAACTCGGACCAGGGAGCAAATTTTGAAAGCGACATTATAAAAAAAGCTTTGCCTCCTGATGAAAATGACAAAGTCACATACGACTCCATACCATCCACATGGTAATGCTGGTCCAGAGCGCTTTAATAGGACGTTGTTGGATATGCTTGGGACTTCACAACCGAACCAGAAGGAAAACTGAAGAAATACATATATTCTCTAGCCTACTTCTATAACTTCACTCCGAATGAATCAACCAGATTCAGCCCGTTTGAGTTGATGTTCGGACGTTAACCGAAGCTACCTGTAGATGTGGAGTACATCAGTGTTACAGAAGAGCCAAAGACAAGGACCACACGAGAATATATAGAAGACCTTAGGGATAGAATAGAAACTACAAGAGAGATAGTTGAAAGGCATGTTGGCTTAGCAAAGAAGAAACAGAAACACCAGTACGATAAGAGAGCTATGGCAGTTGAGTTTTTATCAGTGTCCAGTGAGTTATCAAGGAATATTCCTGTCCAGTTTGGTTTGAATTGGCCAAACAGTTGATTTTTAAATGATTTTTAAAGAATTTACTTTTGATTTCTTCCGACATATCTCTGATAAGCCCCGCCCTGCCGCGCCAACATTTTTTGAACGTGCATTGAAGACAGTCACTAAGAAAATATTCCTGCTACGTTTGCTTCAACTTGACCCTATGGTTGATATTTTAAGAATGTTCTCATGATTTCTCTATTATAGACTAAGTTTGATAAGCACCGCCCAATTTTGTTGACTAATCAAAAATTTGAAAACAAGATTTTAAAAGGGTTACCCAAGGAAGATTTCTGTCACATTTGGTAACAATTGACTCAATGATTAAGAAGATTTTTGAAGAATCATTTGACAAGTTCTCTAAATCTGATAATCCCCGCCCAGTCACGTCCACATTTTTTGATGAATCAAAAATTCATGAACACGCATTGAAGACAGTCACAAAAGAAACATTCCTGCGAAGTTTGGTACAAATTGGACCAATAGTTGCTTTTGTAAGATTTCTTCATGATTTCTCTCCGTCTGATAATCCCCGCCGGGCGCCCTGTCACGCCCACATTTTTTGAGACATAAAAAATTTGAAAACAAGTTTTAAAAGGGTCACCAAAGGAACATTTCTGCCACATTTGGTAACAATTGACTCAGTGGTTAAGGAGAAGAAGATTTTTGAAGAATTATTTGACGATTTCTTTAAGTCTGATAAGTCCCGCCCAGCCACACCAACATTCTTTGACGAATCAATAATTCATGAACACGCATTGAAGACAGTCACAAAAGAACCAATTTCTTGTCAAGTTTGGTACAAATTTGATCAATAGTTGATTTTTAAAGAATTTTTTCATGATTTTTCTAAGAGTCTGATAAGCCCCGTCCTGCCACGCCCACCTTTTTTGACGAATCAAAAATTTGAAAACAAGTTTTGTGAAAGATCACTTTCGGAACATGCCTGTCAAGTTTGGTTAGGTTTGGCGAAGTGGTTAAGGAGGAGAAGGTGTTTAAAGCAATTGTTGACGACTTCCGACGACCGACGCACAACGGACAAAGGGTGATCACAAAAGCTCACCTTGAGCATGTTGCTCAGGTGAGCTTAAAAGCTTAGATAGCCACCATGTTCTCCTTTTGCCAATAGTTCCGTGCTTTAATGAACACTTATTCCAATTGTATTTAACATACATTGTCACATGCAGTAGCTATCAAAGTGGATAGCTCTAAAATTAGTATATCACTTTGAAGAGAGACCCATTACCACACAGAGACACATTTTGATGCCCAACAAGATAAAGGATTTGGAAAACATCCTGTGACAAGCAATTTCTTCATTTCCCACAATGTTTTCTACCCAAAAGACCAAGCAAATCCAATTTAATTCACATAAAATTGTTTTATGCAATGTATGAATTTGGACAAGTCTAAAATTTATTGTCTGGTAGATTGGTAAAAGGGCAATATTAGGAGCTAGTCAACAACAAAGAAATAGAAATGGACTGTTTTTATGTAACTTCATAAATAAACATTTTCACAAAAATAAAGAACTCTAACACAACTAAATAAAAAGATAAACACAAAAGATTCAATGCTGATAATCGGTACAGGCGTAATTTATCACAATAAATAAATTATCACAGATTTTTTGTAAAAAGGGAAAAAACCACTAGATTTTAATAAAACAACTCAACCTGTTTCCCCTTTTTCCAGTGTTCATTTTTTTCTTAAAAAAATTTACTTATTCGAGCAATATATTATAATTCGTAAACTGTGTCGGCTTTAATTTTCTATACACAAGTATGAAACAGGAGGTTGAAAAGGGTAATTAACCATTATCTAAATGACAGCATATTAGGACAGTCCAAATTGAAGCCTGCTGCAGACAAAGCAGACATTAATAAAGACAGGATTTGTGTATTGCTTTGCACAAAAATATTGAGACAAAATGGGAAGTGCTGGTTATCAGCATTTTCTTCTTTTGTATCATAATCAGTATTTCTCAAGCCCTCTCAGAAAATGAGGAAAGGATTAAACAATTTCTTTGGTTGCAACCATTCTACAAGTCTATAAATCTACTGTTTTCATGACCCCTTATTAAAACAAGAGGACCATGATGGTCCTTAATCGCTCACCTGAACCTAGTTATAATGAAAGTCCCAAAGATGTCAAGTTCAATATCACATGATTTAAGATGCGAGACCATGATCCAGCTGAAAACTGCATTCATAATCTTAAACGATCAATATTTGTGGCTGTTACAGTAAAAACAAAGTTGAAGAAAACAATTCTGTCACAGTCAAGGGCACATAACTCTGTTCTGATGAAGATATTCTCATCAACATTATATCCAAGTTTTTTTTTCAAGGGTCAATACCGTATAGCACTTTATTTCTGCGGGGACTTTATTTCTGCTATTTCTGCGGTCGTGTACGGCACCGCAGAAATAAAATCCGCAGAATATTAATCCTGAATGTAGAGGTTCTTGTCATTCGGTAATTTTAGTCAGTACATGGACAAGTTAAACTGTTACCACCCAATGGAAAGAACAATATCATAACAATGGAGTGATTTCCTATTCAAAAATGGTGTAACTACGGCTTTAACTTAAGTGTAGATAAGACATTTTAGTTCATTAATAAACAATGATTTGGCAAGTTTGACTGATTTGTAACAGTTTGACACGTCTTTCTTTTCACACCTATCTGTATACGGCATTGTTTCCCATAACGCCTTTATAGATACTGGTAAATGAGTGGGACTATCCCTTCACCCTAACGGAGTAATTAGAAATCGTCTTTCAAACTATGTCTGACACTAACTAAAACTGATTTGATAGCGCAGAAATAAAATATTTGATTTTACAAAATGAGAGACCGCAGAAATATGTTCCGCAGAAATTTAACCCTCCTGATTTCTGGAAAAACCGCAGAATTTGGACCCCGCACAAATAAAGTGCTATACGGTATTTATTGCTGTTTTAGTGAAAACAAAGATGAAAACGGCAATTTTGTCACCGTCAAGGGCACACAACTCTAGTTTTCTTCTCCGATCAATCTGAAAAATTAAAACATTTAAGATCTCATGGTCACCAACATTGTGACCAAGTTGTGTCTTGATTGGTCGATATTTGTGTTTGTTAGAGTGAAAATAAAGTCGAAAACGGTAATTTTATTGAATTCAAGGGCAAATAACTCTGGTTTCTCTTGTCCAATCATGCTGAAAATTTAGCTCATGTAGGATTTTATGACCACCAACATTGTGGCCAAGTTTTGTCTTGTTTGGTCTATAAATGTAGATGCTAAAGTGTAAACAAAGTGGAAAACGTCGAATTTGTCAAATTCAAGGGCAAATAACTCTAGACTTCCAGCTCCAATTACACAGAAATTCATGCTCATCCAAGATCTTATAGTAGCCAACATTGCGGCCAAGTTTTGTCTTGATTGGTCAATAAATGTAGATGCTACAGTGTATACTAAGTCGAAAACGGCAATTTTGTCAAATTCACGACACATAACTCCAGACTTCCTGCTCCGATCAAACTGAAAATCAAACTCATCCAAGATCTTATGGTTACCAGATTGTGGCCAAGTTTTGTCTTGATTGGTCAATATTTGTAGATGCTAGAGTGGTAACAAAGTCAAAACTAGCCATTTTTGACATTCAAGGGCACATAACTCAGGACTTCCAAGTCCGATCTGACCCAAAATCGAACTCATCCGAGAACTTATGGTCATACATGTTTTGACTAAGTTTGGTTAAGATTGGTCAATATTTGTGGGTGCTAGAGTGGTAACACCAAAATGTGGACAGACGGACGGACAGACCTACGGCTTGGTAGTTGTGTGGCAGCCTTACTTATGTGACAAAGGAAAAAGTGTTGGCACTGCACTGCCTTTGTGTGCTAAAGTCACACAAGTTTGTCCTAGCTATTGTCACACGAGCAATTTCACGAAAGTTTGTCAAATACTAGTTATCATATGCACCCGAAGTAATGCTTTGACCCTCCTAAAGGTTGCGAGCAATGCCAATCAATTCATGTAATTTTCCTTTGCATTATATAGCTTTTCGTCATAATATGGAAATAATGTCATTGCATTTTGATATCATTTCCATGTAAACAACAAGCTATTTTTCATTTTATTTGGAAGTGAACATGTCCAGTGGTTTGTTTGTTTGTTTGAATGGGTTTTACGCCGCTTTCAACAATATTGCAGTTATATCGCGGCGGTCGGAGCACCTAACAATGGATTCCTGGTATTTCTTTCAATCAGAAGTTACCGTCACACTGTGTCGATGGTCGAAGTCATTATAATAATCAGCAATTTCTCCTTATCCCTAAGTATGTTATATATTATAATTTCTTTTAACCATTTCTTCATTATGTTTGCCATTAAAAGCAGGAAGAGTGGTGCAAATATCCATTAAGAAAGTTCCCTTCAGAGCCGACTGGGGAGATGTCGCTCTGTAACTGAACATTTCTGCTGGCCTAAGCTAGTCGTGCGACGCTTTTATGACCTATCACACTAAATGGTATCATCTTTGAGTTGGAAAACATGTCATGCTCATGTAAAGACCGGAAGTACTTCATTTGACTTAACTTTACTTGGTTGATAGGGTATTCCGTAATAAATCAGTCATTTTGAAAAGTTGAAAATGTTAAGTTACCGTTGTTTATTTAAGTAAAAGAAGAAAATGCTAATAATCAGCATTTTTTCCTTTTGTCTCAATAGTTTATATGCTATACAATACACATTTACTACCTTAGAAATACTTTATTTTGTTGTCTGCAGAATCTTTCAAATTGTTAAAGTCCAAAGTTTTGCCCTGTGGGAATGGGTTAATGATGTGACTCTTTTAACAGTATCAAACAGAAAATATTGGGACAGTTGGAGAAAATGAGCACTTTTTTTTGTTTGTCCTAATAGTTTCTATAGCATTTTCAAAGAGGAAGATTTAAAGCCAGGCTTTGGCTGGGAAATTGGTTAAGATATCAGCAGTGTGTCATACTTTGGAAAATGTTAAACTAAAACAGTGTTCGTGGTATTTGAGTAACATTACTAGTGTAAACATCAAAGGCGTAGGAAGGTTTATAATATTTGGGGTGGTCAAATGTTTAAGTATGGGTGTATAATTGGGGGGCATAGGATATGCTGCCCCCTTCTAAATTATTAGGGGTAGGGGGCTGGCCCATCTTGTCCCCTCTTCCTACACCAGTGAACATTCTTTCTGTATATGCACAAATAAATTGTTATACAGACAATGCATTTTCTTCTCTTTGTATATAAAGATAACGTAAAGCAGAATCCAGGAGGCCTGTAAATTGAAAAATTATTGACATCTTCTGTGACTGTAAGACATTTGTTGGACAGATTGACTTGTGCAACTTTAGACAGAAATGGACATCTTGTGTGACTAACATTTGTTGGACAGAGTGTCTTGTGCAACTGTATGTTAGATATGGACATCTTCTGTGACTGTTGAATATTTTTTGGACAAAATGACTTGTGCAACTTGTCAAATATGGACATCTTCTGAGACTGACACATTTGTTGGACAGAGTGTCTTATGCAACTGTACATTAGATATAGAAATCTGTGACAGAGTGGAAAAAGGGTGGGAAGGGTAAAGTGACTTATATTTGGTGAACTATCGCCATTGGCAAGCACGAGCATTCACAGTACCACCTTTCTCCGCCTAGACAGATAAAGAAATAAATCAGTCATTTTGAAAAGTTGAAAATGTTAAGTTACCGTTGTTTATTTAAGTAAAAGAAGAAAATGCTAATAATCAGCATTTTTTCCTTTTGTCTCAATAGTTTATATGCTATACAATACACATTTACTACCTTAGAAATACTTTATTTTGTTGTCTGCAGAATCTTTCAAATTGTTAAAGTCCAAAGTTTTGCCCTGTGGGAATGGGTTAATGATGTGACTTTTTTAACAGTATCAAACAGAAAATATTGGGACAGTTGGAGAAAATGAGCACTTTTTTTGTTTGTCCTAATAGTTTCTATAGCATTTTCAAAGAGGAAGATTTAAAGCCAGGCTTTGGCTGGGAAATTGGTTAAGATGTCAGCAGTGTGTCATACTTTGGAAAATGTTAAACTAAAACAGTGTTCGTGGTATTTGAGTAACATTACTAGTGTAAACATCAAAGGCGTAGGAAGGTTTATAATATTGGGGGTGGTCAAATGTTTAAGTATGGGTGTATAATTGGGGGGCATAGGATATGCTGCCCCCTTCTAAATTATTAGGGGTAGGGGGCTGGCCCATCTTGTCCCCTCTTCCTACGCCAGTGAACATTCTTTCTGTATATGCACAAATAAATTGTTATACAGACAATGCATTTTCTTCTCTTTGTATATAAAGATAACGTAAAGCAGAATCCAGGAGGCCTGTAAATTGAAAAATTATTGACATCTTCTGTGACTGTAAGACATTTGTTGGACAGATTGACTTGTGCAACTTTAGACAGAAATGGACATCTTGTGTGACTAACATTTGTTGGACAGAGTGTCTTGTGCAACTGTATGTTAGATATGGACATCTTCTGTGACTGTTGAATATTTTTTGGACAAAATGACTTGTGCAACTTGTCAAATATGGACATCTTCTGAGACTGACACATTTGTTGGACAGAGTGTCTTGTGCAACTGTACATTAGATATAGAAATCTGTGACAGAGTGGAAAAAGGGTGGGAAGGGTAAAGTGACTTATATTTGGTGAACTATCGCCATTGGCAAGCACGAGCATTCACAGTACCACCTTTCTCCGCCTAGACAGATAAAGAAAAGGTTCTTACTTGGTTTGATTGCACTATTCTCAAGCTCTTCCTGTGATAAGAATCTTCTGCATTTTCCCAACTCGACTTGTAATTCATCGTTTTCCCACAGGATTCACAAAATGCCGAGCATGCTGTGTCAGGGTTTTTCCAAAATAATTCTCCAGAAAACTTTGATCCATGAATATAATTACATAATCAGTTATTTACAACTATTTCGGTCAAATCTTCAATACTCTCACGCCCCTAAGTCATCTTATTCTTGAAAGTTAACTAGAAGTTGTAGAAAGGAATTTCTTTGAATTCAAAATCAGAATTTTCAGTTTTCAAGGATATTTGGCTCAAAATTATGGGTCTTTGATCAAATGCAGCTTTAAATTTCCCTCCCATCAATGTTGATCATTTCTTTGTTTACATCGCGAAAACCCATGACATTTGTTTTTTTACAATTGTTTCTTCATTTCTCAAGAGCAAGAAATAGTTAAAACAATAAAACATCAAATAGATAACCAAATCTGAGTAAATTACTGATGAAACCTTTTGATACACAGTGCTAAAAACTTACTAAGAATTTTCAGTTGTAACTTGTAACAGGAAGTGTTGCTAGGGGGTACTTGGCTAGACTGGTTATCGATTTTCAGTATCGGCTGAGCGCTTGTTTATATGAAATCATGAAGCTTGTCATGCCTCTGATGCACCATGACTTAAACCAGTCTGGCATTTTTTAGTCCCAGTCTATTTAGTGAAATTTATGGTCTCATCCATAAAAAATCGGACGTCCGATAACGATGAAATGTCCGTATGACTACTGCTGCAAATTTTACGGACACCAGTGACCTGTCACAGAAGTTATTCTAACATGTATGGACACATTTTTCTTCTGTGACTTCCACAGAAATCATCATTTGCAGCACAGGTATCAGTTTTTACCTACAAATTGCGGCACTAGTATATCCTCGTCAACCCGGACAGACGTCCAGACGGACAGACGGATGCCGACGGACAAAAAGCGACCACAATAGCTCACCTTGAGCACTTCGTGCTCAGGTGAGCTAACAAGAGGACCATGATGGTCCTATATCGCTCACCTGAACCAAAATGATATGAGCAACACTTATGTTCAATTCAATTGATATTCATGACTTTAAGACTGAATATGAACTAATGGTCAATAACGTTGTGAAAATCAAACTCATCCAAGCTCTTATGGTGCCCAACATTGTTTTTTTTTTTTTTTAAATAATTGTAGATTCTAGAGTGTAAACAAGGTCGAAAACAGCCAAAAATGGCAAGTTTATCAAATTTAAAGGCACATAACTCTCGTCTTTCTGGTCAAATCAGACCGAAAATCAAACTCCTCTGAGATCTTACGGTCTCCAACATTGTGTCCAAGATTTGTCTTGATTGGTCAATAATTGTAGATTCTAGAGTGTAAACAAGGTCAAAAACAGCCAAAAACGGCAATTTTATCAAATTCAAGGGCACATACCTCTCGTCTTTCTGGTCAAATCAGACCGAAAATCAAACTCATCTGAGATCTTACGGTCTCCAACATTGTGTCCAAGATTTGTCTTGATTGGTCAATAATTGTAGATTCTAGAGTGTAAACAAGGTTGAAAACAGTCAAAAACGGCAATTTTATCAAATTCGAGGGCACTTAACTCTCGACTTTCTGATCACATCAGACTGAAAATCATACTCATCCATGATCTTATGCTCGCCAACATTGTGTCCAAGTTTTATTTTGATTGATTAATAATTGTAGATTCTGGAGGAACAAGGTCGAAAAGAGCCGAAAATGGCAATTTTGTCAAATTCAAGGGCACATAACTCTCGACTTTCTGATCAGATCAGACTAAAAATCAAACTCATCCCAGATCTTATGCTCCCCAACATTTTGTCCAAGTTTCGTCTTGATTTATTAATAATTGTAGATTCTAGAGCGTAAACAATGTCAAAAAACAGCCAAAAATGGCAATTTTGCCCAATTCAAGGGCGCATAACTCTCATCTTTCCGGTCAGACCTGACTGAAAATCAAACTCATCTGAGATCTTATTCTACCCAACATTGTGTCCAAGTTTTGTCTTGATTGATTAAATGATTGAAAATTCTAGAGTGTAAACAAGGTCGAAAACAGCCGAAAACGGCAATTTTGTCAAATTCAAGGGCACATATCTCTCGACTGTCTGATCAGATCAGACTGAAAATCAAACTCATCGAAGATGCTCCCCAACATTTTTTCCAAGTTTTGTCTTGATTTATAGTTAATTGTAATCTAAGGGAAGTAACACTTGACACTACTAAGGAAAAGTAGTGTCAATAGTTACTTCCCTTAGATTAATAGAGTGTAAAGCATCTGAAAATGACAATTTTGTCAAATTCCAGGGCACGTAACTCTAGACTTTCTGATCGGATCAGACTGAAAATCGAGCTCATCCGAGATCTTATGGTCTCTTATATTATGTCTAAGTTTTGTCTTGATTGATCAATAATTGTAGATGCTAGAGTGTAAACAAACTTCAAAACAGCATTTTTTGACATTCAAGGGCAGATAACTCAGCACATTCTGGTCCGATCATGCCCATAATAGAACTTGTCCTACTTGTTTTGGCCAAGTTTGATAAGATTGCCCAACTTTTGTGGATGCTAGAGTGTAAACACCCCAAATGTTGACGGACGAACGGACGCTGGACAAAAAGTGACCACAATAACTCACCTCGAGCACTTTGTGCTCAGGTGAGCTAACAAGACCTTGTTTTGACGATTCCATTCGAAAATGTTTGAGAAAACATTGAGGCTGAAAACCGGCATTTTCTCCTCCTGGACCAATCTTTCTAATTCAGTGTTTTGGCAAATAATATTGCAAGTCAATTTAAACCCTTTCCAAGGCATAAGAAATTTTTATTGCTCTAATTTAAAAGCCTTTGTACAAGACAAAATCGTTGCTCATGAAGACATTTGTGTGCAAAATGGTACAGAATATATGGAGACAACAGAAGAAAATGCTGGTTGTAAGAATTTTCTTCTTTTGCCCCAATGATTTCCTAAGCCTTTACTACATGGGACGTCAAAACCAGATCTTACTTGGGAAAGGGCTAAAGTTAATACATTTTAAATACTTTTGAGCTAATCCACATTAACACTATTGTATGTGTATAATATCTTTATCATAAACAAAATTTGGTGATTGTAAATATTTTCTTTGCTTGTTATTAGGGCTAAAATGAGTTTCAGAGTACCTGCGGATAGGGTAAAACTGACCAGTACTTGCGTACAAATTTACTATGTGTTACCAGATGATTCATTGTGGTTATCAAATTTTATCAACAATTTTCAAAACATTCTAGACAATCAAAACATAGATCTATATGACACATACTTGTACCAAAGCTTATTAGAAAATTTGGTTTGTTACAAGATATAAGACATAAAATAGAAGATATATTTCTAGACATTGCTTGGTGTTGCCTGTTGATACCTAGCACCTGCATATGTTTTGAACAACAACAAAAAAAAAACAACAAGATGTGTTTGTGAAACACAAATGCCCTGAAAAGGCCAATATCAAGTTTTCGGACGGACAGTCTGACATGAGTAAAACAACGCATAGAGACAACAAAATTCAGAATGAAGAGAAATATCTATTTGTGCGGTACTCATGGGTGATTGTCAGACATATACCCAAGTAGTGACTTTGTACTTATTTCAGCCCTAGTTGTCATCAATCACCAAATTCTGCCATCCGCATACAGAGGATGGGCTAGTCTGTATGCACATTTTTTCAACTGAGCTTCTTTAGTTGTCAAGTCTTTTCATTGGCTTGGCACAAATATATAATAACTGTTTGCGACAGTTTTGTGCTAGCGCCATGAATTATCTAAGAATTACAATTTCTACCAAATTCTGCCGTCTGCGTACGCAGGGTGTGCGAGTCTGTAGGCATGCCTTTTCCACTGAGCTTCAGTAGTTGTTATAATGAGATTTCTGTGAGATGCCTCTGCTTTGGCTCGTTCCTTTAGTCTGATTTCCCTGTCAGCTCTGAAAAAAATAAGACAAATGTCACCTGTCATGCTAAAAGGGAACTTCTAGATAACAAGCAAAAGTATGAGGGTTGATTGGTAGGAAGTGAGCCTCTCATAGAAGTGGTCAAGCAAGTATGTCCATTTTCAGGCCATGTATTCTCTGGCTATATAAAGGTGTGCAGCCAAAAAACTGGTGTCATTTGGTTAGTTTATGTTGAAGAGAGGTAGTACCCTAAAGTAAACCGGGCAAGTGGCTTTTGCAAAATGGACAAGGTTGCTGAAAGAGCAGTGATTTAATATCTGTATAAAAAGGGTCCAACTTCGAAGGCCATCCATGCTCGTAAAGAGATGGATAGGGGAGTTCAAGCGCGGTAGGCAGAGTCTTGAGGACGACGTCCGCCCTGGTAGGCCTGTCACCGATGCAACACCAGAAGTGGTCAATAAAGTCAATGAATTAAGGGCCAAATAATTAATGGACAGTATTATCATATGCATCACTTTTAAGGCAACTGAGAGAAACCATCCAGCTCAAACGCCGTGGAAAACTCAGCAAAGGTGTACTGTTCCACCAGGACAATGCCCCTGTTCAAAAATCTGCCATTGCCATGGCTGCCATCAATGACTGTGGATTTGAACTAGTAGAACACCCGCCTTATTCACCTGATCTTGCCCCATCAGACTTTCACCTGTTTCCACAGTTGAAAAGAGCTATTGCTGGTACCCACTATCAGTCAGATGATGACGTCATACATGCAGTGGAGGCCTTTCTGGACGATCAGGAGGAGTTCTACAAAAGTGGCATTGAGGCCTTAAAACATTGCTGGCAAAAGTGTATGACAAAGAAGGGGATTATCTTGAAAAATAAAATCGTTTGACAGTTACAATTCAAAACTTTCTATGTGAGGCTCACTACTTATCAATCAACCCTCGTATCTATCCTAGTATGTCTGCGCAGACTGACAAGGATTGAAACTTTTTACTTTAGCCTGCTACCAGGCTGCAACATTTTAGATACTTCCAAATTCAATTCCAGACAACAATTTTAAGTGAATGAATTTATTTTTTGGTCTTTCTGGAGAAAAAATTGTGACAAGCAATTTCTTTATTTTCCAGAATGTTTTCAAAAACCTTGATCTAGTGGGGAATCAAAATGTGTCACTGTGTGGTAATGGGATAAGGTAACTTTCCTGATCTGGATTGGTTTTGCACAGTATTTGTATTCATAAAGGCTATTATGCTAACTTGTCTAACTTTCAGCTCTGATCCTGAATTTGCTCCTCCTTTGTACATACATGATTTATTTACTGAGACCAGATGTATTCATCAGCTTGTTTGCAAATGCTTCATTTTGGTAATGCCAAGGTGCCTTCCATAATGAAAGGTCTTGGAATTTTCTTCATTGATTTATCGCTTCAATATTTTTCATGAATGAGGAAATTAACTACATTTATGAGGAAAAACTTTGCAGAAAATGGAAAACAAGATTCCTCAAAATGCAGTTTATCAGCTTAAATTGTGTGCAAACACTTGCAATTATGTGTATATCCAATCTACACTAGTAAGTGTCATGGGCTATTATAATTTTCTTGAGACTAAGTCCTACTGTACACTTCTGCGAAGTGTGAAGAAAATCTGACAGAATGTGAAGGAGATGTCCAAACAAGGTTTGGCTGATGGAACAACCAACCAATCGTCAGACCAACGTCGGTCACTTACGCTGCAATTTTCTCCAACTGTGAACTGACTTCATTGTCAACTTTGATTTTCACATCTGATATCAGGAACGGCTGACCAAAGATTTTTGCCTGAAATGGACACATTTAGCTGAAATTTTAAAAAGGACACAGATGACATTTGAAATCAACATGTTTAAAATAAGATTAACCCTTTCCCAAACAAAACCTGGTTTTAACGTCCCTATAAGAAAAGGCTTGAGAAAATATTGAGGTAAAAGAAGAATCAGAATTTTCTCATTTCGCCTCAATATTTTTCATAATATAGTGTACACAAATCCAATCTTTATCAACATCCAATTTGTGGTATGCAACACCCTTTGAATCTGAACTGTAAAACGTTTTTACACTAGGAATCTTAGAGAAAACATTTTTCTTCTATTTTTCCAAAGCTCTCTCTTGAAATATTGAAATTAGCAGCAGGGATACATGTTTAGTGTGCTTTTAACTTAAATGACCCTCTAACAATTATCAGCTGGAAACCATGTTAGTCTAAACATGACCCCCTTAATAAGAACAAGGGGGCATAAAGACCCCCTGTCAAAAAAGTCTAGGGCAGTCTGTAGGTGTAGTTTGGAAAGTTCTTATTACCTCTCCATTATTAAAGAGATCAAGCGCTTTCTGTACTGACTCTATATTTGCCATTACCGCCCATCCACAGCTATTCACACTTCTGGTAACCGGCATTCAAATAAGACCACCATATTTTTGTAGCGTTAAAATATTGAAATCATGAGTTGTGTGAAAAAAAAACATTACATCGCCTTTCAACAAAAAACCTCGTATCTACAGCTTGTTTTAAGCTGCAGTTACGAGGTTTTTGTTGAAAAGCAGCGATAAATACCTCTCCATTATTAAAGAGATCGAGAGCTTTCTGTACTGACTCTATATCTGCCATTACCGCCCATCCACAGCCATTCACACTTCTTGTAACTGGGTCCTACAATAAATGACTGATCCTTTTCCAAACAGCAAAAAATTACTACCCAGTCTTTTGGGAAAGGGTTTATTTGGGTTTAAAGCCCCTCTCAACTGCTATGGTCATATCACTAACTCCTGGTGCGGATTGTATTAACTTTGGTTAGTGCTAACCAAATGGCTAAATACCCATTTTGGTTAGATTTCCCTATAACAACACAGGCAATTTTAACCAAAACAAGTATTCAAACATTAGGCTAGTGCTAACCAATGTTTATACAACCAGACCCTGGAAGCTGTTTGGGCTAAACTTTTCTCAAACAATACATGTCTCAAACCCTCTAAAAGAAACAGCTAAGGAATACAAGTGAGGCAAAAGAAGAAAACATTAATGAAGTTGAACAGCCTTTTCTCGTGGAGCTTCACTATTTTCTGAGCTATATCATGCACAAATTCTGACATAATAAAAATACATATTTTCATCAGTACAGCTATGGCTGAAATGAGTACCCGAGTACCTGCGGGTAGGGTTTTTCGGGGTTTTAGGAGCCTTTTACCAAGATGGCAACAACATTTTCTCCTTGTGCTTCACTATTTTCTTTGCTACATAAATCACAAATTATGTATTAATTACAATGTCACATATATATTTTTCTTTCTAAAAGCTTTCAGATTCCATCAATCTAAATTTTACCAATTTATCCAGATACCAACAGATACACCTTCATAAGCCATGCCTCCTCTACCTAACAACCCGCATCCATCTCCAATATAGCATATATTTTTGTTTTCTTGTGTCATGTTTCCTGGCAGGTTACACATATAGTTACATCGTTTTCTGGCTTTCGGAAGCTTTCATTAATGTTATCTTTTCTAAAATAACATTTGTTTTTGAAGTCCCTAGACAAGGCTCCAGCAAATAGTAAAGCATAAGGAGAAAATGCTGATGAACAGCATTTTCTCCTTATGCTTCCCTATTTTCTGTGCTATCTTAATATAATATCATACACATATATTCTTCTGTAACAGCTTTGAGATTTGACAATCCAAAGTTTACAACTAAGAAAGGGATAAGGGCCATTTTTCCAGAAAACCACCAAATTTACCTTCATAAGACAAGCCTCCTCTAGGTTACAGTCCGCATCCATTTCCAATATAGCGTCTATTTTTTGTTGTGTCGGGTTTCCTGGCACGTTACACATGTAGATACAGCAGTTTCTTGCTTCCGGAAGCTTTCATTAATGTTATGTTTTCTAAAATAACATTTTGTTTTTGACGTCCCTAGACAAGGCTCCAGCAAATAGTAAAGCATAAGGAGAAAATGCTGATGAACAGCATTTTCTCCTTATGCTTCACTATTTTCTTTGCTATAGCATGCACAAATCCTATCTTAATATAATATTATACACATATATTATTCTGTAACAGCTTTCAGATTTGATCAATCTAAAGTTTACAACTAGAAAGGGATAAGGGCCATTTTCCGCGAAAACCACAGATTTACCTTCATAAGACAAGCTTCCTCCAGGTTACAATCAGCATCCATTTCCAATATAGCGTCTATTTTTTGTTGTGTTGTGTTTCCTGGCAGGTTACACATGTAGATACAGCGGTTTCTGGCTTCAGGAAGCTGAAATGGTTGACTTTGTATGTTAATCCTTTCTCAAGCAAAACCTGTTTTTGACGTCCCTAGCAGAAATTGCTTGGGAAAAACATTGAAACAAAAGAAGAAAATGCTGAAATTCAGCATTTTCTCCTTTTGTCTAAAAATTTACTGTTATATCATGAACAAATCCTATCTAAATTAACATCTATCTTACTTTCTGCAGCATCATCATATTTACTCTCCAAAGCCGAGGTCTATTGATTAACCATCAAATATGACCTCTGCCGTTTTGGTAAACAAACAGCCTATTTGGTTGTCATAATCTAATTATAGCAAATCATTTGAATTATCGAATCAAAATCATTCAGTTTTATCTTGCATGATCATCACGTATACATTACGTCACTTCTATTTTTGGCTAAAGCCGGTAACATTTGAATTATCGAATCAAATTCATTCAGTTTTATCTTGTTTGATTACGTTTACATTACGTCGCTTCTATTTTTGGCTGAAGCCGGTAATTTGAAGCATCAGCCAATGAAAGTTTGTATCAGCTTTTTAAATTGTTTTGTTGTTTAAAGCCAACGATTGGATACCGAAATCCCGCCAAGGCCCCGAGATTAGACGTGAAATGACCCCGCGGGAACAGAGCATCATTATATCATAATGGAATGAAGAGAGAATGTGCTTTGTTTTAAAGAGACAACCCTAAAGTTTTGATATTTTTGAAAAGGTTGAAGTTTTTAATTTTCTTAAAGCTAAGCCTTCTCCTCAAAGTTCCGATTTCCATGTCCCTATTACCAAAAGTTTGGAAAAACAATTCTTTCTATAGAAGAGGATGCTAAAAACCAACATTCTATATCTTTGCCTTATTATTTTGAGGGCTATATTTTGCATATTTCCTATCTGTATTAACATCAACTCATATATTAAATATCTTTTGCAGCTTTTAAATTGGTCATTCATATTTGGGGAACAATCAAAAGGGTTTTGTACGAAATTCAGAACCAGTATTAATCCTCATAAGTGTCATGGTATTTTTGGGTAATGAGCAATATCCTGTAACATTCTTTAACACTTTCCTAAACAAGACCTGGTTTTCATGTTCCTTACACAAAAAGCTTTGGAAAATATGGGTGCAAAAGAAGAACATGCTGATAACATTTTAACTCAATATTTTCTTTGCTATATTGAATACAAATTCTATCTCAATCAGCATCATTATTATCACAGTTAATTATCATAAATAATCAATGAGACAATTCCTATGAGTACTACAACATGCGGATGGTTTGATGGACATTAAATGAACAAGATGTGTTTGTGAAACACAAATGCCCCGAAATGGCCATTTTGTAAAATGTTAAGTTTTCTTAGAGTAAAGTGTTGATAAGGGTTAAGTGATGACCTTGAGGAAGGTCAAACTGCATGGAACAGATAGATATCATTGAAAGGAAGTTGCATACCAAATTTGAGCTTTGTATGTCAAATACTTTCGGAGAAAAGGCAAATGTTAAGTTTTCGGAGTAAAATGTTAAGTTTTCATAGAGTAAAGGGTTGATAAGGGTTAACACATGACCTTGAGGAAGGTCAAATTGCATGGAACAGATAGCTATCGTTGAAAGAAAGTACATACCAAATTTGAGCTTTGTATGTCAAATAATTTTGGATAAAAGACTAATGTTAAGTTTTCATGTTAAGTTTTCGGACAGACAGACGGACGGACGGATGGACGGACATGAGTAAAACAATATGCCCCCGATCTCTCGATACGGGGGCATAAAAATTACATTTTGAAAAGCCTTCACTCCCTCTTATCTGTAGCTCTGATATAAAGCATCTTAAAGTTTGTATCTTTGTAACGGACACAGACACTAACACTAGGGCAGTGACATCAGCCCTGCGTTCAGTAAGGGTTTACGTAAGCTCAAGTGAGCAACAGTCGCAACTTCTACATAATTGACAGAATTGACCGAGTATTCCGAATGAAATGGCTCACGTAAACCCTTACTGAAAGCAGCCCAGCTCCCCCATCATAAAGTCTTGGTTAACTTAACCCTTTCCCATACAAGACCTGGTTTTGACGTCCCTATTAGAAAAGACTAGGGAAAACATTGAGACAAAAGAAGAAACTGCTGATAACCATCAGTTTCTCCTTTTGTCTCAATATTTTCTATGTCATATTTTACACAAATTTTATCTTTTATAACTTCCAGTTTGTCATTTGTGACTGTTTTTGATGTGGATCCCCCTAAGAATTTGCTGTTTGGGAAAGGGTTAACTTAAAATTTTATTTCCCCTACCTTTAACCATGAAGGCGAGTCAGTGGTGGGTCTGTCTGCACCAGTTATCATGTCCCAATCTTTCTCTGACCAAACACATACATCTGACTCTGAAATACAGGATTGGCAAATTGTACAAAATCTTTTGTCGAAACTATACTCTGCTTTGAGATTTTTCTCTCATTTGGCAAATTTGAAAGAGATTTTTGGCGGTAAAATGAGAGAATATGCAGAAATCTTGCCCAAAAATAATCTCTGGCAATAAACTAGCCGGGCGTCTGTTTATCCATTACCAGATGGCAAAATTTTAGGCTAGTCTAATTACAAGTGTTGCAGACGATAATTCATAGTGACTGAAATATTACATTTTTTGGTCGAAACTGTAGTTACAATATTTCATAACGACACCAACAATTTATCAATATATAAGGGTAAGACAAGTCTATTTTCAGGAAAAAAGAAACACTATCTTGACTAGTCTGAATTTTTCCATTTGGTAACATGTTAAGCCTCTCTTACAAACCGTCGTGCATCCTTATAAATTTCTGAAGACGCACAATTTATAAAGAAGCACTACAGGATGTACAAGATGCTTAAAATATGTTTATTCAAAGCAGGTTAAAAGTATGGCTATTATTTGAGGATAGTACACATTCTTTGAATTTTTTTTTTGAATTTCTGTATAATTTTCCTTGCGTCACATGCAGGTCTGTCGTACGTGCTCAGTACATGTCTTGCAAGCTCCTGGCATTCTAAATGACGCAGAATGGTCATAGCAAAGAATTGTCTGGTCAATTCTTTGCTACGTGCATTCTGCGTAGTGAATGCATCCACCAAAATGATATGTTGCACATGCGTGTATCGCACCACTATGCCTAAGTTTTAGATGCAGACCGCATGCAGGAGCACATACAAACGGTTGTAAGAAAGGCTTTAGTTACACTTACTGTGCCCTTTCAGATAGCAGCATATAGTAAACACATGGCTCAGGGTTAGATAAGGCAGTTTTTCATCTTGTCTGTCCGTCTGTATGCAGGGGCTGTCTAGTGCTTGGCCAATACTTCCTACATAACATGTAAAATCAGTGTTTAGTTTCAAATTAGTTTCAAATCCCGACACTATGTTGTGGTAATAAGTACACAAAACAAAGGGTTTGATGAGCATTAAATGATTTATTGAATTTTGGAAATCCTTAGCCCATTACCAGAAGGCAAAATTTTAGTCTGCTCTTAACTAAAAGGTGTTACTGACGACAATTCTATTTGACCAAAGTGTTACATTTTTTGTCATGCATGGCAGAAAACATTGTGGGAAATGAAGAAATTGCTTGTCACAAGCAATTTCTAAATTTTTCACAAAGTTTCCCAAAGACTTTTTATTGTGAGGCGTCAAAAAGCGTCAATGTACAGGAATGAGTTAAAAAGAAAAAAGTTAAAGTTTCTATTTAAAGTCTATTTTCACTTGCGTGTTCAACCGACTTTACACTTTAACCCACGATCACTGAGTCTCAAGTCGGCTGTTAACAGTCGGCGCCTTCGGCAGCCACAGCTCTTTGACTGTCAACTCTCCCGTGTACCCATTTATACACCTGGGTGAAGAGGAGCAACATGGGGTAAGTTTTTTTGCTCAGAAAAATTCCCGTGGCGCTGGCAGGATTTGAACCCAGGATCCCTCGATCCCAAAGCCCGCGTCTTACCATTAGACCACGGCGCCCCCTAAACCCCTTAACCTGTAGCTGTAGTAAAGGTCTATTAAAATCAATGTTATGCTTGACCAAACAATACTAAAATAACTTTCGCCATCACTAAATGGAGAGAATATTTTCAGAATTTTGAATTTATTGAAAAATATTCTGTTTTTTTCCCATTTTGGCCAGTCAAAAACAATGAAAAAGTTATCCAGACTAGAAAACAAATTCAAGAGTTTGATTCTTCTCCAAAGCTTATGAAATTGGGATTCATTAAAGTTTAAATATCACTCGTTTCTAGGAAATTTAGCTTTCGGATTTATTGTCACTCTTCACGACAAAATTGTAGATATTTTGCTACTTAATTCATTACTAGATGATAAAGTTTAGACTGTCCAAATTCAAAGGCAATTCACGACAATTACAAGTGTATGGGATTTTACATTTCATGGCCTTTCTGGATAGAAAATATTGTGGAAAATGAAGAAATCGCTGGTCAAAAGCAATTTCTTCATTTTCCATAATATTTTCTAACAAGAAAGACATGAATATCTAAAAAATAATTTAATTGAAATTGTTGTCTGCAACATCTTTGAACTTCGACAAACCCTAAAATTTTGTTGTTTGGGAAAGAGTTAACTAACCTGTTTGTCCACCTAGACTTGTAAAGTTAACCAATAGTCGTTCTGGTATATTATTGGGTAAATCTGAACACCCAGGTTTAACTTTCTCTCCATTCATTTGTACTTTATATCCTGAAAAAACAAAATAATTGTTTAATCCTTTTTTAAATGACACTATTTTAGGTTTGTCCGCCCAGATTTGTAAAGTTAACCAATAGTCGTTCTGGTATATTATTGGGTAAATCTGAACACCCAGGTTTAACTTTCTCTCCATCCATCTGTACTTTATATCCTGAAAAACAAAATAATTGTTTAACCCTTTCCCAAACAAGACCTGGTTTTGACATCCCTAATAGAAAAGGCTTTGGAAAACATTGAAACAAAAGAAGAAACTGCTGATAACCAGCAGTTTCTCCTTTTGTCTCAATATTTTCTGTGCCATATTTTACACAAATCCTTTCTTATATAACATCCATTTTGTCATTTGTGTCAGTTTTTGATGTGGATCACTCTAAATTTGTGTCGTTTGGGAAAGGGTTTAATGACACTATTTTAGGTTTTGTCCCCCTAGACTTGTTAAGTTAACCAATAGTCGTTCTGGTATATTATTGGGTTAATCTAAACACCTAGGTTTAACTTTCTCTCCATACATCTGTACTTTATATCCTGAAAAAAACAAAATAATTGTTTAATCCTTTCTTAAATGACACTATTTTAGGTTTGTCCCCTAGACTTGTAAAGTTAATCAATAGTCGTTCTGGTATATTATTGGGTAAATCTGAACACTCAGGTTTAACTTTCTCTCCATCCGTCTGTACTTTATATCCTGAAAAAAAAAAAAAATAATTGTTTAATCCTTTCTTAAATGACACTATTTTAGATTTGTCCCCTAGACGTGTAAAGTTAACCAATAGTCGTTCTGGTATATTATTGTGTAAATCTGAACACCCAGGTTTAACTTTCTCTCCATTCATCTGTACTTTATATCCTGATAAAACAAAATAATTGTTTAATCCTTTTTTAAATGACACTATTTTAGGTTTGTCCCCCCAGACTTGTAAAGTTAACCAATAGTCGTTCTGGTATATTATTTGGTATATCTGAACACCCAGGTTTAACTTTCTCTCCACGTATCTGTACTTTATATCCTGAAAAACAAAATAATTGTTCAATCCTTTCTTAAATGACACTATTTTAGTTTTGTCCCCCTAGACTTGTAAAGTTGACCAATAGTCGTTCTGGTATATTATTGGGTAAATCTAAACACCCAGGTTTAACTTTCTCTCCATTCATCTGTACTTTATATCCTGAAAAACAAAATAATTGTTTAATCCTTTCTTAAATGACACTATTTTAGTTTTGTCACCCTAGACTTGTAAAGTTAACCAATAGTCGTTCTGGTATATTATTGGGTAAATCCGAACACCCTGGTTAAACTTTCTCTCCATCCATTTGTACTTTATATCCTGAAAAAAACAAAATTATTGTTTAACCCTTTCTAAAGGGGGAATGCTCCAGTTTTTCGGAACACTCGGACTTTACTGTAGTAATTTAAATGTTTCGTACCAATATGTTTCGCTACCCGATTTTCAATAACATAACACATCATTACAATATACCATTTTCGACGGTAAAAGTGTATTTATTATGCGAAACTGATTTTCTCAAGATGGAAATCGAATATTTAGAGCAAGACAGTCGTAAGTGTGTATGCAGTTACCACTGTTTTGCGTCATTTTATTCATGTGTAGCTGATAAAAATTGCCGTAATTCACTAATAAGTGCGCTGACCTATACATTTTCTTTTGAATTATTACCAGGACATGTTGCTTAATACAATGAGAGAGTTTTATCAAATTCTATTATGTAGAACTTGAAATATTTCCAAAAATATGCAAATTTTGACATAAAACACTCCAGCTTCGTTGATCTAATCGAACACGTGATCATGCTGTTTTATACATTTACGCATTTATAATAGCACATATTTTGGGTTTTCTGTTCGTAATAAATGCAAGACGTTACCTTTAATCCGTTTTCGGGACTAAACGATGAATTTACAACTTTTTCTTAGCATTTTAGTGACCTTGGACAGGTGCAAGAAATTGTGCATTTTTTCGATGTAGGGTTATGTGATACGAATGCCAATAAAATTCAAACAAGATCGCTGACCACCCATTTTTATTTTATTTTTCAATTGGTAATAACATGTAATTTCAACATACAAAATATGAATAAATTCTATTATTGGGAAAAAATTTAGGAAACTGGAGCATTCCCCCTTAAATGACACTATTTTAGTTTTGTCCCCCTAGACTTGTAAATGTAACCAAAAGTCGTTCTGGTATATTATTGGGTAAATCTGAACACCCAGGTTTAACTTTCTCTCCACGTATCTGTACTTTATATCCTGAAAAACAAAATAATTGTTCAATCCTTTCATAAATGACACTATTTTAGTTTTGTCCCCCTAGACTTGTAAAGTTAACCAATAGTCGTTCTGGTATATTATTGGGTAAATCTGAACACCCAGGTTTAACTTTCTCTCCATCAATCTCTACTTTATATCCTGAAAAACAAAATAATTGTTTAATCCTTTCTAAACCCTTTCCCAAACAAGACCTGGTTTTGACCTCCCTAAGAGAATAGGCTTGGGAAAACACTGAAACAAAAGAAGAAACTGCTGATAACCAGCAGTTTCTCCTTTTGTCTCAATATTTTCTATGCTATATTTTACACAAATCGTATCATTAATAACACCCATTTTGTCATTTGTGGCAGTTTTTGAAGTAGATCTTCCTAAAATTGTGTCGTTTTAGAAAGGGTTAAATGACACTATTTTAGTTTTGTCCCCCCAGACTTGTAAAGATAACCAAAAGTCGTTCTGGTATATTATTGGGTAAATCTGAACACTCAGGTTTAACTTTCTCTCCATTCATCTGTACTTTATATCCTGATAAAACAAAATAATTGTTTAACCCTTTCTTAAATGACACTATTTTAGTTTTGTCCTCCTAGACTCCTAAAGTTAACCAATAGTTGTTCTGGTATATTATTGGGTAAATCTGAACACTCAGGTTTAACTTTCTCTCCATCCATCAGTACTTTATATCCTGATAAACAAAATAATTGTTTAATCCTTTCTTAAATGACACTATTTTAGGTTTGTCCCCTAGACTTGTTAAATTAACCCTTTTCCCAACAAGACCTGGTTTTGACGTCCCTAATAGAAAAGGCTTGGGAAAACATTGAAACAAAAGAAGAAACTGCTGATAACCAGCAGTTTCTTCTTTTGTCTCAATATTTTCTGAGCCATATTTTACACAAATCCTATCTTTAATAACTTCCATTTTGTAATTTGTGGCAGTTTTTGATGTGGATCACCCTAAATTTGTGTCATTTGGGAAAGGGTTGAATGACACTATTTTAGGTTTGTCCCCCAGACTTGTAACGTTTACCAATAGTCATTCTGGTATATTATTGGGTAAATCTGAACACCCAGGTTTCACTTTCTCTCCATCCATATGTACTTTATATCCTGAAAATAAGATGTGCTTGTGCAGCATGGAAACCCCCCAATGGCCAATGTTAAGTTTTCCGACAGATGGACAGACACAAGAAAAACAATATGCCCGGATCTTAAGATATGGGAACATAGGACATGCAGGAGTAAAAAGCAAGAGTTGGCCACGGACAACGTGGCTCGCCTATACATGAGCTGGTCACAAAAACAGTGGGTGCGTTCCATTCGGCTGTTCGGAACTGTTCTAAATGTTCTGTGCAAGTCATGCCGAATGGAATGCTCTCAGAACTGAACACGTGGGGGATTGTCTAAAACGCAGACAAAACTCTGCAGGCCGGTCTAAAAATAAACCTTGACCACCTGCTGATTGTCGTTTATTTGTCATTTATGGTCTTAAGATGGATAATTTACTAATATTTGCTGAAATAATTTGATTTTTATTATACGGTTTGATTAGAAACGTTATTTTATTTCAATACGCCGCAGTTGAAATCGAAAGTAACCATGCTAGTGACGTCACTGTTCTGCTTGCACCACCTTTTCTTCGGGAACAAGCAGAACATGTTCTGAACATTGTTCTGTGCCATTCCATTGAGTACCAGACTGTTCGGCACACTCGGAACAGCCAATGGAACGCATCCAGTGTAACTCCAAGTACAAGGTCAAGGGTCATGTTCCCAAATGTAAGCTGTGGGCAGGAGGTATCCATGTTTTAAATATCAAGGCTCTATCTCCAGTAGTGCCAAAAAAATAGGCCAGGTTAAAGTTATTTTTTTTAAAGTAGATAAAACTCCAAGGTCGAGGTCACTAGGTCATGGTTTCAAATGAAAAGTATTGGCAGGAATAGAGATATAGACCAGGTTAAAGTTTTTCAAGAAAAGACACAAAGGGAAAGGATGCGGACATTATATATATCTGTGACATTAGCTCTGCAGACATAAAGTCCCGGCTTGCTAAAAATAGTTTTCTGATGGACTCCTGTACCTTGAACCCCTAGCCAGGATGTGACCTTTACCCACTGAGGGTCCTAGCAGCCCCAATCGTATAATGTCACACTCCTGACATTCAACAATCCTTGACAGATATGTGAATAATCAAAGTGACTTGATCAGCTTGTAGCTTGAATAGGGAACGATTTAAGCTTGTCCACCCCTAATTAGATTCATGCGACGTCAAAAATATTCCCGCAACGGCGTAAACATTCGGCCGTGGAAATTTCGACGAAAAATAATATTTCATAGGTGTTGTTATAAAATCTTGTTACTACAGGTTGACCCAAGCTGTAGGTACAAGATTTTATAACAACACAGACAGTTTATCAATACATAACAGTAAACCCAGTCTATTTTTGTACAAATTTCATCACTATTGGATATTATGATAGCGATAGTGAGAGAAATGCTATTAATTTATGGTTAAGTGCTGTAGTCCTTGAGATATGAACAAAATGCAAATAATCTTTTCCAAAACAAGACCTGATTTTGACATAGCTACATCCACATTGTTGTAGGCAACTGCTTTCCAATTGGGTACTGACAGAATTTAATTGTTTGGCAAGAGGTTTAAAAAGGTGTTCAACCCATTACTGCACAGTGACACCTTTTGACTCCGTCACAATAAAAGGCTTTGGAAAACATTGTGGAAAATAAAGAAATTGCTTGCAATTCCTTCATTTTCCACAATATTTTCTGCCCCAGAATGGAAATATTTTTAAAATTTTATCAACTTAAAATATTTGTCTTTCAAGTTGGAATAGTCAAACATTTTGTCATTTGGTAATGGGTTAACCTACCTAAACTTGAGGCCAGTTTGTTGTAGATTTCAATCATGTGTGGTTCATCTAGCCCTGTGGTTTGTCCCTGTGCGTGTAAACTTTGTAATGATGATTTACTATTGAGTAACCCTGATAGCAGCACAAGTCCATCTTTTCCTGGAAATGTAACATATTTATACAATCAAACCTAATTCCAGGTGACAAAAAACAATGATATGGTTAAAATCCTGAGTTAACTTACATATGTGACCCGTAACGTTAACAGGGACCTTATCAGATGTGTGAAAAATATCGACCCTAGTCAGTCTGCGCAGTCCGCGCAGTCAGACTAGGGCCGACACTTTTCACTTTTATGTACTTTTCTGAATCTGGAATGTTTTTTCTATCTTACTATATGTTCATTTTTCGCATATGGGATATGGTTGACCTGTGTTGAGTCTGACAAGTTTGTCAAAATTTGGATTTTTGGAGTTCGGATAAGGTCCCTTTTAGCGTGATTGGTCACACTTATAAAAGAATACATATTGAACCTGAAACTGCCTGGTACCAACAGTTTTTATCTACCCGACTTGTCCAATAACCCCCTAGACTATTATAACAAGATTGGACAAAACAAAAGTTACAGATAAGAAGGGGTTTTTGATTTTCAATATGAAATATCTCAGAATTTGTTTATCAAACCCTATATTGTAAGTGCTCATCAAGATGATTCCAATGAACACACACAACATACATTTTGGAATTGAAACAACAAATTTAGAATGGCTTTGCCCCCTCTTATCCGTTGCTCTGCAACATACCTATGTTGTTTGAGGACACATTTAGACTGTTAAGCTTGGACTTGGACCCAAACAGCTTTACCAGGCTTTTGACTCCTTCATCTGTCATCTATAGCAAAGAAATCCATTTTATTCATTACCAGATGATAACATTTTAACATTCGACTAACTTTGGTACTATACAAGGAATTTGAATAAGCAAAATCTGAGATTGACAGGAGAACGAATACATTGTGTGATTGATAATTCCTAAAATGTTCTGTCCTAGTTCCATTGGAAGTACTTGCAAAAATTCATTTTGATCTGATCTATGCAGAAAAGTTATAATGAAGTTTAACTTCAAAGTAAACAAGAAGTGTTTGTGTAGCATGAATACCACCAAAATGGCCAATGTTAAGTTTTCAAACACATAGACAGATGGATAGACAGACAGAGGGACATGAGTAAAACAATATGCCCCTGATCTTTCAATATGTGGCCATAAAAATTGCTTTTCTTGTCAATTTAACCCACCCACTTTGTCAGAGAATCTCCAAATATCCAAGCCCTCATCAGACTTTTAACTCATACAAATTAAAGATATGGTACTAAATTACCATATATATATCAATCCACAGAATTTGAAGAAAATCTATTTTCGAGCCCTTGTTGCAACCCATCCTTTAAAGTTTAAGAGTTTTCAGAAAATAAGAATTAAATAAACTTACTCTGTTATTTGACAAGTCCAAGACTGAAATCAGACCAGCTTTATTCTTCAATAGTCCATCAACTAAAGAAGCCACGCCCACATCTGTAATCCTATTGGCTGACAGTTTCAACATGTGAATGGAAAGTCCGCCCTTCAGCGCCTCCACTAAAGGTGAAAGGTCATTATCATCCAATTGGCATCCTCCTAGACTTAGTGTTGTGAGCTTGCAGGATTTAGGGTTTGCTGTAAAAAAATTGACATTTTCTAAAATAAACCTATTTAGACAGTAAAAATTGGAGACCATTAACCCTTTTCAAAACAAGACTTGGTTTACACTCTCTTATAGAAAAGGCTTGGGAAAACATTGAGTAAAAAGACCAGCATTTTCTCATTTTGTCTTGCATGGACACACGGATGTATTTTTTCTCCTAATTGTTTCAAAAACAATGTTATGCATGGATAGCAAGACCAGTTAATGTTTGGAAAAGGATGTAACATTTTGTGGAAGATAAAATTTTAGACAAGTCAAGATTAAAAAGTATTGCAAAGAGACCAACCATTTCATACAATTTTGCCCTCATCCATGGCAACAGGCATTGATGAGGATAGCTAGAACTTTTTAACCCAAGGCGCAAAATAAAGCAGAAAAAATGCTGAGGTAAAAGGAGAAAATGCTGATTATCAGCATTTTCTTCTTTTGCCCCAATATTTTTCAAAACTCATTCTCATAAATACATCAAAACAAGTTCTTGCTAGAGATAGGGTTACTTTGGATAACCATTGTAACTTCAGTTGTCACAGAAAATATTGAAGTAAAGGAGTGAAAATTTCAATAACCAGCATTTTCTTCCTTTTTCCTCAATGATTTCTGCCCTATCAAAGAGAATTTTCAATCAAACATTTAGATAAATTTTGTCCTCAATGTAAAACCCATGAAATCAGGCAAGTCTAAACTTTTGTAATGTGATAAAGAGTTAAATTTGTCCAACAATCTGATTCAAATGCGGTGTTTACAGGCACCTGCTAGGGGTAATTCTCATTGACCATGGGCAAACCATATTTGGTTTTATTTACTCTAACTAATACAGTGCACTCCGTGTATAACGAGATCGCCCGGACATCGCTCGATGCCTCGTTATAGCCATGTCTCGCTAAAGCCGAGTTGTAACAGAATGCAAGAAAAAGGTTCACTTGCCCATGTCTATTTTAGCTTTCACCGGAAGTGAACTATGACACATTTATAACCTCCTTTTTAGAGAGCATAAAGATAGATAACTCTTGATACTTTAATTACACACCACTAAAAGTAAAATATGAAAATTACTATGTACAGTTTATAAATGCGTTAAAAGTACAAGTGTTTATGTACATCATTTTTTTTTTTTGAAAAAATGTGATTTTTCATTGTCTTAATGGTAAATTCCTTTTCTTCTTCTTTCATGCTTTCGAATTTCAACTCTAAGGAAATAGCTTTCCGCTTTTTAGTAGTGTCTCCCGTATTTTCCAAATTCTTAAACACATGTCGGAGTTTGAGCAAATGCTCTTAACTCCAGCTGGATTAAAGTTGGAATTACGATTATTTGCAATAACACTTTGTCGATATGACAATAGGTAGATCAGAACGTGTTAATCCGATAATTGATCAACAATTACCTTAAAATGTTTTTGCTCATGACACGCTTTAGGACCTAGTAAAATAGGTGTGAAAAATACAGCCGGGGTAGGGGAAATGATGTTTGATGCAGACGACACGCTTTGTGATCAAACCTCGTTAATATGTGTGAAAAATAGAGTTGGGACCAAGGAAATCTATACGCTTTAGCCGATTTTTCGCACAAACCAATCTCGCCTTAGCCAGTATAAAACAAGGGGAAAAAAGAAGGGAAATGGCAGGGACTTTGTACTGTATTCGTTATAGACGGTATCACGTATTACCCGAACTCGTAATACGAGGAGTGCACTGTATATATGATTTTCCATGACAAGCACATGCGAACACACTGTTCTACAATGAAATGTGATGTCCTCATTGCCTAATGTAAGATTCTAAACATTTCAGAATCTTTAAGCGTTTATTTGGTTAGAAGAAAAGGTCATAGAAGATGATCCCTAATGGGTGTATGTCAGATGTAACTGTTTGTTAACACTGGATTTTAATTAGATTGACTTACCAAGTAACATTTTTAAAGCTGGTGTTGCTGATAGTTTGAGTCCGTCCAGTATTAAGGTTGATAAATGACTGTCTGGATTATTCCAACATTTAGCTGATAACAGAAAAGATAATAGTTATGGATTTGGTAAGACACATGTATCTGTAGATCTATGTCCGTTTGATATTAAGTGCCTGCCACTGAAAAAAGGCTTGCTTTCTATAATTTAGAAACCAACTATTAAGATATCATAATAGAAAAGGTTCACAGCTAAGCAATTTTTCCATACTTTTAGTCAAATATTTCCACCTACCATTAGATAACAAACACTTCGCCGTCATTCATGGCAATGGGGAGATTGGCATGGTTATCCAGATTTTTAAAATTTGAAAACCCTTGTCAATTTCCATTGTCATGGATAATGGCAAAATAAGAAGTGAAATTGAACAAGTTTCAGGAATCTAATGATGGGTGGAAATTGCTAATCTGATTGAAACTATTGAATTTGAAAGGGCATATATTTATTAAGGAATGACGTATCAAGCATATAATAAAGGATTAGCCCATTAACACATAGTGACGCCTTTTGACACCCTGCAAGATAAAGTCTTTGGAAAACATTTGAGAAAATGAAGAAATTTCTTGTGACAAGCAATTTCTTCAATTCCCACAATGTTTTCTACACAGAAAGAACAAACAACTTAAAATTCATTTCAATTGAAATTGTCGCCTGCGCCATTTTAGAATTTAGACATGTCTAAAATTTTGCTGTCTAGTAATGGTTAAACCATCATAATAATAATAATGATAATATAGGAATATGCAGCAAGGACTAGATATATACATATTTCTCCCACACTTTCAGCAGACATGCGACACATTCGTAGACTTATATAACTGAGGTTGTGTAACTGTGGATTACTCAACAATCCAGGAGTCTCACCTGCCTCAATGTTTTCCAAAGCCATTTATGTCAAGGACTTCAAGACCAGGTTTGCGAAATGGTTAAGCCATCATACTATAGGGATAAGCAGCATGGACTAGATATCACTGCTTTTCAACAAACACCTTGTAACTGCAGCTTAAAACAAGCTGCAGTTACAAGGTTTTTGTTAAAAAGTGACAATAATTACCTATTTCGCCAACACTTTCGGCAGACATGCGACACATTCGTAGACTGATATAACTGAGATTGTGTAACTGTGGATTACTCAACAGTCCGGGAATTTCATCTGCCTTGTTTAAACCATAACTGATCTTTCTGAGAATGCTAGGCTGATCGTTAGCTGTCAATATTCAAAAGAAGACATCAGTTTTCAATCAACTTTTTCTAGAGAGGGTCATCATAGTCTTAATCCTTTCCCAAACGGCAAATTTTCAAAAAATTCAAAAGCTTCTGCAGACAACAAATGGACCTTGTTTAAGATAGAATTTGTGTACAATATAGCATGTAAAATATTGAGACAAAAGGAGAAACTGCTGGTTATCAGCAGTTTCTTCTTTTGTTTCAATGTTTTCCCAAGCCATTTCTATAAGGGACGTCAAAACCAGTTCTTGTTTGGGAAGGGGTTAAAATTAGGGGATCATGCCTATTGTTCTATTGTTTCTTCATGCATATGCTGATAATTTTTAGAGGGTCATGTAAGTTAAAACAGCACTAAAACTCACAATTTTGTGTGCTAGGAAAAACCCGGAGACATAAGACTTGGTCTTGGCCAATGATAATAATAATAAAATGGTAATTTTCAATATCTCTATTAACCCATCACCACACATTGATGCTTTTTGATGCTCCCCATAAGATAAAAGACTTTTGAAAACATTGTGGAAAATTAAGAAATTGCTTGTGACAAGAAATTTCTTCATTTCCCACATTGTTTTCTAACAAAAAACATCAAATAGGCTGACATAACTGAGATTGTGTAACTGTGAATCTCATCTGCCTTCTTTAAACCAAAGCTGATCTTTTTGGGCTGGTAGTCAGCTGTAAATATTCAGAAGGAGACAAAAGTGGCTTAGTCTTGCCAAATGTTTTGGCCAATCATGGAATATGAATTTATTAATGCTTCTTTTAATAACTAGTCAGTGTCTTAGTCATATTGTGGCAGCTGGAACAACAGACAATGAATTCCTGTCACCTGGTATATAGGACAACCACAACATCCTTTCCAAGCCACTAGCTGCTGATCTCCCATATAGGGTTACAGTAATCCAACCACATGGTGGCAGACAAATGTTAGAAAGAATGTTTGCCCAAACCAGGGATTGAACCCTGGACCTCATATTTGATAGTCTGACACACAACCCACTGTGCTTCGGCAGCTACCATAACTTTATTATAGAGTTAGGAGGAAAACATTAAGAGAAATGGGGAAACCGCTGTCTATCAGCATTTTTCTCTTTTTTTTTCTAAATCCTGTAAAATATAAAACCTTTTCTGTAGTAAAAACAAGGTTGCATTCAAAGAGGGTTAAACATTGCAATGTTTTTTTTCCCCTATGTAGATTTGAAAATTCAATATTCTGTGATCGTTAAAGTAGGGAATGGGCAAAAGATAACTTACTTGAAGTTACTTTCATCAAACTCTCTATGCTGGACACAGACAGATTCTCATTCGAGGCAATGTCAACTTCTACCAGTGAGAGTAACTTCCCTTGACAACTCTTCAGTAAGGAGGTAAAGAAAGCATCACTCAGGCCACAGGAATTCAAGCTCAAAATTTGTAATACTGATATATTTTCACAGGCTGGAAACTCTGAAAGAAAAATTAAATTCATTACTTAGGTTGATTTAACGGGGTTTAAAGTCTCATTTAAAAGTAATTCAGTCATTATATTTAGAGATTATTACACTGCTGATGAGGGCCGGAGAGTGATATCGGCCCGTAACCGCAATATCTGCCCCGAGGCCTTTAGGCCGAGGGCAGATATCAAGGTCAGGGCCGATATCACTCTCCGGCACGAATCAGCCGTGTAATAATCTGTATATTGCATTCTTTTTGCAAAAAAAAAAAAAAATTAATTCAATGAGAAAATCTTACCTTTCAACATAATTTCCACAGATTTTCCAGTTGAAATAAACTCAATATCATTCATTTATTACATAAATAGCACTTGAAGTGAAGACAGAGACCGTTACGACGGCAGCCATTTTTGTAAACAACATTGCGTTTTTCTGACGTCATTGACGTTTTTCGTCACGGAAAGGCACATGCAAAAGATCTGTACCTATAGTTTTTGGAATATATTCCTTAGCAGCGGGCAGATATCGCATATCTGCCCACTGCTAAGGATTCACGTGGATATAGCTTTTTCGACCAGCCCGATATCTGGCCGATTCTAGCCGAAAATGTTACTATTTATAGTAAGAGAATGTAATATATTGTAATAATTAGATTACCTACCCATAGATTTGGATAATCTTTCTAACTAGTGCTAATATAACATCTTTTCTAAACCCCTGCTGTTCATTATATATCTTAAACTGATCCACCCAACTGTGGGAGACCAAAGTTGAAAAGAACATAAATTTGACACAGGCAGAGATCAAATCCAAGACCACATGGTTTACATTCTGATGCTTTTCCATCTGCACAAGGGCCAAGGATATTGACTAGCAATCCAAACAAACACTTCAACAGATTCATCGAAGATTTTCTGCAATTGTTGTTGTTTCATGTGATTCCCTCAATGTTAAGAATTTCGTCAGCGTATAAAGTTGACCATGTTCATAACTAATTAAGATGGTAGACAGCACTTCTGTGCACAACTCCCACACAGATACCATACAAATATTTAATGTGTTTATATGAGTATGAAATCGAACTTTGGACACCCTTAAAATACTTTCGGAATGCCTTGGGGTAAAGGGAGAAAATGCTAGTAACTAGCATATTCTCCTTTTCCTTCAATTTTTTTTTCAATAATAACAAGCAAGATACCTGTTTTCGATAAACAAATAAGTAGATTACATAAGAAAATGCTGACCACAAACTTCATTATTATTAATGTATTGAGAATTTTTTACCTACAACCTAGTTAGTTTAATAACCACAGCAAGGATGACTGGGACGACTCACGGACTCTGACAGAGATATCCATGTGTCAGTACGAGCCATCCTTCACAGACAACATTACATTCACATATGTGAAATATCATATTTTGCCTTACTTCCGCAAATAACTGCAGTATTTACATAAATTTTACTATTATAGGACCAAATTTGATACATAATTTCTTATTACCGTCATTACTATGTGTATGTTTATTTTTGTATTGTAACGATAAACATTTATGTTCAAGTTCAATCAATAAACTTTTGTTCTTCTTGTTCTTCTTCATAACAGCTGTAAATACAGTTTTTTTAGACTAGACAGACACATGGTGTATAATCACGTGACTCAGAATTTCCAATAATCTTCAATATCTTTTTAATACTTGACCGATTTAAATTCGGTTTGAAGCAGAGAATGTGGTATAATGCCAAGAATAAGCTGGACGTGTTGGATTTTTGAAATATCAACTCGTCCCTTGACAGCCAGAAGTGGCTATCAGCAGTTAAAATTTAACTGCTGATAGCCACTTCTGGCTGTCAAGGGACGAACTGATAAAAATGTTATTGAAGATAAACCAAAATTTTGGGTTTTCTTCAATAACTTTTTCATCAGTTGATTTTTGAAAAATCAACCATATACATCTAATGCGTGACGCCTGTCCACATTCTCTGCTTCAAACCAAATTCAAATCGGTCCAATATTTACAAAATTATTGAAGATTTTCTGAAAATATTGTATCACATGATTATCCACCGTGGGACAATTACCTGTAGAGATATCTTGCGACTTGACTGTACTATTATCCAGACACAGGTTGTATAGACTGGGATGCCTGATGGCTGATAATGTCAACTGTAGTAGGACATCCAGACTACTAAACTATAAATAAAGAAAACAAAGGTTGTATAGACTGGGATGTCTGATGGCTGATAATGTCAACTGTAGTAGGACATCCAGACTACTAAACTATAAATAAAGAAAACAAAGGTTGTATAGACTGGGATGCCTTATGACAATGTCAACTGTAGTAGGACATCCAGACTACTAAACTATAAATAAAGAAATCAATAGGATCAATGCCCCACTTTGAGTTTTTACATTAAGTTTTTGAAATGCAGACGGACTGACAGAAAGACAGACAACAGTAAAACAATATGCCCCTGATCTTTTGTTACAGGGTATTTTAAGTAATTTGTCACAATTCAGTCAACATTGGAAATCTTACTTTGAAAAACGGACATCACGAAGCATATTGAACATAAAAGTGAACTCACATAAAAGAGATTATGACATTTATAAAACAACACAACATCCTGAAAAATAATGGAAATCTAATGAAAAAATTGAACAATGCAATACAAAGCAAGCTCCAAATCTCATCAAATTTAAGATGTCTTTTCTATGAGTGTAAGATCAATTTTAGTAATATTTCTTTTCAATATTTGCAGCATGGATATAATGGTTAAATTGTCTGCTTCAGGTGTTTTCCATCTACTATTGGCACAACTTTGCACTGATTAGGTGTAAAAAATGGCCATTCCTAAACCTTTTTTTGTTGTTCCTAAATGAATAGGCCTGGGAAAAACAATGAAAACATTGGTAACCAGAATTTTCTCCTTTTGCCTAAATATTGTCTGTTCTTCAAAGTACATAAATCATATCCTTAGCAGCATCCATTTTGTTGTCTTTACCAAATTTCAAATTGGAGCCAGCTGAAATATTGCCTTTGGGAAAACCCATCCCCACACAGCACCATCTTTTGACGCCCTACAAGATTTAGGCTTGGGAAAACATTGTGGAAAATGAAGAAATTGCTTATGACAAGCAATTTCTTCATTTCCTACAATGTTTTCTCCCCCCTAAAAAGTAATAAAAATTCAAATTTCTTGACATTGAAAATGTTATCTGCAACTTCTTTCAATTTGGACAAGCTTAAAATTATATCCTTTCGGAAAGGGTTAACAAAACATAGTGAAATGTATCTGTAAACAGAAAATCATCAACTTTCAACAAAAAACTTGTAACTGCAGCTTAACCCTTTCCCACACATTGACGCATTTGGACGCCCGACAAAATTAAGGTTTTTGGAAAATATTGTGGAAAATGAAAAAATTGCATGTGACAAGCAATTTCTTTATATCACACAATGTTTTCTATGAAGAAAGACCAAAAATATTTAATTTTGTTCAATGGAAATTGTCTTCTGCAACACCTATGAGTTTGGACTACACTAAAATTTTGTTGTTTGGTAATGGGTTCAAATAAGCTGCAGTTACAAGGTTTTTGTTGAAAAGCATCAAAATGCTATTTACCTCACTGCCCGATAGATTCAACTCATTTAATGACTTGTTGTTTTTTAGACCATCAATTAACTCTGTAATACCTGCCGAGTTAAACCCCACTCTGCTTAAACATAGTGTCCTTAGTGTGCAGCCCTCTCTCTGAAAAATAACAAGAGCCGTCATAGACAGGTTATGCTCCCTGAATGAGTGTTTGTCACAAAAAATACATTAAGTGCCCTTGTTCTGTGACAGGCTTTTTAGTACATTGATCGAAAATGGTGTATGGTATAGAACATTTCATTTATCACTTAAATACAAAGTTTCAATAAATTCAGAGCATTAGACGAAAGAAAATTTGAGAAAAATTTCTACATAAATGCCCCCTTTTCCATGACACAGCCTCAAATTGAGGAACGGTTATTAAAGTCTACTGGAATATTCCTGGGAGTTCATATATGAAGTTTCATTCCAATTTGGTCAAAGTGTTTCCGAGATATGGCTGTGGACAGACGGACAGACAGATGCACAGACATGAGGATCTGACATTATCCCAATGCTCCATACTTTTTACAGAGACATCATTGTGAAATCTTTTGTATAAAGTATGGGGTATTCAGAACATTATGGTTCCTAAATTATGGAGCATTGGAAAAACTCTCACTCAAACTGTTTCTAGAAAATAGACAGAGGGGTTCTGTAAGAGATATACAGAAATGGCACTTCATTAGAGTGGCTTAAAAATCTTATTCTAAAGAACACAGCTCAGGTCTTGTTTGGCAAATGGATCATCTGACATACCTTAAGGGATGTCGTTAGACCCTTGGCAAAACCCACTTTATCTGACAGTTCATTTTGACTGATATCTAGTGATCTATTCACATACCTTAAGGGATGTCGCTAGACCCTTGGCAAAACCCACTTTATCCGACAGTTCATTTTGACTGATATCTAGTTCAACCAGAGAAGTATTTTCTTGTAAACCTTCTATTAACAGTCTGGCATCAGTCGTTCCTATACTCTCACACCTGCAACAATCAATGTTATAACATCAGTATTGTTGCTCATAAAATTTCAAAATACAGTCAGTGTTATTGCAAAACCTGTCCAGTAAATGGTAAAACCACTTTGAGGCAAAAGAAGAAAATGCTGTTAAGCATTTTCTGTTTTGCCTCAATATTTTCTATACTGTCTTGTACACGAATCATATAGAGCTCTATAAACATCCATTTTATCATCATTGATTCTTTTAACATTGGACTAATCTAAAATGTTGCAGATTGGGAAAGAGTTAATCTTTACCCTACATCAGAATTTTAAACAGTATGATAGATCTATATGATTTGTGTACGATGTAGGCAAAAGAGAACATGCTGGATATCAAATTTTGAATTTGTCTGTTGACCAACCTTGAACTTTTTTATTTTGAAGAGACAAATGACGTACACACCTTAAAGTTTTTAAAGTTTTTTTTGTTTTTAGTGCTGGATCAACTCTCCGTGAAAAATAGTCCTTTCCTAGATAGTTTCTGGATACATCTAAATACTCTTAAATCTGGTTTTCTTCAAGTGGGTTGTCAAAAGGTCTAAAAGTTTGGGAAAGATTTAACCCGTTCCCTCATGGTGACACATTTTGATGCCCCACAAGATAAAGGCTTTTGAAAAGATTGTGGAAAATGAAGAAATTGCTTGTGAAAAGCAATTTCTTCATTTCCCTCAAAATTTTCTACCCGAAAAGACCAAAAAAGGTAAAAGTTCAATAACTTGATATTGTTATATCTGCATATCATTGAATTTGTATCAGGTTAATTTTTTTTCGTCTGGAAATGGGTTAAATGACTTATATACCTTAAAGTTTTTAAAGTTTTGTTTGTTTTTAGTGCAGGTCCAACTCTTCGTGAAAAATAGTCCTTCCCAAGATAGTTACTTGATACATCTAGATACTCCAAAATCTGGTTTTCTTCAACAAGTCTGCCCAAACAGTCCTGAAAACAGTCAACTGAAACTTTAACCAGGGCTTTTCCCAGGCATTTGGGAAAGGGCCCCTGACCAAAAATTGGGAAAATTTAATTGACAAAACACTGATATTCGGAAAATCAAGTACCGTAACGTAAAAACTGGTATTTTTCATCATTTAGGAGAGCTACAATATATATTATATAACAGGCTTAAATGTCTAATTTCCTTGTTTTCCAGGCACTAACTGCATTACAAAGTTATTCCAGTATTACATTTATTGGGGTTTGAAGATCTTTTAAGCATTGGTTTGGGAATTTTTTTCTAAATTTTTTTCTAAAAATTGGGGGCTTTTTGTATTGGGAATCGGGCCCATAAATTGCCCCTTTGAAATAGGCAAAAAAGCCCTGCTTAACCCTTCTCATGATGTTCAAATCAATTTACTGTTGTGACCAAAGGTTTGGCAGGCAGTATAGACTAAGATCAGCCTGCACAGATGTGCAGTCTGATCTTAGCCTACACCACCTGCTTTATACTCCATTATTGTGACAAAAACTTAAGATGATCTTGATGAAACGTCTCTTAGATTGGCAGTTTGTTTGAGACAAAATTTTAAGACAGCAGGACATGGGTTAATATAATAAAAACTTGTCCATATTAATCCTTTCCCAAACAAGACATAGTTCTGGCGTCCCTACAGAAATAGGCTTGGGAAAACATTGAGACAAAACAAGAAAAAGTTAAGCTTAGGAAAACAATAAAATGCTGATAAGTATTTTCTCATTTTCTCTCATTATTATCTAGGCAAATATAAGCACAAGTTCTTCATTCATTACTAACTAATATATCTATTTAGTCCTCTGCCACAGCTTTCAAATCAGACCACCATAAAATTTTGTAGGTTGGGAAAAGGAAAATTTTGCTTCCTAAATTTGATACAATTATTCATACGGGTATTCTTTCAAATCCAAACCCTATGTTGTCAGTGGCGGATGCAGAGGGGGTTCGGGGTTCAAACAAACCCCCACTGTACCCAGATTATTTCCTTTTCATGCAAAAATTCAGTCAAAATTGTGTAATATTTACTAGGAAAACGAACCCCCCTATTTGTATATTCAAACCCCGCTCACCAAAATCCTGGATCCGCCGCTCGTTGTGGATACTTATTTGACAATTCAAATGAGTACCCACAACATACGGTTCGATGAACGTTGTAAGAACATTTGCATTTTGAAAAGTCATTACCCCTTCTTACCTGTAGCTCTGAATACATTACTGTGGAAAAAAATGTTCCACAAAACTCTACCATTTCAATTTTGACTTCGACTTTTGACTTTAATTATCAACCCATGAGCAGATGGTAAAATTTTAGACTTGCCCAAATTCAAAGATGCTGCTGATATCAATTTCAAAGAATGACATTTTATATTTATGGACTTTTTGTGTAGAAAGCATGGGAAATGAAGAAATTGCTTGTCAAAAGCAATTTTTACATTTTCCACAATGCTTTCCAAAGCCTTATCTTGTTTGAAGTCAAAAGGTGTCACTATTTGGAATGTAAGGAAGTCTTACTGCATGCTCCTCTACAGGGTGTTTTTTTTTTTTTTTTTTTTTGCTTTTTCTTTTAAACAATATGTTACATGCTTCTGTCTCAAAGATATCCTTGCGGTGTCCGTGGTGGAGAGGTAGAGAGTTGGCCTTACGATAGAGATTCAGAGTTCAATCCCCAGTAGCATATGTACTTCTTGGACTTTTCATTGGCCCACACATTTGACATGAGTACTGGTATATTTCCAGGAAGCAGAATCGAGAGGAACCAAAATAAGTTAAAGAAACTGGCTTCCAAATTAATGTAAAAAAATATGTTCAAAGTAACGTCTGAGGAAGAGGCTTTAAATTTCTACTTACCGCGCTGTCAGTGTCTGACTTATTATCCACTAAATTTAGACTCAGTATTGTACTGTTACCACACATAGCCAAACAAACAGCCCGGAACCCTTGAGGTCCGAGGTTATTGTGGGACAGATCTAGATCCTGAAAATGAAGGAAACAAGAACAATCATGGAGCTGACTTATTATCCACTAAATTGAGACTCAGTATTGTACTGTTACCACACATAGCCAAACAAACAGCCCGGAACCCTTGAGAACCAAGGTTATCATGGGATAGATCTAGATCCTGAAAATAAAGGAAACAAGAACAATCATAGAGCTGACTTATTATCCACTAAATTTAGACTCAGTATTGTACTGTTACCACACATAGCCAAACAAACAGCCCGGAACCCTTGTGGACCAAGATTATTGTAGGACAGATCTAGATCCTGAAAATGAAGGAAACAAGAACAATCATGGAGCTGACTTATTATCCACTAAATTTAGACTCAGTATTGTACTGTTACCACACATAGCCAAACAAACAGCCCGGAATCCTTGTGGACCGAGATTATTGTGGGACAGATCTAGATCCTGAAAATGGAGGAAACAAGAACAATCATAGAGCTGACTAATTATCCACTAAATTTAGACTCAGTATTGTACTGTTACCACACATAGCCAAACAAACAGCCCGGAACCCTTGAGGAGGTTATTGTGGGACAGATCTAGATCCTGAAAATAAAGGAAACAAGAACAATCATAGATCTGACTTATTATCCACTAAATTTAGACTCAGTATTGTACTGTTACCACATATAGCCAAACAAACAGCCCGGAACCCTTGTGGACCAAGATTATTGTGGGACAGATCTAGATCCTGAAAATAAAGGAAACAAGAACAATCATGGAGCTGACTAATTGACCAAACGCCGTCTGTCAATCAAAAACATTGATTAGCCAATTGGCGATCAGAAAAATGTCATGCTCAAATTGTTCTTCGTTGCACATGTATGTTATTGTATCCATTTATCGACTGACAATCAAAACAATCGACATGCCAATTGCAAAGAATTTTGTTCTAACAATAGACTAGGTTTACCGTATGTTTTGATAAACCGTCGGTGTTTTTATAAAATCTCGTAACTACGGCTTAAATTAAGCGGTAGTTAAAATTTTATAACAACACCTATGAAATACTATTTTGTTTGTCCGAATTTACTTCATGATTAACTGGATAAAATCGTTCCCTATTTAAACGAACACATATCCATTGTTTGTATTAAATTTTATGTTGGGTGGAGCGATCTGTCGATTGGCTTTTGGTCAATTCCACCTGCTACTGTGGGTCAACAGTTTAAAGTAAAATTACCTCCCTTATTGACAACAGAGAGCAAAGAAATTTTTTCATGTCAATATCCATGGTAAGATGATTGTTCCTGTGAATTTTCATCAAAATCCATCTAGCTGTTTGGAAGGTGTTGGGATCACCAGAAAAGTGGACAGATGGATTTAACAGGGTGATTCCTATATATTCCCCCAAACTTGGTTTGCAGGGGTATAATACGAGCTGTCTCAGGACAGCAAAGCGCGACTATAAACTGCTGGATAGTGAAAAATTCTAAGTCCAAAAAGGGTAAGCTGCAGTTACGAGGTTTTTGTTGAAAAGCAACAGTATATTTTTACCTGAAGATGATCAAATTTGCTGAGCAGTGTCTCCAATGAGAAATGTTGAGGTAACGCTCTAGGTAGATGGAGTTTGGTCACATTTTTGGTTACATGTTTGTATATACTCTCTGGTTTAACCTGAAAGTGAGAAGTTGATGCCTTATTTAAACCATTACCAAACGGCAAATGATTGGGCTGCTCCAAATTGTAGACATTGTAGACAACAATTTCAAGTGAATGGAATTCCACATTTTTGGATCTTTCTGAATAGAAAACATTGTGCGAAATGAAGAAATTACTTGTCACAAACAATTTCTTCATTTTCCATGATGTTTTCCAAAGCCATTTTCTTGTGGGGAGTGAAAAAGAATCATTGTATAGGAAAAGATTATTAAGATTTGAGTGAAAATAGACATTATTGCCAGCGTAAAGGTATTCTACCCATCATTAGATACTGAACACTTTGTGCACCTTTGGTGTTTTGTCGTTCATGGCAATGGAGATTCACAAGTTTTTAACCCATTACCAAACGACAAAATTTTAGGGTTGTCCAATTTGAATGAAGTTGCAGACGACATTTCAATGTGATGAAATTTCAAAATTTTATAGCTTTTTGGGTAGAAAACATTGTGGGAAATGTAGAAACAAGTGCATGTCGAATTGCGATGCAATACAGGAGTCCCCCACCGGATAACAAAAATCCTTTCTTATAAAATAGCTCCTACTTACTAGATCTATAACTGTATACAAAATTTGAAGTTGCTAGTACATTAGGTTTTGGACAAAATGTCCCAAACAAAAATATAAGGGTAAAAACAACCAAGGGCAATAACTCATAAAAGGGCGTAGCGGAGAAACAATTCTTGTGTATTACACTTCTCCTCAATGAGATCTATCAGTGTACAAAGTTTGAAGTTGTTAGCACTTATGGTTCGAGAGATATATTTCAGACAAAAATGTAAGAATGAAGACAATAAAGGGCAATAACTCAAAAAGTGGACATGGCAGGGTAACAGTTCTAATACATGATACTTGTCCTTAATGAGATCTATAAGTGTTTCAAGTTTGAAGTTGCTAGCTCTTATGGTTTAGAAGATATTTCCCGGAGAGAATTGTAAGAATAAAAACAACAAAGGGCAATAACTCAAAAAAGGGGCGTGGCAGAGTAACGGTTCTTGAACATGACACACACTTGTCCTCAATGAGATCTATAAGTGTACCAAGTTTGAAGTTGCTAGCACTTATAGTTTAGGTGATATGTTCCGGACAAAAATGTAGGGGTAAAAACAACAAAGGGCAACAACTCAAAAAGTGGGTGTGGCAGAGTAACGGTTCTTGAACATGACACTTGTCCTCAATGAGATCTATAAGTGTACCAAGTTTGAAGTTGCTAGCACCTATAGTTTAGGAGATATGTTCCGGACAAGAATGTAAGGGTAAAAGCAACAAAGGGCAATAACTCAACAAGAGTTGTCCGCGGACAACGTAGCTCGCCTCCACGGGAGCTTGTCACAAAAACAGCAAATTTTTTAAAAGTAGGTCAAACTGCAAGGTCAAGGTCACTAGGTCGAAGGTCATGGTCCCAAATGAAAGGCCTTGTCGAGATGTATCTATGTATGAAATATCAAGGCTGTATCTGTAATAGTGCCCGAGATATAGGCCAGGTTAAAGTTTTTCAAAAGTAGGTCAAACTCCAAGGTCAAGTTCACTAGGTCAAAGGTCATGGTCCCAAATGAAAGGTCTTGTCGAGATGTATCTATGTATGAAATATCAAGGCTGTATCTCTAATAGTGCCTGAGATATAGACCAGGTTAAAGTTTTTCAAGTGAAGACGCGACGGGACGGGACGCCGACGCCGACGCCGACACTAGGGCTGTGACATTAGCTCCCCGGACATAAAAACCCGGCTCGCTAAAAAGTGGGCATGGCAGAGTAACAGTTCTTAAACATGACACTTCTCCTTAATGAGATCTATAAGTGTACCAAGTTTGAAGTTGCTAGAACTTATAGTTTAGGAGATATGTTCCGGACAAGAATGTAAGGGTAAAAACAACAAAGGGCAATAACTCAAAAAGTGGGCATGGCAGAGTAACGGTTCTTGAACATGACACTTCTCCTTGATGATATCTGTAAGTGTACCAAGTTTGAAGTTGCTAGCACTTATAGTTTAGGAGATATGTTCCGGACAAGAATGTAAGGGTAAAAACAACAAAGGGCAATAACTCAAAAAGTGGGCGTGGCAGAGTAACGGTTCTTAAACATGACACTTCTCCTTGATGAGATCTATAAGTGTACCAAGTTTGAAGTTGCTAGCACTTATAGTTTAGGAGATATGTTCCGGACAAGAATGCAAGGGTAAAAACAACAAAGGGCAATAACTCAAAAAGTGGGCGTGGCAGAGTAACCGTTCTTGAACATGACACTTCTCCTTGATGAGATCTATAAGTGTATAAAGTTTGAAGTTGCTAGCACATATGGTTTAGAAGATATAGACCGGACAAAAGTGTGACGGACGGACAGACGGACGGACAGACGGACGGAATCGAGCAAACCTATAGTCCCCCAACCGGTAACCGGTGGGGGACTAATTACTTGTCACAAGCAATTTCTTCATTTTCCACAATGTTTTCCAAAGCCATTAAATTGTGGGGAGTCAAAAGGAGTCACTGAGTGATAATGGGTTAATATCTGAATACCCTTGTCAATTTGCATTGCCTAACAACTGTGCTGATTTACAAAAACAAGAAGCGATAATGCCCTAGAATGATGATATTCTATGGGAAAAAATATTAAGTGAATTAAAGGCTGATAACTAGACATAATCTTCTTTTTTCGTTGTATAATAACTTCCTCTTCTTTGTAAATATATTTGTGTAACTAATATTGGATCTGAAACAGTGTAAAGTTTTGTCATTTTGAGAAGGATTAAGCCTTTCCCAAAGATACCCTGATGTTCTCTTTACAAAAAGCTTCGGAAAACGTGGCAAAAAAAATCTTATGAAATTCTTCTCTCAATAAGCCAATTTGAATGAGATTTCTGGCAAAGAAATGAGAGAATTTGCACAAATCTCGCCCAAAATGATCCCTGGAAATCACAATTACCAACAAACAAGCACATCTCAGTGCACTGTCAAACTTTTTCTGGTCCACAGGGTCTTCTTCAATTATTTTCTCTTCAACTTCTGGTACTTTCACTCCTTTGATTTCATCTTTGGCATCTGCTGCTTCTTCTGTTTTTGTTGTTGTCTTTGGTTTTTCAGAATTTTTGTCCTGATTTGAAGAATCTGTAAGGCAAAAATTGTATGATCTTAGCTTATAAGGAACTGGACTGAACTTTATTCTTGTAAATAAAGTCCTCCGGCCCAAAATACATTAACCCTTTCCCAAACAAGACCTGAATTTTACGTCCCTAATAGAAAAAGATTGGGAAAAACATTGAAACAAAAGAAGAAACTGCTGATAACCAGCAGTTTCTCCTTTTGCCTCAATATTTTCTGTGCTTTCTTCTTCATAAATTCTGTCTTAAAGAACTTCCATTTTGTCTTTTTGGCGGTTTTTAAAGTGGATCACCCTAAAATTTTGTTGTTTGGGAAAGGGTTAACATAATTACAAAATAACATTTCTTATAAACAGCTACTCTCATTTTGATATCTAACTGTTTAAACCTTACAGTAAGCTTCGAGTTCAAGTCTCATAGTAGAAATATTTTTGCACTCACTATTAAGTCATTTTGAATCATTAGATTAAAACTGGCGGATCCAGAGGGGATTCGGGGCTTCAAACGAACCCCCTCTGTAACCAGATTATTTCATTTTCATGCAGAAATTCAGTTACAATGGTTCATTTTCCATAATGTTTCGTTCCAAAGCCCTTTGTTTTAGGGGAGTCTAAAAGAGTTACTGTGTGGTCAGTGGCGGATCCAGGGGGGGTTCGGGGGGTTTGAACGAGGGTTCGAACGAACCCCCCTCTGTAGCCTGATTATAATTCATTTTCATGCAGAATTTCTGTCAAAATTGTGCAACACTCGAAAAAGGAAACCCCTATTTGCATATAATCCGAACCCCCCTCATAGAAATCCTGGATCCGCCACTGGTGGTAATGGGCTATATACCTTGCTCTGGATTGCTTGGCTGTTGTTTTTGGTCTTCAGCGGTATCAGCTGAAGTGAGACTAGGAAGTTTGGCTGGGTCTTTAGTCTCATCTGTCTTAGACTTCTCTGAACCTGAAAATGTAACATGTTAATGTAGTCAACCTCTAATGAGATTCATATATTATGTCAAATTTTAATGTTCGAGATGTCAAACGAAAATTTATGACATCACATGAATCTCAATATTAGGGTTGGGTTACCTAAAAAAGGAAAGCAGGTATATTATTGGTCAATAATCTAAGGGTACCTGGTTACCCAAACAGACAATTGAAATCTTGTTTAAAAACAAAGAAAAATAGATCTATTTTGTTAGACATACCAATAAGAATTGAGAGGAGTTCATTCACTTATAAAGGAAAAAATCAAAATTATTTATATAGAAAATTGCAATCTTATAACCGAGAAACCCTTGAAGGAAATTGTGGAAATGCTGGTTGTCAGCATTGTTTCAATTTTCTGGAGGGATTTCTTAACCCTTTCTCAAACAGCAAAATTTAAGGGTGATCCACTACAAAAACTGCCACAAATGACAAAATGGAAGTTATTAAAGATATGATTTGTGTAAAATATGGCACAGAAAATATTGAGACAAAAGGAGAAACTGCTGGTTATCAGCAGTTTCTTCTTTTGTTTCAATGTTTTCCCAAGTCTTTTCTATTCGGGACGTCAAAACCAGGTCTTGTTTGGGAAAGGGATAAATGCCTTTAGAACTTCTAATACTCACCTGTTCGCTCATCTTTCTTTACGATGGGCGGTAATTTTTCTGATGTGGGCGGTAATTTTTCTGATGTGGGCGGGACTTGTGTCTGCTTCTCTTTACCAGGATTTGGTTGGGTCTGTGGTGTGCTAGAAGGCTTGTCATCGTTTTGGTTACTATTGTTAGTCTTGTTCTGTACTGTTTGTTTAGGTTTGGGTTTCGATCCTCCTCTTCCCTTCCTGCGTGAACTTCATCACAAGTTTAAATGCCTTTAGAACTTAGAACTAATACTCACCTGTTCGCTCATCTTTCTTTACGATGGGCAGTAATTTTTCTGATGTGGGCGGTAACTTTTCTGATGTGGGCGGTAATTTTTCTAAAGTGGGCGCGACTTGTGTCTGCTTCTCTTTACCAGGATTTGATTGGTTCTGTGGTGTGCTAGAAGGCTTGTCATCGTTTTCGTTACTATTGTTAGTCTTGTTCTGTACTGTTTGTTTAGGTTTGGGTTTCGACCCTTCACTTCCCATCCTGAGTGAACTTCATCACAAGTTTAACCCTCTTCCAAACAAGACCTGGTTTTGACGTCCTTATGGAAAAAGGCTTGGGAAAACATTGAGACAAAAGAAGAAAATGTTGGTATCCAGCATTTTCTTCTTCTGCCTCGATATTTTCTATGTTAGATTGTACAGAAATACTAACTCTATCACATTAATATTGTCATCTGTAGTAGCCTTCAAATATGAACTGTCTTAAATTTTGTCGTTTGGGAATGGTTTAATCTATTCCCACACATTGAGGCCTTTTGACACCCTTTCAGACAATGACTTTGGAAAATATTGTGGAAAATGAAGAAATTGCTTGTGACAAGCAATTTCTTCATTTCTCACAATGTTTTCTACGTAAAAAGACCAAAAAATGTAAAATTTCATTCACTTCAAATTGTCGTCTGCAACATATTTGAATTTGGACCAGCCTATAAGTTTGCCATTTGGGAATGGTTTAATTACTCACTTGTTCCCTCCTCTTTCTTTACGATGGGCGGTAATTTTTCTGATGTGGGCGGTAATTTTTCTGATGTGGGCGGTAATTTTTCTGATGTGGGCGGGACTTGTGTCTGCTTCTCTTTACCAGGATTTGATTGGGTCTGTGTTGTGCTAGAGGGCTTGTCATCGTTTTGGTTACTATTGTTAGTCTTGTTCTGTACTGTTTGTTTGGGTTTAGACCCTTCACTTCCCATCCTGAGTGACCTTCATAACAAGTTTAAATGCCTTAAGAACTTCTAATACTCACCTGTTGGCTCATCTTTCTTTACGATGGGCGGTAATTTTTCTGATGTGGGCGGTAATTTTTCTGACGTGGGCGGTAATTTTTCTGATGTGGGAGGGACTTGGTTCTCTTTCCCTTTACCAGGACTTGGTTGGGTCTGTTGTGTGCTAGAAGGCTTGTCATCATTTTGGTTACTATTGTTAGTCTTGTTCTGTACTGTTTGTTTAGGTTTAGGTTTCGATCCTTCACTTCCAATCCTGAGTGAACTTCATCACAAGTTTAACCCTTTCCCAAATGACAAAATTTTAGGGTGGTCCAATTCAAAAGCTGCTGCAGACAACAAAATGGATGTTAATAAATATTGCATTTTGTGTGTGATATAGCTGAGAAAATATTGAGGCAAAAGGAGAAACTGCTGATTATCAGCAGTTTCTTCTTTTGTTTCAATGTTTTCCAAAGCCATTTCTATTAAGGACGTCAAAACCAGGTCTTGTTTGGGAAAGGGTTAAATGCCTTTAGAACTTCTAATACTCACCTGTTCGCTCATCTTTCTTTACGATGGGCGGTAATTTTTCTAATGTGGGCGGGACTTGTGTCTGCTTCTCTGTACCAGGATTTGATTGGGTCTGTGGTGTGCTAGAAGGCTTGTCATCATTTTGGTTACTATTGTTTGTCTTGTTCTCTACTGTTTGTTTGGGTTTTGGTTTCGATCCTTCACTTCCCATCCTGAGTGAACTTCATAACAAGTTTAACCCTTTCCCAAACAAGACCTGGTTTTGACGTCCCTAGTACAAAAGGCTCTGGAAAACATTGAAATAAAAGAAGAAACTGCTGATAACCAGCAGTTTCTCCTTTTGTCTCAATATTTTCTATGCCATATTATACACAAAGCCTATATTTAATAACATCCATTTCGTCATTTGTGGCACTTTTTGAAAAGGATCATCCAAAAATTTTGTCGTTTGGGAATGGTTTAATTACTCACTTGTTCCCTCACCTTTCTTTACGATGGGCGGTAATTCTTCTGATGTGGGCGGTAATTTTTCTGATGTGGGCGGCACTTGTGTCTGCTTCTCTTTACCAGGATTTGATTGGTTCTGTGGTGTGCTAGAAGGCTTGCCATCGTTCTGGTTACTATTGTTAGTCTTGTTCTCTACTGTTTGTTTGGGTTTGGGTTTTGATCCTCCGCTTCCCATCCTGAGTGAACTTCATCAACCTATAATTTGATCATTAATTATAATGCAAGCTGTTATCAGACAACAGAATTTTAGACTGGTCCAAATATCAAAATGTTGAAGTCAATTTCAAGTAAAAGAAATTTTATACTTTTTTTCAAAGCCTTTATCTTGTAGGACAACAAAAAGGGTCATCATAAATGTGGAAATGGGTTAAATGGGGTTTAGGTCCGGCCTCAACAATTTTTTAGTTATATATTGCCACAACTAGTAAAACAAACCATGTGTAAGTGTTTCTGTATAGCAGTCTTCATCAGCGTAGTGGTCAGTGGTGTGAGTCACTTGCCGTAGCACAGTCAAATGACAAAAGGAGAGAATTATCACGGTGTATAAGCATGTGACTCAGAATTTCCGATAATCTTCAATAACTTTTTTAATACTTGACCAATTTGAATTTGGTTTGAAGCAGAGAATGTTGGAAAATGCCAGGAATAAGCTGGACGTCTTGGATTTTTGAAAAATCAACTGATAAAAAAGTAATTGAAGATAAACCAAGATTTTGGTTTATCTTCAATAACTTTTTTATCAGTTGATTTTTCAAAAATCAACAACATCCATCTAATGTGTGACGTCTGTCCACACTCTCTGCTTTAAATGGAATTCAAATCGGTCCAAAATTTACAAAATCATTGAGAATTTTCTGAAAATATCGTATCACATGATTAACACAGGGACATAAGATAGATCCAAACAACACCAAGATTCTCATATCAGAGCATTAAATTTTGACTAGAGCTCTATATAAATTTAGTGTAACTTTACATATTTAATTAATTATTACATTTTAAGCCATGATTTGAGCTTGAACCCCCCCCCCTCTGGAAAAAATCTTTGGCTTGGACCTCAACCTCCGGGAAAAATTCCTGGATCCGCCCTTGTCAGAGGACTTGCACATAAAATGCCCAGTCAAGGAGGCTATTAACCCATTACTGCACAGTGACACCTTTTGACTCCCTTACAAGAAAAGGCTTGGGAAAACAATGTGGAAAATGAAGAAATTGCTTGTGACAAGCAATTTCTTCATTTACTTCAATGTTTTCCATAAAAAAAGACAACTAAAATTTAAATTCCATTCATTTGAAAATGTCATCTGCAACATCTTTGAATTTGGACAAGCTTTTGAAAAAAAATTATTGTCTTGTCAATATCAAACAATGGACAACAGGGGTTGAAAAATCCACTCGCCCGCTCGCATTGGCGAGTAGAAAATGCCGTCGGACGAGTAGATTTGGGGACGAACTAGTCCGACGGGGCGAGTGCAAATTTAGGACTTGAATCACGCTGATTGAGGGGAAAAAATAAAGGATCGAAAAGAAAGTTTTATATTTTAAACTTCATATCGGAAACAATAATATTCGCTGTAAAATACGACCTTTCCCTGTTTATGTCGATCAATCCCGAAAGTGAAACTAACCAAGGAAACTAGAGTAAATCTGTGTTACTCATATGCGATTATTTGAGCGAGATCAAAGACGCCGCAAACACAGTCAATTGATGACGTAGTCATTCCAGTTTCAATATTATCACATGATTTTTCCGCACCCAAATAAGGTTACGTTTTACTATGATTTGTTTACAAAAGTCGCGCGTGCCACTGCCCAGAAAGCGCGGGAAAATTGGATGAAGCAATGAAAACAAAACGCTATCTATGTAGTAAATACACTGACGTTAGATGGTTTTAACACAGACGCGTTGTCTCTTTCTGTTATGCCGCCTCGCGATTACACAAAGAAATTCTTTCACATTTACCGGGTAATTGTACATATTAAATTGGTGTGCTTACTCGACCATTTCGACAGCTAATCTATCTTTCGAATGAATAAAAAGTAAGTGTTTACAGTAATGTTAATTGGCGATTGATTCAAATTTGATTTATTGACCATCTTTTTTAATAAAATTGTTGCCTTATTCGCCTATGACTTTTGAAGTGGCGATCGCCAGCGCGAGCCCTGTCTGTCATTTATACCGAAGAAACTTTATTTGTAGAGTCAAAGAGTTATGTTATTTGCATAATAATGCATCCTTAAGAGCCAACAGTCTAAAATTTTCTTCATCTTTAAGGGCGAGTTGGGTTGCCCTAAGGGCGAGTCGAAATTCAGAGCTACTAGTCCTACAGGACTAGTAGGTTTGAAGAAATTTTTCAACCCCTGGACAAGGGCCTGGAGCTAACACCTGTATCTAATTCTCTCCTTTTGTCATGTGACTGTGCTATGTCATGTGACTCACACCACTGACCTCTACCCTGATGAAGACTGCGATACTGTCCAAATATCTGTAAGTCTAAATTATTTACTCTGAGTAATGGAAATTCAACTCAAAAATTGACAAGTGTGTTTTTATATAATAACAAATCATGGGAATTGCCTCATTAATTTAGGATAAAACTGTTGGACATGTTATCTCGAACTCATATGTGTTGACCCTTTTGTAGTTGGGTAGAATCACGACTATGTGCTCAGCTTACTCAGTGGTACTGGTTAGAGCTTCTGAATAGTAATGCGAGAATCGTTGGTACGAGTCCTAAGTCAGGTGCACTTTTTCTCCTCATATTTACTTCAATGGCAGAGTTTCCATTCACGCAAAATTGTGCGTGAAACACGCATATTTGAAAGAAACCACGTACAAAATTACGGCCCCGTACGTGATTTCACGCACAAAAATTTGGATCAGCATCTTTAGGTGCCAGTTATTAATAGATCTAGATCTATATCAAACAATTCCGAAAGTGAAACTAACCAAGGAAACTCCGGAAACTAGAGTAAATCTGTGTTACTCATACAAGTGATGATTTGAGCAAGATCAAAAACTCCGCAAACACAGTCAATTGATGACGTAGTCATTCCAGTTTCAATATAACCATGTGATGTTTACGCACCCAAATAAGGTTACGTTTTACTATGATTTGTTTACAAAAGTCGCGCGCGCAACAAAGGGCGGGAAATGGGATGAAGCAATGAAAACAACACGCTATCTACGAAGTAAATACACTGACGTTAGATGGTTTTAGCACCGACGCGTTGTCTCTTTCTTTCATGCCGCCACGCGATTACACAAATTGACTCTTGATTCGTGCATTGCAAATTACACACATATTTCATTGTTTTATTAGTTTTTACCCCTATTTTCTGTCCCATACCCCCATTTTTCAATGACAGTGCGTGCAAAACCCCTAAATAAAAATCTTAGTGGAAACACTGAATGGCAACAAGGCAAATTGGTTTTCGCGGATAGGCCGCACCTGGTGGTCCGAAGGACTGGGTGACTCCCAGGAAATTTTGAGTGGAGGAAAGTAGTTATGTTGGGTAGAATCACGACCATGTGCCTGGCTAGCTCTGTGGTAAGAGCATCCTATCTATCTATATATACTGCCTAACTCCCCTTTTGGGTATTACTGGCAGCCAGTGGCAGGTGAAATCCAAATTGTAATCCCGGGGTCATGACCCATGTGTATGAGTTCAAAGTCTGGTGCACCGTTTCTCCTCATATTTATTTCATTTTTATAAATGTGAAATCTAACTAAGGCAATATTAGCTGCTTAAAACATAAAAAGCACACCTCTATTTTACCTGGTGCAATAAATTCATATAAATTATCAACTATCTTACTGCGTCTATACCTGCTCCCTTTTTTCAGACATTTTGTATTCTTGGAATCTGAATCTATCAAAAATATGTTAACAAACAATCCCTACCCTATAAAATATAAAAGAATAGAATTTGAGTGTGGTAAACAAAAGAAAACCCCAACAAAATACTTGTTGTTTCTATCTGACAATATCTGATGCGAAAGTTCTTGGTGACGAATAGACGAATGTTTCAAACAAGTTATCTTGGATCAATGCATTATTTAGCCGATAGGTTTCGAAGTTTCCCTTAAAACGTGACATAAAAAGAATCGAAATGGTTTGTGGCATTAACGAACAATACCTGCAATCAAGTAAAAAACTTTCAAAAATCTTTGGCTGCTTAGCATCATGTAAACTTCCGGTTCTAAAAGATGTTTATTGTCCGGCCCGTTTTTTTAGCTTCTTCTCCGAAAGCAATGGGCCAATTTTGACCAAATTAACTATCCTCAATCTATGCGTTTGTCATATTCACATAGACTAGTTACCATTTTATTTCAAACCAGACCGGCTTAGGATTGAATCATTTTCGGAAAGCTGCGTGAAGTTCAAATTCCTTTATGTTGCTCGCATCGATAACATAGGCCTATCGCTGCTTCTTAACGAAAACCTCGTAACTGCAGCTTAAAACAAGCTGCAGTTACGAGATTTTCGTTGAAAAGCGGCGATATGCAAAACACAGAAATATAGATGTTACAGCATTGCGGATTTCTAGAGATTATTTGAAATCCAGCATGACTTCGACATAACGACTGTCAACTGTAATTGACTTTTAAAAATATCACTTGGACAAAACACTTTCAATAAACTGATAACCAATCTGATTAAAATCCGATATTATCCCTATCATATGGACATTAACACCTGACAGGCAAAAGTTACGGATCACCTTCCATGACCTTTTCCTCTGACTTATTAAATAAACGCTTACAAGATTCTGCAAGCGAACAAAATCGAAAACTACACAATGATGATCATTTCAGTGCAGAAACATTTGTTTGTAGGCTACATGTTTGTCATGGTAAATCATATGTACAACAAGAGGTTTGATAGGTTAGATTAAAAATAAGTATAATTGAATTTCCCGGGGTCATTGATGATGACATCCTATTGGTGACTGTCAGCTTATATTCATGAAATAAGATGAAACATCTGTTTTTAATCAGATTGAACGACAACAAAGCTGTTCATAGCTGAAAAAGACTTTATTCACAAAATCAAACAATAGGGTAAGACACATCTATGCCTATACACGCTGACAACAAAAACAGAATAGATATTTGAAACAACAGTTAATTAGTTAAGGTGATCCATCCCAGCCTAATGAAATTCCTACGACGTCAGAATTATTCAGGCGACGTCGTAAACACTCGGCGGTGGAACGGTCCACCGCCGAATGTAAAACTTACGGCGTCATCCGAATAGGTTCGGAAACGTAACGAATTTTAACGACCGTTGCACGAAAAAATCGATGAATCTCACTACAGACGGACTACCTTAATTAAACAGAAATTATGACAAAAACAAAAACTATGTAACATAAGAAGTTGACGAATTAGTAGACAAACTACAAAAAGCAAGAATAACGAATGGCATTTCATTTCTAATGTGTTCATTGGCGTCCAAAAGTCCTTTAACCTACCCCCCCCCCCCTATTCTCTAGCCATCAAGGAGAAGTAAACTCAAAGTAGATATCTTTGGGTTCAGATCCAAGTTCTCTTTTCTTCACGATATTCAGCCAGGCCTCTAATAAGCTACGGTTGCACAGATTAACGTTACACCAGCACGTCCTCACTCGCCCACGTTTGCTGTACGTGCATCCGTTCGAGTGTTGATCGTTAGAGCAAATGTGGGTCACATGGCCTATAATGAAACATAGAACAACGTAAGTGGGTAGTCAAAACCTCGTAACTCCAGCTTTGTCAAGCTGTAGTTACGAGGTTTTGACTCCCCACCGACGTTATAGAAACACCTTTTTCAAACATCTTTTCTCCAAAAACCAATGGGCCAATTTTGACCAGACTATGCGTTTGTCATAATCACATAGTTACCATTTTATTTCAAACCAGACTGGCTTAGAATTGAATCATTTGCGGAAAGCGTGAAGTTCAAATTCCTGTATGTTGCTCGCTTCGATAACATATCGCTGCTTCTCAACGAAAACCTCGTAACTGCAGCTTAAAACAAGCTACAGTTACGAGGTTTTCGTTCAAAAGCGGCGATATGCAAAACACAGAAAAATAGATGTAACAGCACAAGGGCGGACCCAGGCCGAAATGGTGAGTTTTGGCGACAGATTTGAAGGTCTGGAATGATCCTCTTTCTTTAAATCTATCAAACTCGTAAAAAGAGACATGTTTTTGCAAGAACTACGAAACTAAAAGTCACTCGTAACTGCAGCGTAAAACAATGTACAGTTACGAGGTTCATATTGAAGGAGAATATGTTGAGAAGGTGGAGGAGCGGGTGTAATGTGTAGTTTTAATCAAGCGAGGCGGAAGGCGATTTTGTCAGTGGAAAGTCCGGATATATAAATGGAATGAGCGCTGATTGGTCTATATTGCGAATGACCTAAAAATGAGTAACCTTTTAAAAAAGATACTCTTCTGTTTGAAAATTACAGTGAGCAAAAAGAGTTAATTTAGTCCATCTTCCAGTTCCATAGATATTTTTTTACGTGATTTAGACGATAGTTGGTACTAATCGATTAGTGAATTGCGGCATTCGGCGGCGGAACAAGTTCTAAATCGAATATTGTTTTTTGTCCTTTTGCCTCAATTTTTTCTCGAATCTTTTCCTTAGTACATATCAGATGTTTTCAGAATTATTCCTGCAGTTATTTTTGAACAGAAGAGTCGTTGTATCTAGTTCTAAAAATAGAGAACATAACGCATGTTAAAGTTTTTAAAGCCTAAAAAGTGACACTCTCATGTATACAACTATATCCCATTTACCACGCCGGTTCATTGCATTTTGCCCAAGTTAAAGGGGGAATAACACTTAACATCTTGCAAATTTTCCGAGAACTTCGTACAAAAAAATAAATGAATATTATTAAAATATGGTCTTTAAATTACATATATGCCAAAACCTAGCTTTCTACCTTGTGTATTGGCTTAGATATCGACGGATTTAAAACCCCATGATTTTTTGTCCCGGGGATAATATTTACAATAATGGAACATATGGGGTTTTAAATCCGTCGACATCCTAGCCAATACACAAGATAGAAATCTAAGATTTGGCATAGATGCAATTTAAAGGCCATATTTTCATAATACATATTTATTTTGTACGAAGTTCTCGGAAAATTTGCATGATTTTAAGTGTCATTCCCCCTTTAAGCAACGTCCATCACGGTTAGTTCTTGGATGGGTGACCGCCTGGTAGGTCCGGGTGCTGTAGACTTCTTTATTTTTCGTTTTGTCGGATTTTCTTTCACTCTGTCACAATTTCATTCGTTGATAATGCCATAAGAATCTTCTTCTTCTTCTTCTTCTTCTTCTTCTTCTTCTTCTTCTTCTTCTTCTTCTTCTTCTTCTTCTTCTTCTTCTTCTTCTTCTTCTTCTTCTTCTTCTTCTTCTTCTTCTTCTTCTTCTTCTTCTTCTTCTTCTTCTTCTTCTTCTTCTTCTTCTTCTTCTTCTTCTTCTTCTTCTTCTTCTTCTTCTTCTACCTGCACAATTGACCTTGAATTTAGAGCTTGATTCAAAAGATAAATGAGATTTGAATGTGTGTTTTATTGCAACACGGACATGGGCAGTGGCAGTTAATTTTTTGTAGAATATAGACTTGATTTACCGTTATGTTTTGATAAACCGTCGGTGTTGTGATGAAATCACGTAACAACGGCTTGATTCAAGCCGTAGTTACGTGATTTTATAACAACACCTACAAAATACTATTGTTAGTCCGAAATAACGTCACAGTACTATCAGAAGTGAATGACTGTACCGAGGTCCATTTATACATGAGAAAATGGCACAACAAGTACAGAGCTTTGAACAAAAGTCCATATTCGCGGCGGGGAATCGCGTTGTGGCACAATAATTTCAGAAACTCGTCAGTGATTATGTTAAAAACTTGACACCCAGCCAGATGTAGAGAAAATTGCTAGTTTACTGAGCTCGATTCGTACCTGAGAAAATGGCACAAGTACAGAGCTTTGAACAAATCTCTTTATATATGTGCGGCTGGGAATCGCGTGGTCCTATGATTTCAGAAACTCGTCAATGGTTTGGTCAAAACTTGACACCCAGCCGAAAGTAGAGAAAATTGCTGCTGAACTGAGCTCTATTCATACGTGAGTAAATAGCACAACAAGAACAATGCCTTCTTCGCGGCGGGGAATCACGTGGCACAATAGTCTCGGAAAATCGTCAATGGTTTTCTTTAAACTTAACGCCCAGCCAAATGTAGATAAAATTGCTGCTATATTGAGCTCCATTCATACATGACAAAATACCGCAACAAGTACAGAGCTTTGAACAAATGACCATTTTCGTGGCGGGGAATCACGTGGCACAATAATTTCAGTTATTCGTCAATTGTTTTGTTAAAACTTAACATCCAGCTAAATGTTGGGAAAATTGCTACTTTACTGAGCTCTATTTATACACGAGGAAATATAGAGCACAGCAGGTACAGGCTTTTGAACAAAATTCCATGTTCGCGGCGGGGAATCGCGTGACACAATAATTTCTAATTTGTAATAATACATGTTATTAATAACTATTAGTCCAGTCATATTCGTCAGAATACACCGGTTCTCGTCCGGTCACCACATTTAAGCAGTTGCTGCTGCTGTTGTTTTTGCTTCTTTTGTTGTTGTTCCTGCTGTTGCTGTTTTTGTTGTTGTTGTTGTTGCTGTTTTTGTTATTGCTGCTATTGTCGGTGTTGTTGGAATTGTTGTTGTTTTGTTGTTTTTACTGCTGCTGTTGTTGTTGTTGTTGATGTTGTTGTTGTCGATATTGCTGTTGTTCTTGTTGTTGTTTATGTTGTTCCTGTTGATATTGCTGATGTCGCTTTTGTTGTTGTTTCTGCTACTGATGGTTTGCTGTTGTTGTTGTTGTTGTTGTTGTTGTTGTTGCTGCTGCTGTTGTTGTTGTTGCAGCGTCTGTTGTTCTGTTTGTTGTTGTTGTTGGTGGTGGTGGTGGTGTTTCTGTTGCTTTCTGCTTCTGCATTTTTCTGTTGTTGTTGTTGTTGTTATATAGGTGGTGATAATGGTGTTGTTGTGATGGTGGTGAATTTGATGTGGTTTTATAAAATGGAGTTACAATAGTTTTGCACCAAGCCCTCGATATATCACCATCATATTAAACATGTTGATTTAGCATACGATATTTGAGCCTGTTCGGTACATGTACTCTCGGAAATAATTATGACGAGCAAAAATTTTTTACAGTTATAACGTCTATGTTAAGTTCTAAATGGAGGTTTCAGCCAACATTTCTGTAAAAATCAGGGAAATCGTTGGAGCGGTTATAGAGAAAATCGAATATTTAAAACATCGCTGCTTTTCAATGTAAACCTCGTAACTGCAGCTTGTATAAAGCTGCAGTTACGAGGTTTTCATTGAAAAGCGACGATATTAATATTATGCCAAAAAGCTTATCTTGTTGTTGTTGTTATTGTTGTTGTTGTTGTTGTTGACGGGATGCTGGGATCTCTTATCCTTGACTAAATAGAAAGTCCAAAAGTCCTTTAACCTACCTCCCTCCCCTTTCTTTCCTATTCCCCCCCCCCCCCGACCCACCCCTACCCCTCCACCCCATGTGCGGATGCAGACTGGGCTTCCGGGTATGCACCCCCTTGAATTTGTAACAAATTGCTTGTCGAAATGAGTGTTTAATAGGACTTTCTTCTTACGCTAATTCAACGAGCCCCCCCCCCCCCCAGCCCACATTGTAAAATATCGTTGCTTTTCAACAAAAACATCGTAACTGCAGCTTTTCTGTTGAAAAGCGACGATAAAGACCCATTCTGGACATGCAAAAAACAAACAACTCTGGATCCGCACATGCCCCCCCCCCCCTATTCTCTAGCCATCAAGGAGAAGTAAACTCAAAGTAGATATCTTTGGGTTCAGATCCAAGTTCTATTTTCTTCACGATATTCAGCCAGGCCTCTAATAAGCTACGGTTGCAGAGATTAACGTTACACCAGCACGTCCTCACTCGCCCACGTTTGCTGTACGTGCATCCGTTCGAGTGTTGATCGTTAGAGCAAATGTGGGTCACATGGCCTATAATGAAACATAGAACAACGTAAGTGGGTAGTCAAAACCTCGTAACTACAGCTTGAAAAAGTTATAGAAACACTTTTTTCAAACATCTTTTCTCCAAAAACCAATGGGCCAATTTTGACCAGACTATGCGTTTGTCATAATCACATAGTTACCATTTTATTTCAAACCAGACTGGCTTAGAATTGAATCATTTGCGGAAAGCGTGAAGTTCAAATTCCTGTATGTTGCTCGCTTCGATAACATATCGCTGCTTCTCAACGAAAACCTCGTAACTGCAGCTTAAAACAAGCTACAGTTACGAGGTTTTCGTTCAAAAGCGGCGATATGCAAAACACAGAAAAATAGATGTAACAGCACAAGGGCGGACCCAGGCCGAAATGGTGAGTTTTGGCGACAGATTTGAAGGTCTGGAATGATCCTCTTTCTTTAAATCTATCAAACTCGTAAAAAGAGACATGTTTTTGCAAGAACTACGAAACTAAAAGTCACTCGTAACTGCAGCGTAAAACAATGTACAGTTACGAGGTTCATATTGAAGGAGAATATGTTGAGAAGGTGGAGGAGCGG